>CM075008.1:24812317-24884737 GCA_037576675.1 Pangasius sanitwongsei
TCTGTTTCCTATTTATCTATTTCGCATGTTCTCCATGTGTTTGCACGGGTTTCCTCCAGGTCCTCCAGTTTCCTTCCAACTCCCAAAAGCATGCCAGTAAGTGGATTGGCAATGCTAAATTGTCCCTACGTGTGAATGTGTGTGTGAATGTGTGTGCACGGTGCCCTGTGATGGTCTGGCGTTCCAGTCCCAGTGTTCCAGGATAGGTCCATCATGACCCTGACCAGGATAAAGCAGTTAATGAAGACGAATAAATTACTGTTATTAGATGTTAGATGCGTTAGTTTCCTTACTATTGTGTTATTTCAGACCTGCCAACCCCCAAAGAGGAATACTGCATCGTCCAGTAGAAAGAGGGATGTACACATTACGCTTCGATATAGTCCTTTTACAAATCACTTGCCTAATATAGCTCATGAAATGGTTCCACACAGTCAACATTTTTCTGCTAATCTGCTGCTCACGCTGTTTAAACACGTCTGCACTGACTGGCGCAGGATAGCAAAGAAACAAACAGATTTTTTAATCATTGTTTCACTGGTATTCTCTTGCTCTTTTTTTTTTGGTTGAAAAACAAAAATACCACTTTTGGCCATTGTCGTGCAAATTTCGTGCATATTCTTGTCTAATGTTAGCTAAGACAAATATACATTGATAGATTTTTATTTCACATTAGCAAACTCAAACCATTGTCAATTTACCTTGACAGAAAGCGAGGGCACTGCATCAGCACATCTTTCAAATGGGAAAATGGAGTTGAGATGAGACCATCGGCAAAAAAACCCCAAATGACTCATGTACAAGAGGGTCAGTTAGTATTGGAGAGTTCAACACACCTACACAACTGTCAGTCATTCCAGAGTCATATGTCGATTGGCTCATCTGAAAAAAGATGACTGCTCTTTTGGCATATCTTTGAGTGACAGCTCATACTAGTGCACTCTGATGTTAAAATGCAGAGCTCCTATGCAAAATGCATGAAGGTTGGCCAGTCTGGTTATTTGCTTAAAATCGTCTTGTCTGCAAGTTTCTTTATTTAGTAATCCCATGTAATAATGCTGAAACCGTCACCATGCCAACAAACAAAAGAGAAAGAGGACTGAATTCACTGAAATGCTGAAATTATTGATCACCTCCAAGCTCACGAAGCATGTCAGTATCAGAGCTGACAGGCGCAACACTTTCTGGAAATGTCAGCCTCCCAGATTATGTGATCTGCTCCTTAATGCCAGTTGTGGCAGCTGCATGCATCACCAAGACTGTGCTTTTCTACAAATGCACAGGCCGGTTTTTTAGAAATTGCTGATATTTTACAGATCTTGTGTCTTGAAAAAGAACACTGTCTTTCATTTGGTGAGGTGTAGAAAATTTGTTTCTACACCTCCATTTATTCAATACTGCGTGTCTCTATTAATGAATATAGACGATATGCTGAAGGAAAAGAAGTCACTGTTTAAATATAGCTGTTTAAGTGCGCTGCCACTGGTGGCTGCCACAGCTATCATTACCTGCTGTTAGCCTCTAATTAATATAGCCACTGCTGTGGAAGTATTGTTTTCTAGCAAATCACTGCTACGGTGGTTGTGTTTTTTTTAAAAAAAAAAAAAAAAAAAAAAAAAGAGAGAGAGACAGGAATTAAAACGGGATTCATGTAGTTTGCTAAAGGGTTTTCAATTCTCTTTAATATCAATTTTTATCTGAGAAAATTAGACAGCTAGCAAAGTACACATCTTAGCTAAATAAGGCTAACGGCGCTCGTCACATTTTCTGTGAACTTTCTGCTGACGTGCACAGAAATTCCAGATACGTTATTCAATTACAGAATTAAAAATTCCTGTCACACAGTCATATACACTTTATCCAAGTCCGCTTACCAAGTTAGATACTAATTTACTCAATTCCAAAGTTCAAGTTTCCTCTTTCATGCAGAACCCAAGGCGGCTGATACTGAGACCTACCGGCAAATAGCCACTGTACATCACGCGGTTGAACAGACAATGGCGAAAGAGTCGACTCGTAAAAGTTGTATGATCATATGATGCTGGTCCAGTTGCAGAAAAGCAGAAAAGTCTTATGTTTAGAATATGCGCTGCTTCTTTAAGTACATTTCAACCTAGTTAAAACAAAGATAAATAAAATGTTATTAGCTGCCGTGTCATAAAGTAATATTTTTTGTTAGTGGAAATTTTTCCTGTTCTTGGCTGTTTGTTGTGTTCTTAGGCCTGTTGACTATTGTAATTCTGTTTATTTACATGTTGACTGTATGCAGAAACATGTTAATTAAGCGTTACTTAAGTTACTTGATGCTGCCATTCTTGTATAGCCCAAAATTTCAGCACAATAAAAAAAAAAAAATTGTGGCAATAGTAGTAATTAACATATGACCGGAATTATACTTATTTTTCCAGTAAACTGACTCGGTCCCGGACACTGTGACCTTTATCCTGGTCAGGCTCGCGGTAGATCCAGAGACTATCACAGGAACACTGGGCCTGAGACGGTATGGGACGCCAGTCTATCGTGCACACACACACACACATTCACACATATTGTTTCACACCTAGGTGCAATTTAGAGTCAGTAGGTGGACTGGCGACATGTTTTTGGGAGATGTGAGGAAAGCAGAGACCCTGGGGGATCAGAGCAGATTAAATGGCATATTAAAAACAGAGGTAGACATGAGTGCTTAGAAGAAAAGTGAAAACATTAATAAGGCAAGAAAGCAAATGAACTCAAAAACGACGAGCTAAAACAATAAGCTAGACTGAGCACTAGGAAGAAGAAAACAAAGGAACGATGGGACTAAGCACTAGAAATCAACAAACAAAAGATTTCCCAAGGGACAGACGAGGACAGGATTTTAGGTAGGCTAGAGAAACTAATGAGAGCTCACGAGACAAGATGCAGGTGCAGAAACTAACCAGTGAGTGTGAACGGGGCGAGGCTCTAGCAGGGGGGAAACCAGGAAGTGGGAAAACAAGATAATCTTTTTTACAGTTTTACAGCTGGGTTTTGCCTTCTTTAAGTAATACAGCAGACAAAATGTCATGTCGTGTAAACTCACCGTTTTAGTAGGGCTGCACGATATTGAAGAAAAACGCGATATGCAATAACTTGTTAAATAATGCGATATGCGGTACGATAATGCTATAAAGCGTACAAAATCAATTTAAATTATATTTTTATATAATTTTTATATTATGAAAATGACATAACCAACATGCATGTTTCATGTTCTTTGGAGAAGAAAATTGTTGTGGGATGAGAGGAATAAAACACTTGCTTGGGACATACTGTTTTAGGAAAATAATCAACTTCAAATGTTATGTTAATGGATTAGGTCCTGCATACATTAACATTATTGTCTTTAATGAAATACATTTATGTGTACTAAAAACATCTCTCTTTTTTTCTTTTGTTTCAGTTCTGTGTGATGCACATGACGATGACTTAAAAGATGTCTACTGCCATCTTGAAAATCGTCATCACTCTGACCTTGACGGGCTCTATCCACTGCGGTAAGGTCCTGGTGTTCCCTCATGATGGCAGCCACTGGGTTAACATGAATGTATTGATACAAGAGCTGCACAACAGGGGTCACCATGTCACGGTCATCCGCGCAGCTGATAGCTGGTACATCAAAGAGCAGTCACCCTACTACCACTCCATAACCGTTGACTACTCAGTGGGGGGAGACGAAGCTTTCTTCAAAACCTTTGTCTCCAGACAGCTACAGATTCGACGGGAAAGAAGCTCACTTTGGGCTCAATTCAGTCTGGACATGGAGCTGGCAGACAAGTTTTCCGAAATGCACAGAAACATATGTGAAATGGTTGTACACATAATCGAGGATCCCAAATTGATCAATTCCATCAGAGAAGCGGAGTATGACGTGATGCTGACAGACCCTGCGAATGGTGGAGGAGTCGTGCTTGCACATTATCTGCACTTACCGCTGGTTTTTAACGTCCGCTGGACGGTACATGGAGAGGCACATTTTGCAATTGCGCCTTCGCCCTTATCGTACGTTCCTTTTCCTTTATCCCTGTTAACAGATAGGATGACTTTCTTTCAAAGGGTATATAACATGCTCTTCTACCTCAGACTCTTCTTTTACAAGCACATTGTAGGTCCTCATTACAGTGCTTTGTGTAACCGCTACTTTGGTCCAGATGCGGACTATTTCGAATTGTTCCAGGCAGCCGATATCTGGCTTATGAGAGTCGATTTTGTGTTTGAGTTCCCTCGTCCGACGATGCCCAACGTCGTTTACATGAGTTGCTTCCAATGCAAACCACCAAAAGCCCTTCCGGATGATTTGGAGGACTTTGTGGAAAATTCTGGAGAGCACGGCATTGTCATTGTATCTATGGGAACGCTGGTTGGACAGCTTCCTGATGATATAGCCGACGAAATGGCTGCCGCTCTTGCTAAGCTCCCTCAAAAAGTGATCTGGCGATACTCAGGGAAGAAACCATCCACTCTCGGGAATAACACCATACTCAGGGACTGGTTGCCACAGAATGATCTTCTTGGACATCCGAAAACAAAGGTTTTTGTGAGCCATGGAGGAACAAATGGGATTTTAGAAGCTATTTATCACAGCACTCCAATCGTTGGCCTACCTCTGGTTTTTGATCAACATGACAATCTCTCGAGGATGAAATATAAAGGCGTAGCACAGGTCATAGATATAGCCACTTTAAATCAGAGTGTGTTTCTTGAGGCTGTACAGGAAGTCATAAACGAGCCTTCCTACAGTATAAACATGAAGAGGCTGTCCAGGCTTCTTAGAGACACACCTGTACAACCTCTGGATAATGCCATGTTCTGGATTGAGTTTGTTATGAGACACAAAGGTGCTGCTCATCTACGAACAGAGTCTTACAAAATGCCTTGGTACGTTTACTACAGTTTCGATGTTATAGCGTTTTTACTGGTCGTTGCGTCAGGTACAATTTTCCTAATCTTTGCTGTAATCCGATACGTATGCTGCAGGGCATGTAGGAAAAAAAGAGTAAAACAAGACTGATTCTATGCAGCGAAACCCCAGGTTTTCAAATACCACTAAACACCAAGTTAGGAATTAGTTTGGAAATAGGAAAATTGTATTCATGGTCACAAAAGAACAAAGTGCAGAGGCAAAATTTTTAATCAGTACTACACTGGGGCCTGTAAGTAGATGAGGTTTTACCTAATCAAGTGGGGAAAAGATATCGTTGTGCATTCAGTCTTGTTTGAGTGAAAGGAAAAATATGTTACTTTTGCCATTAAGAATATGTAAAAGCAGTAAAAAACATTTTAGTTGAACTGCAGGGAAAAATATGATATATTGGATTTTGCTGTGTACATCTTTTTATTAGCGCTGAAAAAAAACAGACAATAGTAGATCTGATTTCATGGCAAATTGGTATAAATGTGACATTTATATGCCAATTAATAGATCAGTAACATTTAAGCAGCTTTATTTAAGTAATTAGATGGAAAAACTTTTCCCATTGTAATTAAAATAGTAAATCATCAAATTTATACATCTTATACCACAGTGCTGTTGCATTCTCAAATCTTATTGGTCACAAGATGTTGATTAATTTTTTTTAGACAAATGTATAAATTTTCAAATCACTGGTTTATATTTTGTAATAATGCACTCATTCTAATACTATAGTTTCTATAGTAAGAACTTATACAGAGATGTTATAATATGATGAAGTTCTCTTTGTGAGGAGATGTTTATTTAGCATTTTTTGGAAGGAGTCTCCAGTTTTAGAGCTCTGTAACAGTTAGAGGTAAAGGTGTAACTTTTAGTAACATGATGAGCTGCATTTTTTTGGCTAATTAACTTCAAGAGAGAGAAAAAAAAATTGTCTGGTGCTGCAATAACGTAAGTGATCACTTGTTTTGCTTATGTTCATTAATTAATTAATTCATTCATTCATTCATTCATCTGCAAGCGCATTATCCTGGTCAGGGTCGTGGTAGATCCGGAGCCTATCTCGGTAACACACTGGGCATTACAATGGAGAATTCACCCCGGATTGGACTTTGTTGACATTTAACATTAAATGTAACTATAAATGGGTAAAAAGTAAGATGTATTATTCTTTTATAAGGAAAACATTGTTAGCACTGGTAAATTCCTGTGGTATAAGAGGAATATAACCCTTTGGGATGTGGAGCAGTAACAGCATCCCAGCACCCCCATCACGTATTATTCCTTACATGGTACAAATCTTTCTTTACTTAATTGTACTTGTGACTCAAAGAATATAACGTTTATAGTACTTTGTGCCGAACGGCAACGGATCTGGAATCTTACGAATTCTTTTGTAAATAGATTAAAAAAAAAAATCTGCTACAACTTGGAAGGAATTTTTCACTTTATACCAAGATATAAAGATCCTGTAACCTTCACATTGTTTATAAAACTTTATAAGGAATACACTGCCATAGACAAATACAGTGAGCAGATACTGAACGTAGAGACATGTCTAGCATTACTGGTGTGACATTTTTACATTATGGTGTGATGTGTGTGAATCAGCCTTTCACAGTCTGTAGAAATCATGTGATTGTGGTTAACTGTTGTGTGAAATGACTGCAATAAGAATTAAGAATAAACCAAGAATGAAATAAGAAACCTCTCAAAACTGACTCCAACTGTAGCCTTATTGTTCTTTCCATCCTCCTGTTATAACAGTGCAGTGGGAAACATGCTGCGCTTGGAAATATAAGGATCTGCAGGGAATTTGGATTTTTTTCGAAAACATGACATTTCGTTATGGATCATGCACAGGAAAATCGTCAGGAAAATCATCATGCCAAGGCACACTGATTTGATTATAATTGATTTGGTTGGAATAAGACTAACTGGTCATTTTAAAAAATAAATAAATAAAAATAAATAAATAAATAAATAAGGCTTGAAATAAAGCAAATTGATCAACTGATCTCAAATTGCAGCTCAAAGGTTTAGCTCATTTATCTTATGTACATAGGCATTCCTCAGTTTTATTATTGAGCCAAAACAGGTCTTCTGAGGCAACTATGTGATGATTTAAGTATAGAGTTTAAATTAAGCTAAAGTAGTAGCTTTTTTTTAGCCTTTTTGTCAAAATGAGGGTCATCATCTTGTTAAAATTGACGCCAGAATCTGCGCAGTAGAGACCTCGGAGTCGGAGCATGCGCAGTAGATACAGCCGGCCGGACAGTGGGTCCACCTCTCACCTGCCCATTTTAGTGATGGACACTACACTTATTCATGTCAGGAGATGGTGCATCGGTTAACTCAAAGAGGTGAGTACAGCGTTATTAATTAATATGTAAAAAAAAAAAAAAGGTCAATTGTAGTCGTATAATTTTCACAAGTATATTGATTTTCTGGTTGTCATGAAAAGATATTAAAGTTTTGAGTCATGACTGACTGCACTACCATTTGCTAGCTAACTGGCATTGGCGAATAAATCATTTAATCAAAGTAATGTAAGTGTAAGTATCTAATGTAATGTACCAACTGAAAAGATACTGGTGAACTGCAGTCAGCTTTTACACTCAACACAACCGATTTTTGAGGAAAGAAATCGCTGCTCGATGATTTTCATCTAGCTCTGACACCTGCACTAAGTCACCCAGAGAAGTGTGTTCTGCTGCGCTGCTTGTTCTATTGGTGGAGTTCATTTAAAAAGGAGGGACTGGCTAACCTTACCAAGCAACTTCAGGGGTTAACTAAGGACATAGTCTATAAAGTATTATGAAATTTAGCTAGTGTTGTTCCCAATGAACAATCACTGATCATCATCGTTTGTCCACCCATGCACTTCTTTTTTCTTTGTTTTAGACTCTCTTCTTTGCAAGATTTACAAGTAATAAAAGCAAGTCATGCTATCCATATCTGTTTCCTTCATGTCTATTTCCTATCCATTTCTATCTGCATTCTTGTGAGATTATAGTAAGCGGTGTATTTTGTAAACACTAAAACTTAAATAGTTAGTTTGTGGCGCCATGACCAAAAATGACTTCTTTCTACACGACATAATTTAGAATTTATTATTTTTTATCATGAAATATTAAGATAAATCTATTCTATTTTATTTTATTCTATTCTGTCTTTTCAGAAAATCTTTCTTCCTTCTTTATGAAACAAGTTTTGATATGTTCATTATTCTGACGATTCAGTGAATGTACCAATTAGTCTATGATGTCATCTGGCAACTTCTAGCAACTTTCTAAGCATACTTTAGCTACTTTCCCCCTGAAAGGATTTGGCAACATCCTGAGACACAGTGACGAGCCTCTGTAAGCAGGGCATCAGCTGCAGAAGCACAGCATTCTCTCCACTCAGCGGCACACAGCGGTGTTTCCGAGGCCGTCATTGCCAAGCATTGACCGTCCGGAAAAAGCAGGATGAGCCACACCACAGTGGGCACGAAGCTGGAGACGGAAGTGATCTGGCGGTAGGAAGCCTGGCAGCCCCGCATGAACGCAGAGGCCATGATGGCTGGAATGCTGAGGGATGATGAAGAAAAATGGCTGGTTCCACACTGGACTGCAATGACACTTAAAACTCCAGCTCCATCATCCCCTCCATACCCGTGAAGATGAAGCCAAAATCCATATTAGACACAAGCAGGCTGCTGCTGAGGTTATTTTCAGCCTGGTTACATCACTACCTGCTTCCCACGCTAAACCCAACCTAATTTTTTTAATTAATCTTGAAAAACAAGAACAACCTTTGCAATGTACACATTTGCAGTTGTGTAAATAAAGTTCTCAGAACTCCAGCACTCTCTTTCCTATTGGTTTGGAGGAAAGGTGGGTGTGTCTTTCCTGACTACCTTACTCCAAATAATTGGGTGACACTACTAATTTAAATGCATCTGCCCATTGTTGTAGTGGGCGGAGCGTAACATGGAGAGAAAATCATTTTGTTTTTCAACTGAATAAGCAACTCAAGTCTAAACACTGTTGTACAATTTGAAATTCAGCACCAGTAATGAACGCGAACGAGGTGGATTATTTTCTATCATCCTTTTTTTTTTTTAAATGCCTTTGGAGGAGAACAAAGCACACAGTGTCCAAAGTACAATTTATACGAAAGGATAGATGACAAACCTGTTCTGTTCAGCATGTTTGGTATTCAGCGGAAACACGGCGCAGAGCCAGTAGTGCATTACGGACTCGATGAGACCTAGTGATATAATGCATTGCTCAACCCTAATAGTTTCATTGTCAAGTTAATAAAAAAGAGATTTTAGCCTCCCATCTAATATCACGTCCAGCTGTCGCTGAATGTATACAATCATTAATACAATTTATCGCCACATTTATGTACCACATTTTATACACTGGCATTTCTAATGTCTCCAACCAATGATGTGTAAAGTATTTAGCTTGGCCATCAATCAAACAATCAATCAATAAACAAATAAAAAAAATAATGCCCAGTAATTTATCATTTATCTCCATGTATAACATGGATATCTGTACATCTTTCTTTCTTTCTTTCTTTATTTATCTGTCCATCCATTTTCTGTACCGCTTATCTGGAGCCTATCCCAGGGAACACAGGGCACAAGGTGGGGGACGCTCTGGACAGGGCGCCAACCCATCACAGGGCACAATCACACACACACTCACACACTACAGACAATTTAGAGATGCCAGTCAGCCTA
This sequence comes from Pangasius sanitwongsei, assembly GCA_037576675.1. Lineage (NCBI taxonomy): Eukaryota > Metazoa > Chordata > Actinopteri > Siluriformes > Pangasiidae > Pangasius > Pangasius sanitwongsei. Next base: position 24,821,989 of record CM075008.1, read on the forward strand.
CAACGCATGTCTTTGGACTCGGGGAGGAATCCGGAGTACCCCGAGGAAACCCTGAAGCAAGAGGAGACTCTGTGCACGTAAACTCTGTGCATGTAAACTCTGTGCACACAGAGCGGAGGCGGGAATCAAACCCCCAAGCCCGGAGGTGCGAGGCAACAGTGCAAACCACTAAGCCACCGTGCCCCTCCCCCTTATTTATTTATATTTATTTATTTATATGATATTTTATCCTTATGATTAAATATTATACCTCCTTATTCCTATTGTTTTTTTTTTATTTTAAATTAATTAACTCCTAACTTCATTAGCTATCTCTTCACAGGTTTACATACCTTAAGGCCATACTGACCCATTTTTTACATTACAAAAAAAAAAAAAAACCTTTGCAACTAATTTGCTTCACAGTGCAATATTGACACTTGTCCGTCAGGTGGCGCATGACGAATGTAAAACCTATGATGCATGAAACAAGGCTGACTGGGAGCCATGACAGGGAAGAAAGCACGACTTTAACATATTTTAGTGTGCTTTTCGCCTTCATAACTCACTGACAGCTCAGTATACTGTGACTGTAAGGTCATATATAGAGGACAGGGTGTGTCATGCAGCACAAAATGTTCATGCAACATGCTAATACAGGCCAAAATCTTAACAGTACAACAGGGTCACCTTGATGATGGGCCTGTATGGGCTAATCAGTCACGTGCAGATTTATTATTCTTTTACATGCAACACATTCCCATCGAGTGGTGAGGATTTTCTAAGGAGGATCTATCCTTCTCTCCTTAATGAGGATTAATCCTACTAACTGTTAAGCAATTTCATCAAATGTATCTCTTGGTGTCTTTAAGTGTATGAAGAACATTTCACATTTTTGTATACAAATTCCTATAATTAAACTGCAAAATTAGGAGACTAGAAAATTAACATTAAGTGGAGATTTAAAAAAAAAAAAAAAAAAAAAAAACTACTAGCGACTATTATTAAGAAATAATCAATCCCAGGGCACCCTGATTTGCGCGCAGGTCGTTCTGCGCAAAATATGCGCAGAGTTTACGTGCTCAAATCTCCCTGCGTGTTGAGGAGTGGGACACACGCGCACACGGGCGCACGCACACACACACACACTGACTAACTGAGTGACATCCAGCAGCTTTTCTTCCTCTGCAATGCCGTGACTGACTCGATCTCAGATGGCTCTCTATCCGCTTCCATGAGCATCTTCCATGAGGAGCCGTCGCAGCTTCACCGCTTAAAGCCGCCGCTTATTTTGCCAGTCGACGTCCGAGCGGGTGTTTTTGGCCCTCATCTGCGCTCGCGTTTGCGCATCCTCTTCTTCTTCACGCGCTCCGTGCCCTATAAGATCCGCTCACATCCTCCTCGAGCCGCACGAAATTATCCCACAGCAATGTGTCCGTGTGCGACGATGCTGGCGATCGCTGTCTTTCTCGGAAATGTAATGCTACAGTATGTGTCGTCTCAAAACGGTAAGGATTAAGGATGCTTTCCAGCAGAAAAAGAGTGCACATCTCTCCAGGCTCCATATGAATAGGTTACTGTACCATCCTCTCAGGCTTGCAGAAATGCTCTGGGTGCTACCTCTGCTGCAAATTCACAGATTTCATTATCAGTTTAGAATACTCCTTTCCATCAGATATCATGCACTTTTTTTTTATCTTTATCTTTTTTATCCTTGAGACCTGACTTATTAGGAATTAGTGCACCATTAACCCATTATAGGCACTTAAACAGGGCCAGAGAGGATTCCCTATTCAGTGCACTACAAATTACATTTTATGCATCATTAATTTGACATTATTTATATGTGCATGAATAGTATAACAAATGCCACATTGTGTCAAATTAACTGCATTCACTGTATTCAAGTATGCATTAGAAATCCCTGTACTCCTTTATGAATTTATTTACACTGAGCCATATTCATTTGTGTGCACCTGCCTGAGTTTATGGAGCTTTTTTTTTTTTTTTTTTCCCCTTCCTTTCCCCAAGCACTAATGTGTTACTATCAAACACTGTCTGTGCTGGAATATTTCCTAGGATGACCAGAGCTGGATGTGCAAATGCACAAGGAAATATCTCTGGTTCTATGTCAGTGTAAAAGAATGGCAGGATTATTATCAGGACTGTATTTGGAGGGGTTTTCCCTCGATACATGACCTTAAATGGTTAGATCAGGAAGAAAAGCATCTTCGGCGAGCACCTGTCAAAGTCAGAGTCTTTTATTTGTTATTTGTAGAGTTGACTCATGAAAAACTGCACATTGAAATTCTTGTAGTCGCTCCACTAAGAAATACTGGTGATATATTAACGAATAACAATATAATATCCAAGAATAAAATACACAAATGTAAATGCAAAATGAAAATGCAGAGTATACACAAGGCAAAAAAAAAAAAAAAAAGTGTTACACTGATAAGGTGGATGTGTGTGAAAGCATGCCTTGATAACTCAGCCATCAAGCAACCAGCTTGGTTTGATAAGCCGTGTTTTAATTTGGCAATGAATTGAAAGCATTTCGGGGTTTTTTTGTTTGTTTGTTTGTTTTTTTGTTGTACGTAGAGTTTCATTTTATTTTTAATTCTTTTAAAATTCTTACTAAAAAATGTATTTATTTTTATTCTCTTTGATGTTTCATTTTATTATTAATTTGTGTCCTTACGACTTATTTTTGTACATTTGTTACATTTTCATCTTTTATTTTCCCTGTGCTTTCTATTACATTACTATTTATCATTTAATTTTTTATGAGTTAATTGTACCACAATTTGAGCTACCACATGCATGCAAAGTGCTCTATAAATGTACTATTATTATTATTATTATTATTATTATTATTTCATATTATTATTATTATTATTGCCTACTCAGACTGCCCCATATTTAAATTGCAGCCCTCTTTTTTCTCTCCATGATGACTTACTATGTCAGAAACTGGCACTTAGCGTCTGGAGGGTTGTAGTCGTAATGCTGACCCAATCTGGTCTGTTACACATGAGCTGAGATATACAGTGTGGGTAGAGTGATCCTATTACTCATATTTGTGAATCTTACATGACATACAGTTTTAATTTCCATCCACGTTTCAGATTGTCACGCATGTGTGGCAGCTGTAATGTTGGCTGTCTCATTCCTTCCCCACAAACGATTATCATCTGAGAGGCCTATTAATAAAACAGCTTTGCTGCAGAATTAAGCTGGTTGTAGAAAATGGTTTAATCAGCGTGGGGGGGGGGGGGAGAGTCGTGCAAGAGCCGTTCCACGCGATGTGGATGGACGGCCCTCGGAGAGGGCCAGATTCAGCAACAGATATCTGCAGGACTGTAAATAGCTTTGGTCCATCTCGCCGCATGTTTCTATTCTTAGAACAGAGACACGGGAGCGCAGGACTGTGGCTCCACAAATTTCTTCTGTGAAAGCCTGTCCATTAAATGTTAATAGACTGTGTTGCATGCCTTTCTGTGTGATCCTCAGTGAACAATGAATCTCAAAAAGCGAGGGCTGTGTGTCAAAAATAAAGGATAACTCCCTCCAAACTCAGGATACTTAGTGTCACCTTGGGCTATGTCCATCAGTTTCCCTATTTTTATTTTCCACAAATTATTAAGCCTTACTGGTACATGGCTAAATATAACAGGATTTGACATTTTTACCCAAGGCAACAACCTTGAAATAAAAAAATAAAAAAAACATAATGCAATGCCAAATGTATCATTTTATTTACAAATGTATTGCTAGGTTTGAATAAGATCTCACCTGTTTGGACTGCCTGAGATTTGCATGATTACTAAAAATGTTCACAAGCTTCAGGGATGCCACTATTCGTTTTTGCAGCTCAGGTGATTAGAAGTGTCTGTGCCTGATCAGTGATGGTGCACGTCAATCTGAGTTGCTAAACTCACCCATGATATGGACGTTGAAGGCACCAGACTTTAAAATATCCTAAACAAACGTAGCTTCTCTCAACCTACACATACCTGTACACTTATACACCCGTATAATTATTATATAATTATGTGTATTATACACCTGTATACACATACACTTGTACACCTGCTCATTCATGCGATTGTCCAATCAGCCAATCACAAGGCAGCAGCACAATGCATAAAACCATGCAGATGCAGGCCAGGAGGCCTGATTCACCGAAACTGGACAGTTGTAGATTGAAAAAATGTCACAGTTTCTTTTTCAAATGTTCAACTGTCCATTTTTGGTGAGTCTTCTGCTTCCGGTGTGGTCTTCTGCTGTTGTAGCCCATCCACCTCAAGGTCCGATGTGTTGTGCATTCTGAGATGCTTTTCTGCTTGCCATGGTTGTAAAGAGTGGCTATTTGAGTTACTGTAGCTTTCCTGTGAACTCAAACCAGTCTGGCCATTCTCCTCTGACCTCTCTCATCAACAAGGCGTTTCCACCCACACAACTGAACGTTTTTTGTTTTTCGCACCATTCTGTGTAAACTCTAGAGACTGTTATGTGTGAAATTCACAAGAGATCAGCACATTTTTTCCCCATTCTGATGTTGATGTGAACATTATCTGAAGCTCCTGACCTGTAGCTGGATGATTTTAAGCACTGCACTGCTGCCACATGGCTGACCACATAATTACATTAATGAGCAGGTGTTCAGATTTTTCTTAATAAATTGACCGGTGAGTGTATATATATATATATATACATAATATATATATATTTGCATTTTTGCCTCAAGTCAGACCAGCTTACACGATACTGCTGGTAAAATCTCTGACATTTATTGTGATGTTAGCAGGGCATCCTGCTCATTTTGTCAAAGGTCAGTCATAACTCATTTTAAGGATGTCACATGAAAGACAAATGATATAATTTTGATACAAGTGTTTTGGCATCTGGTAAGAACCTGTAAATCTTACTAAAAAAGGTTATTGTGTGTGTAGAATGGGTTAAGACCATATTTCCTCGAGCTCAAGCAGATTTGAATCTCATTCTGTTGCAGCCGGTTCAGGGAAGTGGAAGGTGGTATGAATCAAGACCAGCGTAAATCATCTTGTGAAATAACATAGCATATACATGAGATTATAAGTAAAGGAAGTAAAGGAATACTGAAGCATTCTAGCAATACTAAGGCAACTATTTCATCTATAGGCAGAAATATCAGAATGACACTAACCAATCTTGGGTGTCTGTGAGCTCACATATGGAGAAAAGAAAAGGTCCTGTTAGTGTGTTCATCTGTTCATTTGAAGCTATTTTATTAGTCCAGTTAAATGATTATCATCAACAGCAAACCTCAAATCACACTGGAAATGAGAGTGTGCAGCATTGAAGCTCATGTCCATCAACAGAGCCCTCCTCATTACTCAGTGACTGACCTTCCTTTGATGGAGGATGATATGTTTTCAGCAGCGTCTGACAGGTCTGTCCAGGCTGATAATGACTCGGGAGTTGAATGACTGTTCTAAACTAGCTGAGTGGGATTGGATAGTGACGTGCAACCCGTGGCACTTAATACACTCTTTCACACAATGCAGAGATTTTATTACAATTTTATTTAGCCTAAAACAACAACCAAAATAACTTGTGAGATTGTTTCAGGAGTGGGCAGGAGTGCATGTGAAAAGTAATCTTGCACACACAAGGTTATACGAAAGTTACATTAAATCAAAAATTTAAAAAAAAAAAAGACTTTTTTTTTTGCATGTTTTTGGGAGGTGGGAAGAAACTGGAGAACATGGGTAACTGCACAGACAGTAACCTGAGCTTAGGATCGAACCAGTGACGCTGAAGCTGTGCCGCCCTGGGACTAGTGAATGTATTAGTCAAATAGACGACTAGTCTACGAGTCTGCTACTACATAATACTGTAGTAGTGTTAGTAGACACACCCACAGTCCTTGTTGGTCCACCTTGTAGGCTATAGCATATCTTTCTCCATGCTCAGTGTGTTACTCATCCTCTAGCTCATCAGTGTCAGATTCTGACCACAGTACTGCTGTCGTCTGGATATTTTTGGTTGGCAGACTGTTTCTCAACCCAGCAGTGACATTGAGGTGTTTAAAAATCCCATCAACACTGCTGTGCTGAGAATGGTTGACACCCAAATAATATCTGGTTAGTCGTGGTCACATTGTGCTCCCTCTCTATTGATTGGTGAAGAAAATAAGAGGGGTGATAAATTGTACATAACACAGGCTACAGTCAGTAACTGTATACCTATAAAGTGATATATATAAATGGTTTATCTGATCAAATATACAGAATAAACTTGGTCTATAACAGATTAGTGGCATATATCTCACGATCTTGTTTGTAGGGTTTTAGACCCAACGCCATTTTAATCAATTAACACACGTTGGGAATAATAAGCCTATGATGTTCAATTCGTTTTGTTAGCCTTATGATACAGACTTTTGTTTCTGTGGCCTGATATGATATCTGATATGCACAGGTACAATCACATGTATGGAGTAGCATAGCAGGGATGGACAAATCAGTAAATCTCGACTAAAGAGCCATAGGGCTGATGGATGAGCCATTTTTAATAGCTGGATTAATTAGTGTGAACACATTACAGACTAGGTTTTGATATTTGCAGGTTTGTAAAGACACTTATGAAACCGAACAAAAGTCCAGCGCAAAGCACAATATGTCACCTCGTGGTTAAACAATTCAGGAGAAAATAAAGATGCTAGCCAGGCTCAAAAAATATTTTTACCTGCAAATTGAAGCGAGAACATCGCAGCTCATAGCCGAAATGTGAATTTTTGTCAAACGCAATGTGCTGAATCAAAAAATTGAATGAGGACAGGATAAGGACTGCACAGTCTTCTCATTGCTGGGAATTCATAAACTAGTTAATTTCCCTTACTTAATTAGCTAAGTAGCTTACCATAACTTATTGCGTTACATTTGCTACCACTTTTTAGCCTAGTCAATTAGATATCCAGGCAACTAAAACATGGGACTGCATGGGCAGCACACTGGAGTGATCACTTGCCCAGTGAGCTAGCCAATACGTTTTGGATTTGTCCACTAGGCTTGGGACGATTGATGATAGTACCGGGACTCGCAGATAGATTAACTGTCATGATGGCTATCAAGTTGTACAGAAAACATGGAGTCTGCTGCTTTAAGATCGACAAAAATAAATTGTGTTTTATCTCAAAATGTTTCCTTATTTCCTATTTTGTAGCGCTATACGATACCTTAATAGCCTGTGTTGTCTTACTTTAGAGCAGAACAACCAAAAAAAAAACTTTGTCTAATTCATCTTAGCTTCCTTTGTCCATGCTGCCAATCAGATAAAGCCATGAATGTCCTCGCGTGCAAAACATGAACGGTTATTAAATTCGTAAAGTGAAACAACACATTGTTGCGGAGTTTGCATGCCCTCCCTGTTTCCTCGGGGTACCCCGGTTTCCTCCCCCAATCCAAAGCCGTGTGCTGTAGGCTGGTTGGCATCTCTAACTTGTCAGCGGTGTGTGAGTGTATGTGGAGTTGTGTCCTGTGATGGGTTGTCACCCCGTCCAGGGTGTCCCCCACCTTGTGCCCCGAGTTCCCTGTGATAGGCTCCAGGCTACCTTGTGTAAGATAAGCAGTAGGGAAAATGGATGGATTTCAATTTTATAATGCGCTTAGTTACAGCTAATCACTCATTAGGTTATTAGTCCCGACTTCAGTTTTGCAAGCATTCCTAACCATATTCTGATGTTTGCCATTTGTACCTTTATGTACAAATATCAAACTATGAGATTGAAATCACAGACATGCAACACTATTCCCTATAGTCAGGAAAACTATCTTGATCTGCCTACGTAAGAGCAGGATATATATATATATATAAAAAAAAAAAAGCGTTGGACTGCTGAGGAGTCCAGTGGGAGTAGTTGAGCCTGTGTTGCAAGAAAATGATTTCGATTTCAGTAATCTTGGTCTCTGACAGGCAGCACGAGGCTTTATTCAGCGATCTGCTGTTCTCAGGACAACTGCTGTTTCCTTCTGGGATATGGGAGTGGAGCCCATGGTGTCTCTGATCTGACTCGTGGTGTACTGTACACCATACATTAGTAGTCACTTACCACTAGAACATCGTACTCTTGATGGTCATTTGTTTCCATCTCTGTAGAAAAATGTTTCCATCATCGGAACGTTCACAACTTAACAGGCCCTTGTGTGTTAAAAAGCCAACATTCATCTCTCTAAGGCCACTATTTTTCCTGAGCATACAATAACTGGCCATGTGTTGCTACTGAAAATTACACCTGAATGTGTGTTGCATCTTCAGTGTTGTGTGTAATTTTTTTTTGAGGCTTTTCTTTTTGTTTTTTTTTTAGGCCTCAGATGCTATTTTTACTAATGGCAGGGCAAGGTTATTCCCTTTGCTGTTATTTTTCTTTAGACTACATCCATCTACATACAACCTCATCACTGTAGTGACAAATGTAAGCACAGGCCAGCTGGGGCCTGTGCCAGTAAATCATTATTTTTTATTTTTTTCAATGAAAATGGTGTTATCAGAGTAGTCTGTTCATCAGGCTGAGAACAGCTCGACACACAGATGTCTCCATAGTAGGAATATAATTATGACTCTTATTAATAAACTGCAGTCAAGGAATTGAGCTGAGTGAGCATTTCATCATACAGCTGTCTGTGCAGACTGAGATGCTAGTTTGTAGTTTAGAGATACACTATATGGCCAAATGTTTGTGAACACCTGACAATCACACACATTGGACACTAAGAGGCCCAAACCTATTCCAGCATGACAATGCCCCTGTGCACAAAGCGAGCTCCATGAGGACATGGTTTATCAAGGTTGGAGTGGAAGCACTCGAGTGTCCTGCACACAGCCCTGACCTCAACCCCACTGAACACCTTTGGGATGAACTGGAACACCGACTGCACCCCAGACCTCCTCGACATCCCAACATCAGTGCCTGACCTCACTAAAGCTCTTGTGGCTGAATGATCACAAATCCCCACAGCCACGCTCCAACATCTAGTGGAAAGCCTTCCCAGAAGAGTGGAGCTTATTATAACTGCAAAGGGGGATTAAATCTGGAATGGGACTTTCAGAAACATATGGGTGTGATGGTCACGTGTCCACAAACTTTTGGTCATGTAGTGTAGTTACACTCAAAGAGGAATGGTTAACCACTTGAGACCTGAGTAGTTTAAAAAAAAAAAAGACTACATAAAGTTTACACTTATATAAAAATTCCTTGTCACTCTTTGCTAACTTCAGTAACTGACAGTTCTTACTTTGTTATTGTAGATGAAAAATGAAATTATGCTTGAATTATAATTTTATGAGTCACTCCATAATACCACAATGCTGTTGAATTCTCGATTCTGATTGGCCACAAGGTGTTGATTCATTTTCCTATAACAGCAGATCTGACGGTAGATCCGGCTACAAGACAACTCAGATGGAAAATCAGGTCAAAATAATTAAATAACTTATTAATTATAAAGTATGAATTATGAGTTTTCTCAGTGCTACTGAAGTTTAAAATGTGATTATATAAAAAATATCATGGTGCATGATACCTGCGTAACGTGCACAGATACACCTTGCTGAATGAAACTCATTCTTGCTGAGATTGCAGGAATTGCTGTGCTACATGAGATACAGCTGTTCATTATTGTGGCTAGAATAGAATAGAATAGAACTTTAGGGGTGTTATGGTTTGAAATTTTAATTACAGTATGATAACCTAGTGTAAAAAAATAACGGTTTCACTGTATCACAGTATTTGTCAACCATTTAAAAACACAAGCCTGTGGTGAAAATGAACGCAAACATGTAGAACTCGACGCCACTGGTGTTAATGGAGATGTCAGTGCTATCTTCTTCCTTCTTGTTACTCACTTCTATGCCTCAAATATCCTTAAAATACACCTTGACCGTGTTTGGATCAATGGCAAAATGTAATCAGCCCATGTGGTTGTGGCAAGATCTATACAAATTCCATAGGAATCCTACATTTAACCACTTAGTTTTGAGATTTGGCAATAACAAGAATTTCCTACCGATGGACTGACATGCTGCTTGGAAAGTGTTAGTAACATCTCTGTATGACAAACAAGAAGGAAGCTATTGAAGGAAAACTATTTCAGATGTTTGACCTTGCTGTGAGCTTGACCCTGTTTCTATCAATTCCAAAAATCTAATCAGTTCATCTGCTGGTTACAATGATAATTCCAAACCGAAAGGAAACAAACTGAACAAATAGCCTAATTGTTCTTCTTTATGAGGAAGACATTTCTGAGAATGACCTTTTCTATAAAATCTCTTACATCCTCAGTAATTACCAGTGTCGTTTTAAGATGAACGAGAGAGCAGCTGCGAAGAAAATTGGCGTGCTAAGCCAGAACAAAAACAAAATATAACCAGGGCAACAGTGTGCTACATTGCTTAGCCAAACATAGCTAGCTGTTTGGTTTAGTTCTGCTCCGCGATGTTGTGCTTTTTCTGTGCGTTCGATAGCCGTTGTGTATAATAAAGTTACAAATATGCTAGGAGTTGCAGCAGGGGTAACAATGTAACCTTTACAACAGTACAAGATGTTAGATGGTAAAGGGTTAAGGTTTAGTTGCACGGCATTATGGGTATTTATATGCAGTACACACATGTAGAGACTGGTGTCTTTCATCTCTGTGTCCTCTTTTCCTCAGTTAGCCGTTTTTTTTTTTGGGAAGCTGTTAATAAATGCCACGCACTTCACCAACGTCCCCTCCTGACTCATCTTTGTCTTTTTCCTGAGGATCCGACCGATTTCGTAATGCACGCATTTTTCTATGCCCACCCGCAGACCAGCTAGCTTAAATCGTAACACACACGTACAAATGTTCCAGACAGTAGATAGGCTGATCAGGATTTTCCGAAGTGCACATGGCATGAGCACAGTGTTGGGGTTAAAAAAAAAAAGAATGGGTAGGTGGCAATAGAAAGAAATGTATTTTAATTGGTATTTCGAAAAAGTCAACAGTACGTTCGTACTCCGTGACTGATCGTGAAACCTATAGTATAACTGGTTTTCTGGCATAATCACTTACAAAAGTCTGAGATCAATTTAAATTGATTTCATGTGAGTAAAATTGAAAGGTATGACTTGATATCCTTAGATAAGCTCTTACAATTATTGGATACTTTGCTGAAGATTCCACACTGAATGCAGCATTCAATTAAAAGACCATATTGTATATTTAACGATGTACCATCCACTGATCTGATGCCAAATGTGATTCAGGCAATGAGGTGCATCACACTGAGCAGTGAATACCTCCAGATGACCCAGTGACTTTTTATTACAGCTCATTCTGTTGGAAGGAAAAACTGACCTTGTTTTCACAGACAGCAGTTAATGCCTAAAAACCGCTGAAATCAAAAGCAAAATAATACTATTTAAAATGGCAGCTTTGCATTCATAGATGGTATCTGGATGTGAAACTTACAGCTGTGCCAAGATGTGTCGCTCTGTGATAAATAAAATTTGTAATCGTTGACAAATTGTCGTTTCATAAAAGGAATAACACTCTCATTTTTCTTTCTCCCAAAATGTAAATAAATAAAAAAAGTTTCCTTTCTTCAGCCCCTTCCAGTCCCAGCTCATTATTCAGTTATTTATCTTACAGCATGAATTATTCAGTAACTGCAGTGAACCTGATAGCAAATATATATAGTTATGAGAAATGAAAGTCAGAACCCATGGAAAAGAGGTTATGAAAGTGAAGAAAAAACACATTTCAATATATTATTCTTCAAAACTCAGTTATAACAAATGCCCCAATTCCGGGTTTTATGCTTTATGCACAGTCATGTCAATATGATAATAGCTATCAGCGAAAAGCCAAAAACTCTGGGGTATAATGTTCTTGTGATACCAAAATACCACTACTCAACTACTGAGAAGCTCCACAGTGTGCAACAGACACGTCATATCTCCGAAAATAGAAAGCTTCATTCTGGTTTAATTTGCTCACTCTCCAGTGGAGATAAGAGTTTGTTATGTGGTCTTGTAAAACATTTTTATACATTTATAACTAATCACTACATAGAAAATGGTTGTTTATAACAAAAAAAAAAAAGAGCTATGATGGATTTTTTTCAGTATGTCAGCTACTGTATGTATGTAACAATTGTACATTATTTTCCCCAATGTATGGTCTTGTTATAGCACAGAGGTCCAAGGCTTTGGTTTATGCATGCATCTATACTCTATAGCTAAATGCTTCTTCAGTTTGTCCCTTTGGGGAAAGATATCAAAGAGGGTTCCAGATTAAACCCACATTTAACCCCACTAAGAACCACTGGCGAGCCCTTTTTTTAAGTTAGTTACCTTTTCATTAGTCAGGCCCTGGATAACATATCGGTTATCCGCATTTGGATGATTTTATCGAAGATGTTATCTTATGCATGGTGTTTAAAAACTCATCTCTCCCTCCTCCAGGTTTTATGTTTCACTGCAAACGTAGTTTGGCATTATTTATTTATTTACTTCCCTTTAACAGCACTGAAAATAAAATGAGAGGTATTAAATGCTTGAAGGGTGGGTATAATAATTCTTAAGCCATTTCCCCCACTTCACTTCAGACTTTACATAATTTGAGATATGTTGCCATCTTGGTCAGTTCAGCGTTTTTTTTTTGTTTTTGTTTTTGTTTTTTTTTTTTATATATATAACTGTGATACATATCAAATTATATGTTTATCCTACGCAATGTGATTTCACCGATAATACCTGGGGCGGAGTCCAACAGTCGAATACTGTTATAGATTATATTAAATAATTGAGCCTTTCTGCTTTATTTTTGTATCAGTGCTGGGAAAGCTTATTATCTCAGCTGAAAGCACTGCAATGTTCTAGCAAGCAAGACGAATTGCCAAAGTTAAAAAGGGTCCATTAACTTGTCTTTCACTAATACATTCACCCTCTTGACCTTTTATCATTGTCTTTTACTATAACCAAACTGTTTTTTTCCCCACTCATGTTATAATTTCGGGCTTGCTGCTTATTGATTTGCCTTTGATCATTCTTCTTCTGTCTTTTTTAACTGACCCATTTTTTATTTTTTTTTTACCCCTGCATTCCTTGGCCTTTTCCATCCCTGCTCCCCTCCCTGCCCCCAATTTTACTCCTCTTTTGCCTTTCCTCCTTTCCACCCCCTCTCCCCTGTCTCCATCGCTTTGAAACCCTCTTCCTCTCCAGCTGGGTTTGTGAAGTCGCCAATGTCTGAGACAAAGCTCACGGGAGACACCTTTGAGCTGTACTGTGACGTGGTTGGTAACCCCACGCCGGAGATCCAGTGGTGGTACGCTGAGATAAACCGCGCCGACTCCTTCAAGCAGCTGTGGGACGGCGCCCGGAAGCGGCGCGTCTCCATCAACACGGCCTACGGCACCAACGGCGTGAGCGTACTGGGTGTCACGCGCCTGACGCTCGAGGACTCTGGAACCTACGAATGCCGGGCCAGTAACGACCCGCGCCGCAACGACCTGCGCCAAAACCCTGCCATCACCTGGATCCGAGCTCAGGCCACCATTTCCGTGTTGCAGAGTGAGTGGTATACTTGTGCTGTAGTGGATAGATTAAGAAACTGTAGCTGTAGTTGATAGATCCAACTTCACCCTTATCCCTTATCTCATCAAAATGGCCACCACATCAGGCAAAAACATGAAACAAAGCAACAATCATTGGTTATCTTTATTATTTTCTTATGTTTACTACAGTAAGTTAGATCTATTAAAATGATGGTGGCCGGTCCTTCTGCTTTTTGTTACTCTAACAATAAACTGTGATGCTGTTTGGCATGAAAAATTCCCCACTACATTCCCTACATTAAGGACCTTTTTTTCTGGGGTTTAAAATTGTCAGGCTTATGTTATACAGTATCTATAACAGCACGTAAGTTACATTAGTATCTCTGATTCCAGTTGATTCACATGTTCGTATTGCCTTCTTTTAAGCAGAATTTAAGGATTCACTGACTTGAACTGACAATCATCCCCTACCCCTTCTGAACCCCTTGAGCCTCTTGTTGTGGATGACCACAAACCCAGACAAATGCCATAGTCTCTGTCTGCCTCTTTCTTCCTCATGCCGCCCTCCCTCACCTTACAAGCAGTCCATCCTGCCTGTTCCCGTGTCGCTTGCCTTGTCTAGTGTCTTATTTGTTTTGTCATTTAATCAATTGCTTCATTTTTAGTTCATTTGGATCTTGATGCCAGGATTCTTTTTTTTTTTTTTTTTTTTGCTGAATCTTGGTTTCATTTTCTTTAATATTCTTTCTGGGTTGCATAGATTGTTTGATTTACTTCAAAGCCTGACATTATGTGCCCTGTCTGTAATATGTAGGTCTTCTGGTGCTTTGAAGTCTTAACATGTTTCTTTGTGCATTATTACTGTGAGGAAAAGGGTGGGTAGGTAAAGAAGACACAAGGAAGAGCAGGTACTAGCTATACGTTTGTTTGTTTTTTAAACACTACATGCAGCAAACATGCTGTTACACTAAATCATCTGAATACAGTGCTCCACCTTGTGCCTTCTTTGCAATAAGTGTTTGCCTACAAATCAGTAATGACATTATATCCTAACCTGCTTTCAAACACAATGGGCATCAAGTTGATCTGATTAATTGGGAAATGGCTCAGCCAATTGACCACCGAAGCAGTGGAAAATGCTGGTCAAGTTCAGCTTTTCTCTGCACTGCACTATGGGGAGCTTACAAAATTAGGAGTCTTCGTTCTTGCTTTCTCCGCTCTCATGACAGCTACTACTGTGAAATCTTGAGAGACATTCTTAATAATGCAGTCGGAGCAGCGCGCAAGTCCCATCACGCTGTCTGTACACTAACAAGAACTTCTAGTTCAAGCACCATTTCTAAATAGTCTATATATAGCAAATCTTTGGGTGCATGTTGTACCTAGATAAGTATGTGTATGGACTGGGACAAACAAAACGGAAATATTCTGTCATTACTGAGTGTCAATGTTTTCATATTATATACATGTAATAAGCATTATAACATGTATATAGCAGGCTATACATGCTGAAGTCATATGGAAAAGAATGTATAGTTTGTTCATGGGATGGCGTCTGAATACATGCTGGTCTTGTCTTAGCTTTGTAGGTTCAGTGTGAAACTGTAGTGAACATACTGTAGTCTTCTTGTCCAAATTAACCAATTACCTTTTTCTAACCCTTACTACCATAAATGGCATTCAAAATCAAGGTTATATGATGTTTTGAATGAGTGAACGTCTGCATTGTATGTACATTTATTGAGGTTACTGTTGAATAAATGTTTTGAAGCTCTGTTGAGATTCACAGAGGATTCGTGGAGGAAGCAAAACCATCTCAGGGAAGTAATAGGATCAAAATTATCGATTTACCATCGTCTCTTCCTCTGAGCAGGTGTCCTAGAAATGACCTTCCAAAGAGGCTGTCGGATCACATCAGCCTGAGCGCCTTTCGCTATTGCTATCGAATAAAGTAATCTGACTGTTTTTGTTTTGTATGCATATGTAGGCTGATGGCTTGTGCTCAGTTACACAGTCTCAGATAGGAGTAGGTGTTTTGATGCTGCCCAGGAGGGATGGAAGAAGAGCAAACACAAGTAAGCAAAAGAGAGAGAGAGAGAGAGAGAGAGAGCGAGAGAGAGAGGCATAGACATAGAGACATAGATTCCCATCGGCTATTGGGCATGCCAAACTCCAGAAGAAGGTGTTAGGATTGCTAATTGGAGTCACTCCTAATCCCCTCCCTTTTCCTCCAGAGCAAAACTGATCAAGGAGGTTTAATGTACAAGCCAGTAGAAGAAATTACATCCCTCCCCTACTTCCTCCATCCTCCTTTGTCTTCCATCTGGGTATTCTGGTTGCTATGGAAGGGCCGCCCTGGAATAACGAGGGAGGAGCTCAACCCATACACGGACACGGACAAAAATACTGATGTCAGCTTATTGCAATGCCAACTGATGACTGAAGAGTGTATTTAAAGATACCGCTAAAATATAAACAAAGTAAAAAAGAATACTGGAATAGGTACATAATAGCATTCAGTTTGATCATATTGCCAATTGGCCACATTTCCCTGAAGATCTTAAGTTTTAAAATTAAACATTAACATGCATTATGAATGAAGACTGCAGTATTAATTCAAAGGTGGCTCTTGCATGCTAATTTTCAGATTTTTTTCTCTTTGCATTATGCTGTGTTCTGCCTGAAGGTAAGTGTAATCACAGATAATGAAACAATAGGCCTTAGTGAATGCAATGGAAAGGTGCTGGCTTTGCCTCAAATGGATTCACTTTAAAAAAAATAATAATAGAAAAAACGGAAAGTAATCCTTCTCCATTCCATTTTGGGGAAGTACGATACATTGGAGTCAGTCATAAGAAATGCCGTGATGTAATTTCTTTAAAACTAAAAGTTTATTGCGGCTATGTGTGCACACAGCCTTGTCATTTATCCTGTCCTGTGGTGGATACATTCATTTTTATCTGTTGCATTTCTAGCTCTCATGAAGATAACAGCCAGGAGTCCCAATTGGCCCTGATGTTCATTTCTCACCTTTTTGTAATAACTCAGAGATTTGATTTTGTTTCAGAGCCAAAGATCAATGCTTCTGATCAGGAAATTTTGCCAGCTAAAAAGCCACAGGAAGACAATCCTCCTGTTACCTTACAGTGTAACCTAACCAACGCTCACACCACCCACCGGGAAAGCTTCTGGATGAAGAACGGAGAAGAAATCCCAAATACAAGAAAAGGACTGAAAAACACAGAGCTTACGTGAGTTTGTTATGCCTGTATGCATTGCTCTTGTGTCAGCAGCATGTAACTGAAAATATTTCATCTGCAAATGTTTCCAGAATGTCATGACCAGAAACTGAATGTGATACTAACACATATCTGTAATTATCACTGGTGGAGACGCTGAAAAAATGAATGCTAAATTTGTCGGGCCAAACCTGGTAATCCAATAATGCTTCAACAGCAATTCAGCATCTAAAATTTCTTTTCAGTCAGCTATACAAACACTAAAGCAAGGGTCATCAAGTGGCAGTCCAAGTAAAGTTTTTCAGTGGACTGAACCAGGCATTCAGAAAATACTGCAGCCAGTCAACGGTCATATTTCTGTGACTCCAGTATTTTTTTATATACATGAACCATCCTGGCTTCTAGCAGATCTTCTGTTGCGGCTTTGTGTGAGAGGTGATGCTGTGAGAGGCGATGCGCAAGTGTATAAACTCAATGTGAACTTTATTAAGGCCTATCCAGGAAACATAAGTCCACTGCAGGGGTCAAAACACAGGCAGACAACTTAGTAAACTTAGGCACATCCATAATTGCAAAAATGACAGACACATGACAACTCAAAACGACAAGAAACATGAACTAGGAAACAAGGAAAATAAGGCTTAATAACTCACAAATACAAATGGTAAGACTTGGCAAAGATACCTTGACTCAACAGGGTATAAGCAGACAAACTAATCAGAACAGAACACAGAATAGGTGAACACAATCAGGCAGCAAACCAATAACAGGGCAGGCATGGTGACAGGACTAGAACAGAAAGCAACTCGAACACAAGCACATGGTGTTCGTTAGGATGGGAACTGTGACGCGACGGGGGAAACCGTGGCAGGCTTTGTTGCAGCCAATCCCATACCTTTATGAACATTATGTAATTATGTTAATTATGATGAGCTGCAGGCATTTCATTAAGAAAGGAAAGAGAGGTCACAAAGATTTCCATGTCATTTACTCTCTCTGGTCTGATTAGTGAAGCCATGATGACATGGCTTGTTCAAAAACAAAAATATGTGAACAGATGTCTCACAAATGTCTCATCTGTTCAGAGTCAGTGGTGCTAGTCAGACATGGTAACATGAAGCACTACTGTGGAAGAAGATGGAAAAAAAAAAAACATAACTGCAAACTGATATGTCTTATTTATAGCTATAATCTAATCACTAATGACTAAGCATTAAAAGTTAACTGTTCTCAGTATTCGGTCATGATAGTTATTTATCCAGTCTTTTGTAAACAGGGAATTTAATCTAGCTAGATCTTCATAAATTTTAGTTAGTATAAGAACATGCACATTGTTTCCAAGCAGAACTATGAACCATCCATATACGCCATGAGCTAACCCTTTCCAAGAGCATACGCTTTACGTGTTGCTCAAATGGCTTACTTCTTGAAATATTATTTCCAAACTAATAAGTTTCCAAAAATATGTTATTGTGATGCAATAATCCTAATGAGGGTTTTACCTGCGAGAAAATAGCAACTGCCAACGTTGCAAGACCTTTTATAGCTAAGTATGATGTCTCTGAAAGGAAATATCCTGTCAGATTGCATGCAAGTAATTTTCTCGTGACAGTCATGCCTGGAGCAGACAGCATCATGCCAACAGCAATTCCACGGAGGCATCACTTTGATTCTGCTACAGCTCTCCAAGTGCACTACTGTGGCAAAATAAAGTTGAACTTACTTGCATTGCAGACAGACTGTTCTCTCTTGGTCCATTCTCTGCTACTAAATAGAATTAACGGAATACTGAAGCATCTCCTGTAGCGTATGTGCAAACACATAATGGTTCTACTTTAGGGTGTTGTATCATACCTCAGCAACAGGGTGGATAGTGCCACTGGTATCACTCTATTTAAATCAGCTTAACATTAATTATTCCTTTTTTTGTAATAGACTCAACAAACCAAGAGCGGAAGATGCAGGAGAGTATATGTGCGTGTACACTTTTGACAAGGCCCCCAATGCCAATGCGTCCATTGAAGTCAAAGGTAAGATATTTGTATAAATAAGTATAATGGTGTATATATGAGTTGATCATTTATAGTCATTGGCAGTTCTAATACATTATCATTGGTAGACATTTCACATAAACCAATTAAAAATGTGTAATTGTTGATATGCTGAAGTTTTCTGTGAGGAGACATTTAATTTGCATTTTTAAAAGGAGACTCCAGCATCAGTGCTTTGTAAGAGTCAGAGTTACAGCTGTAAGTTTTTCTGACATGGAAAAGTCTACAGTACAGCGAGCTTTGCAGTTTCTCAGTGACATGACAAGATACATTTTTTTTGTCTTATTAACTTCAAGGGAGAGAAAAAGAGATGCTGGTGAGAGAACAACTGTTTAGAGCTGCTAGAATATAGGTGATAATAGGAACTAACCTGTTTCATGGACAATCCACAACAATAAACGTAACTATCAACAGATAAAACATACGACGTGTTACTCTTTAATAAATAGAAAAAAATGTTAGCATTAACAAATTTCTGTGGTGTAAGAACATGCTGTTATTGTTGAAAATAATCAAATTTGGGGTGGTAACAACTCCAGTTCACATCAGGTTGCATTACACCACCCCGTCATGTTTTATTGCTAACACAAATGTTGTAAATGACTGGCATTAAAAGCATCTTTAACATGTCCAAAAACAAAACTGATAAAAATCTTTCCATTATGGCAGTACATCAGGGCCGTCTAACATGGTCCAATAGTGCAGGATAAGTCAATGCTCACCGCCTACAAATAACAGCTTTGTGCCATACAGTGACAGCATCATAAACCACAAAACATAAAAACGATTTGATACAGTAGAGCGAGTTCTACTGTAAATCAGCTCCATCACTCAATATGTGAAAAAAGCAAAACGAGGGCTTTTCAGCACAGCGATAAATCCAGACAGTCACATAGAAAAGCCTAGCTGTGAGTGAAATAGTGCAGACATGGAGAGATCAAGTCTCATTAGTTTCCTCCACAGAGCAGATGAAAAGAGGTCTCTGGACAATGCCTGTCATTCACAGAGAAGAGGGGTTGTTATAGTTTCAACTTCACAATGACACAAAGAGCCAAATTACTAGGAGAATGTACATTTCACTAGTTCAGTGGTTTTCAGTCAGTGTGACTGTCATATCTATGAATAAGAATGATCATTTATTATAACTATTCCTGTCCGTTTATTATATCTAGTAACATTTATAATCAGCAATCATTTTCCATGTCAAGAATTTGAATTGTGTAATATTTTAAATTGCAAAAAGAAGAGCTGTCTCCCTTTACATTATTATGTCTATAAAATCTAAAAAACACATTCATAATATTTCAAATTCAAACTACAATTCAAGTCAAGCGTTAACTACATGAGACCCATGCTGCTTTCCAGTCCAGCTCAGGCAGGAAGGAATCACCCCCTGTAGCCACAGACCCGTGAAACACTCCTCACTTAAGCCAATTTGTTTTGACACTGCCGTCGTGCACACTGAGCATGCCCGGACTGTTCTGGCAGGCCTGTTTTAAACGTTGCTTGGTTGCATAATGCGATGATGCTGTTGTCCACTCAGCTATGACTTTCCCACTCTCAGCCTGTCATGTGACAGGACAGATGCACTGCACCGTGCATCGCATTCCTCATTCCATACAAGCTCTTCTTGCTATACAAGATACAACAGCACAACACTAGGCAAAAAAATATGAAAGCAATCAATTTTTAAATTTGAAACTTTTTTTTTTTTTTTTTTTATAACAATTTGACAACAAATGATGTTTACTGGCATCTGGTTTAACCAAAGCCATTTTTCCAAAACATTTCAATTATATGATCTTACTCTAATGAATTACACCATTTTCTCAGATGTTCTGCAACATTAAATGTTACTATAAACGTTAAAAAAGTACAATATAAAAGAACATTCACGTCATTCTTTAAAAAAATGAACAACTGCAATCATTAGAAGATTGCAAGAAGAATAAAACACTTTCGGACAATGCTGTTATAGGAAAATAATTAACTGCTGTCTATTAATGGCGCCACTGCACCACCTCACTGCTGATTATTTTCCTATATCTGCATGTCCTGCCATGTTTTATTCCTTACTTAGTTATAAAGAATTTAATTTCAGTACTTTTTAATGCAGCTTTGCTTCACAAGTTTTCTTTATGTAATTTTTAGCTTTCTAATCACTAGCAGTGTTTATAATTCAATACTAGTGCAACTAAGATAATTAATTAATAAATCCATAGATATAATAAACACATAGATAATAAAAATAAAAATCTCAGTGTGGCAAAATATGAAATTATTATGCATATTCTCTTGTTTATATATTGCATATTCATGTATCTTAAGGCATATTATTCAGTTTCTACTGTGTAACTAGAATGAAACTCTATAGGAATAGGAAATGTATATGCTTATGAATCCAAGTTTAAACCTGCCAGAAGGTCCTGAGAGCTTTAGTGAGTTAATGTACATAATTCAAGTCATTACTCATCAAAATGCATGTCTTAGAATCACTGTACAGAATTTAAGTCAGTTTGGTACAAAACAAATCACTGTGCTTCCCACCAGGACAACAACATAGTTTCTTGGTGGGAAAAAACTGTATTGTGATATATTGTGATCAGTCTTGCATATATATCACATTTAAGGGAGAGGCCATCATCAAAGCCAAAACCCAGTTGAGATGGGAAAGCAGGAAGGTGAGCTGTGCTCCTTTCTATCTTGTGCTCCACCCCCAGGCTCTCATGTCCTTGGCACCTCTCTCTCCAGCTCTCAGCTCTGAGGGAACAGATGGAGGCTTGTGTGCTGGGGTGGGATTAAGGCCTGAATCCAGTCCCAGCCGCTTGTAATGGCAAGAGTTTTTTGTTCACAATGATAATCTGTTCCTGCGTGCATTTTGGGATGACAGTGAGAAAATTCTTAAATACATTCCAGCATAATTTGATTTGGTGCACACCATAGTACATAGATGTATTGGGGTTTTGTGTGTGCATAATCTAGAGTCATTATTTTTCTTCCTCTTAATTACACGAGTTAAACTGCAAAACGAATTAGAAATGTGCTTTCATATAATATTATGAAATTCATCCATATGGCTGGTTCTAAAAGTGTTGCTGTCTCTATTCATTATAAATTCATTATCAGCTTGTGAATGCAGTTGCCAACAGTATTTCCTTTTGGTATAGGTTACACATCCTTTTTCTTTTAGGCAAAAAAAAAAAAAAAAAGGATGCAGATGAGGTTTCCCTACAAATAACATGCAGTGTATCTGTGCTGTTACCTATCTCTCTTATCTATATCAGTGATCACAAGAGTAAAGGCACACGTCCATTAGGGATCAGGGTTTGGAAGCAGGCCAGAACGACATTGAACAGCAGAGAAAGTCCTATCTGTTTAGAGAGGAGGCGATTTACTCCCTGTCAAGGGAGAAGCGTGTGAGGATAATGCCCAACTAAGCTCCTACTCCAACCCCCCACACACACATCCACACAATCCTCAGATGGCATGTGTGCACCATAATTAGAGAGCAGTGATGTCGTCCGTGTCCCAGGCCACGCCTGGGCCGTCCTCCATGTTCACGGCAATAAACACTCGCTCCAGGTCTCTTCCTGATCCTGCTTAATTGCATGGAAGGAATTACCGTAATTTTAAGGATTAGCAAAAAAGCTGCGGCAGCTACCTGTCCATGGTGGAACAGTGTTTAAGAAGGGACTTGTGGTCGATGGCCAGAATGGCAGACTCAACAGATTTTAAGCATCAGGAGTGTCTAATGCATAACTAGGCATCTACTGAGAAGCTGATGACTCAGCACAATCAACTTTAAATGGTTCCTGAGCAGGCATTGAGAAAGAGGGAAAGACTGAAATGAAGCACATAGGGGTTTTAATTTTTTTTTTAATTAAGAACATGCAATTGGCCTGTTCTTTTCCATGCCTCAGGACTGAAATTCAGTCATGGATGTTGGCCTACCACTGGACCTGTTGTCTGTCAAACAAATCCATAAGTATTACAGATAAAACTTTGTAAATCTTTAAAGAACTGGTCATGTTTAATAAATGTTACAATCCTTACAGCAAAAAAAAATATCATGATTAATCACATGACTAATGTTGCATCAAAATAGTTGCACAACAGATTATAGATGCAGTGAAAGCGCTTTTTTATTAATGTATAATTTTAATTTCTTGTGTCTTTTTTTCTTCCATTCAGCGGCTCCTGAAATCACTGGTCACAAGCGAAGCGAGAATAAAAAAGAAGGAGAAAACGCTCTCTTGTACTGCAAGTCTGTGGGATACCCACATCCCATCTGGACATGGAGGAAAAAAGTCAGCCAGGGATCATACGTAGTACGTAGCATGTTGTTTTCTCCTACCGGTACCTACATCAACACCACTATAGAATAAGCAAAAGGCTATAGATCTCTTAAGTGTAAATATTTAATTGACATTTAATATATATGTTGAAGTAATATATATGCTGATGATCTCTCTCTCAATATAGACTTGGTATAACACAGATAGGCCCTGACTTACTGAAGGTTGTTATGTATATAAAAAATAAAAAATAAAAAAAAAACATGTGCAAACTTGATAACACCCACAAAAAAGCATGCAAGCTGATTTATTAACTTTAACAACTTTCACATGAGCAAAATAGCATGTCTTGTCCATTTTGCAAATTTGGCTTAATGATTATGTAGTTCAGGGTGTTCTTACTTAAAGGTGCAAAGTACACATCTATGCCCCTCAACCCAAGGAACAGTCTCTGGAAGCTTTACTTGGCACCCATACATAAGCTTGGTGTAGTGGGCATGACAGTTCTCCCCTCAAAGTAATGCCACTTTTCTGCTGCACAGTTCGAAAAAATATATTGCACACTGGCAACCAGTGCTAGGGCTTTTAGCTCGGTCACACTGCTGCAGACCAAACAGACTATGTGCCTGCCTGAACTGGGAGAAAAGCTGCCGACAGAGAGTCAACTGACTAAATTGGACATTTCAGGGGTTGATGTTATCACATTACCTGTATGCATGATATTGATCATAAATGCAGCATGTGTGGTGGCTCTCTCTCCACTCAAAGAGCCCCCTTAGAAGGAATTTCATTCTTCAAAATAGTGATGAGTAGAGTAGATAGAGCAATCTGCAGGGGGAAAACCGTACAGGGAAAATGGTCTCCAGTAGTTGATGACAGGCTGGTTGGCCCTCAGGCATTTTCGCATACCCTAAAGGGCCATCACATCCTCATCAGAATGAACAACACAACAGTGTTGTTACTCATAAACAGGCAGGAGGAACACATTCTCTTCCCTTTTTGAAAATATCTCATTCAATTTTGAAGCAGCCTTCACCTGTTGTCCCCATTTTGAAAGAGTCTTCACCTGTTGTCCCCTTTGGCAACACATGTTCCTGGCCAACTCAGTATGGGAGCTGACCTTCTCTCCAGGCATGGCCCTCTGGTGAGTGGAGGCTTCACCACCAAGTAGTGGAACAGACACTGGATCAGTTTGGCAGGGCTAACATTAGTTTATTCACATCCAGAGAAACTATATACAGTAGGGTTTAGGTAGGTTTTTAATCTCTGATGGATCTTATTGCAGGTCTCGAGGACAACATACTTCTTGCTTTTCCTCTAGTGGAGCTGATCCTCCCCAGATTGGAGAGGGGTCTGCCTCTCATACTAGTGTCCCTGTGACGGCTAGTGGAATCCTAATAGATAGCAGAAATAACAAGTCTCCTAGCAAGGCAGGAGGCCAGGTGGTTCAGCTCCACTTGGAGTTGTGATACTCGGACCTGCTGAAAGAAGGACCTTGAATCTAAAGGCTTGACATGTAATGTCATTGCCACTATTCAGAATGCGATGACATCCTCTGTGAGAGGACTTTGCTTCTATGTGGCGAATATTTGAGCAGTGGTGCCAAGGGACGGTATTTGGCTGCAATATTTGCTTGTCTTGTAGGCTTTGAGAGGGTATTGCCAGGGGCTCACCATCTATGAGGCCCCGTCGGTCAGCTGACCAACCCTTTATAGGTCGGTGCTTGAGGGACTATGTTGTTCCCTATTTGAGCTTCTAAAGTCAGTGGAAATAAAATTTGCTTCAAGGTAGCATTTCTCCTTGCTTAGCCTCACCAAATCATGTGGGGGATCTCCATCCTCAATGGGATGTTAGTAGCAGACATTTGCACAGCAGCCTCATGGGCCTTCCCTCATAATTTCAAGTGTTTTTTACCACTTGGACGTTGTGACCCTGTCTTTGGCTCCTTGCTACAGGGACAGTGTTGCACTAGGACATTTTCCCCTTTTACATCTGGGCCATTTTAGCATCCGGATGTTTTTAGCCTGTGTATGGCTCACTCCATTATACTAATTGGATCAGGCAGGCATTAGGCCATTATTCTTCCTCCTTGGCTACAGCTGTGCGGGGTGTGAATACATGCCCCATACTATCCATGTTAT
The DNA here is from genome assembly GCA_037576675.1 of Pangasius sanitwongsei. Lineage (NCBI taxonomy): Eukaryota > Metazoa > Chordata > Actinopteri > Siluriformes > Pangasiidae > Pangasius > Pangasius sanitwongsei. The sequence goes on from CM075008.1 coordinate 24,847,254, forward strand.
ACTGAGTGACTTGTCAAAAAAGGAATGTTAGGTTATGCAAATAACCTCTGTTCCCCGAAGGAGAGGAATGAGGTATAACTCTAGGTTGACCCACTCAGCAGCCACAGCTTGGTGACGAGTGATGGCTAAACTGAAAAGTGAAAAGGGGTCTGTGTCTTCAGCAAGACATGCAAAGGCATAGTACCCCATACTATCTGTGTTATACCTTGTACCCCTCCTTTAGGGAACAGGGGTCGTATGCATAACCTAATGTTTTCCTGAAGTATATTTCTTTCATTTTGTAGGACATTGACAACAGTACTGGACGCTTCTTCATCATGAACAAAGACAATTACACAGAACTGAACGTTATAAATCTTGACATTAGTACAGACCCTGGCGAGTATGTCTGCAGTGCCTCAAACGTCATTGGGACGAAAGAATCAACATCTATTCTGCGGGTGCGTAGTCACCTGGCCCCGCTCTGGCCTTTCCTTGGTGTATTGGCAGAAATCCTCATCCTGGTGGTCATCATTGTGGTTTACGAGAAACGCAAGAGGCCAGACGAGGTGCAAGACGGTAGGCTATGCAAAATTTCTATTCCTGCTCAAAACTAGCATATCGTATATGATACATCTTTAAGCCCCTGATGTGATTATATTCCATTGACATAGATGTTTCTGTAAAAATGTATTTTTACTTGTATGGTTCTTATGTCCATTTACTTCATGAGGATACAGGAGCTGGAACTCCTTCAGCTGTGGTAACTTATTACACAATTAGTTTTAATGTCTACAACTGCCTGAGAATATCTTATTGGTGTGTTTACAAGTTTGCTATTGACGCATTAAGGGGACAGTGGCAGTAATGTGTATTTATTTCAGGTGCTGATTCAGACTGTTAACACTTTGGGAACCTGTTTAATCATGAAAGTACTTAAATGCTTAAATGAGAACATTAGTACCAGTTTCATCATCACAGATCTTAGTGAATACTGCGCATAAATACGACCTGGAAAGTAAACTTACACTGTGTATTATCTCGGAGAGGGTTTCATAACTCTGTACCTACTAATCCCTTTCTAACAGATCAGTGAACACACAAGAAGAAGGGGCACAGAAAAATAATCTCTGTAATAAGGACAGAGTGTATGATTCAGTGCCGCAATCATAGGACTATATCCAAAAGCCAGTAGTCAGGCACAGATGCATGTTAATTTGACCTTTGCAGCTACACATTAGGGCATCTCTGCACCAGCAGTGAGCTGTAGTTACCCTTTCAATGAGCTGAGCAATATAATAACAGAGATGGCAGATGGTTTATAACCTGTTATTAATAATGGTACTAGTAAGCCATGGCAGTATTCATTAAAAAAAAGAGCTATAGTTAATATAATTTGATGTACGTCTTATACAGACAAACACGGAATTATTGACATTCTTCATGCCAAATGATCAGAATACGAATATATAAAATGAATAATGCATGCAATGAGTGATATTTTGACCTTCCGACATCTCAGATCACTTTTACATGCAGAACATTCCTAGCTCCTTAATGTTGTTACTTCAGGTAAATCCAGAAACTGAGACAAATTTCAGCGTTTGAATATATGTTTAAGGTCATGACCTTGTTGAAATATCCATCTATGACCATGTCTTAACCTTCTGGCAGAGCAAATGAGTTGTTGTACTAAAACATCCTGGTACAGAATTCATATTGCCATCAGTTCATGAACCACTAACTGCAAGTCAGCCCCAAATCATCAATGAGCCACAGTCATGCTGTAAAGTCGGTTTGGGGCTTTTCTTTGGATGCTGTCCCCCTTTTACACCAAACATGGTGATGGTGTATAAAGTTAGATTTTGGTCCGCTGCTCTCAGGATGCTTTCTTTCTTGCAATCCTCCTTTCAAATAGCTTACTGTTATGGGCTGTTGTTGAATCAACTAATCTGTACAATTCTGAAACTGTGATCTTTGGTACAATCTTTCTCACCCTCTTCCTCGCCTCTTCATGTTAATATTAATGGGTCATTTATTTAAAGCACCAACATAAGCCTGTTTTGGCATTTATTTTATGAGAAAATCCTGCCTTATTGAAATACAACTATAGTTGACCTGATTAAAATAGATATAACTACACATAATGTGAAAAATCTGACTTTATAGGTATAGTCAGTTTGCAGTCTTGCAGTCTGCAGCCTTGCTATTTCAAGCATAATTTAGGGCTCTGTCACATCACATTAGCATGTTCCTGTAACACAAATCAACGCAATTTTTTTTTTTCTCAGTATTGCGACTACTAAGGTTTTGAAACACAAATGCAATAGTTCTGTAACAGCTGAAACTGTTAAAATGTTTTTTGCTGCATTTGCTCTCTGGTAATAAGTTAACAACTCATCCTGGGATAACTTTAATTCTGGTCATTTCTACCTGAAGGATCATGGGTATTAAATGTTTAGTCTGGTAACATTTCTGTTTTCACAGAGTCATCACCAGAACACTTCAACAGATTACTGTGTATGTTTAATACTCTCATGATATTATCCATATTTTCCATGTATCTTTTATTGTATAACAGACTTAAAATCTTAACAATGAATCACACCAACGATTTTACATATATTCCACATTTATTAATTGCTAATTTTGGGTTAAAAAATTAACTCACGGTTTTATTATTACTTTATTATTGGTGACAAAATCATACCATACCATAAAGTGACTTTATGGTAAATTTTGTAAACTTACAGTTTGATTTTTAGAGGATAAAATGAATGAATAAATAAATAACTAGCTGGTTGTGCTGACAGAGATTGCATTTGTCAGATCTTGAGGTCACAAATTGCCTTCAGCAAGGCTAAACGAGGCCAGTTGTGCTCCTCTGGCGGATAACAGTGTGACAAATGAGTGTTGCAGAAAAGGGGGCACAGTGATTTTGCTAGTTCAAATTCAACACGAGAGCATCCTTGTAAACGACGCTGCAGTAAACTGAATTTAAATTCAAGATTTTTCATTAACAGGCAAATCAAGTTTGCGGTATAGTACAATAAATATAGCATGCAGGAAGTCTCATGGCCATCTAAGTATTTTTGCCAGAGTTTACTAATTCTGTACACTGAAAACTGGACATGGGCTATACAACTTAAAACACCACAATGAATTACAGAATTTCTTGTCTTTCTGATAAGAGTATTTGCAATAGACAGAGATCACAGTATCACACACAGTGCTTCATTAAAACATTCTTCGTGCTATTCATGCAGTTAAGAAACATAACCCTTTATATTTCATTTCTGTTAAGTTACTTTTTACATGACTACAAAAAGCAATTCCACAGGCATGTCCTTGTCCTCAATACCTATACTGCACTGCATACAAGAAGTGGTTATGTTTCTTTGTGATTTTTGTGTGTCTCTGTCATTTGCTATTGCCTTTATTAGTCACCTAATAGCATTACTGACCACCTCACACTACAAAATCCATGTTTAAAAAACAAAACATCAGGACAGCTCTACTTATTCTGGAGTCAGATCAGAAACTGTAACTCTTAGACTCATATACCTGCTTACACCATGGTATTATATGTGAATAACCTTGGTTCTAAAGTTAGGAAACTGGGGATAAAATCAAGCCTATCTGTCTGATCCAGTACAACTATGATTTGTTGTGACTGAATTTTAAGCAAATAAAATTACCTTGTTGTTTTTCTCTTCTCCATATGGCGCCATATTCTTTGTTGGTGGTAAGTTTGAGAACTTGCACGTATGGAAAGTTTGCCTTCTATCTGTCTTCCATCCATTCAGACTGTTGTATTAACACTTCTTTATCCAATAACTGGGACAATTATTAACTCTTGATTCATTAATTAACTCCTGGTAACAACATTAAACTAATATTGTGGAATTCCCATGTCAAAATTGAGGTGATCTGTCTCTGCCATGTCTGAAATTGGTGTAATTTTATTTCTTTTTTTTATATAAACATTTATTAGCATCATTTTAGACTATTTAGAATGCTTATAATAAAATGACAGAAACGTTCAGCACATTCATTCATTCATTCATTCATCTTCAGCATCTTGCTTTATTCTGGTCAGGATCCTGGTAGATCCAGAGCCTATCCCGGGAACACTGAGCACGGGGCATGAATACACCCTGGATGGAATACTAGTCCAATAACAGGGCCTCATGCGCACACACACACACACACACACACACACGTTCAATTTAGCATTGCCAATTCGCCTACTTGCATGTTTTTGGGAGGTGGGAGGAAACTGGAGGACCCAGAGGAAACCCATTCGGACACAGGGAGAACATGCGAAATTCTGCACACACAGTAACTCGGGCTCAGGATAGAAACAGGGACCCTGGAGCCATAAGGCTTTCCAGCAACAACACTACTACTACTACTACTACTAATAATAATAATAATAATAAATTAGATAGATAGATATTACCACTCAAATGCCTCATATCATATGACCTTGATAAATTCTTTACCCTTTGTAAGTGATAGATAGATAGATAGATAGATAGATAGATAGATAGATAGATAGACAGACTGCAAACAACTGAAACAACTGAACTGAAACATTTTTGAGCCCTGTGTACTGTTTTAACAGAGCTCTGTGCTCTGAACAGGATTTACCCAAGCAAGAAAGCGAATGAGGGATGGGGATAGATTAAGGCAGATTATATCTGGCATTGGTTCTTATCAGCAGAATCCGAGATGAGAATGTAATACGCTGCGTTTTGATGCTAGTTCTCACTATTAACTTACAAAGCTTTTTTTTTTTTTTGGTTACATATACCTAATGCTTCCCAGCTGTATGTAATATACAATATATTGAGAAGTGGTGTTTTCAATAATAAGAGCATGACAAGATATTTCTCAGCGCTATCATCTTGACTACTTGTCTCTGTTGATTGTTCAGCTATAACTTTTGTGTCTTGGTGTTCTGCACAGGCTTCTAAAAAACCTTTTAACATTCCATATACATATATTTATATATATATATATATATATATATATATAAAAAAAATCATAGAACAAGGCAGTGCAGTTTATTCTTTGTTTCAGTTAAGTGCCAGTTAAGTGCCAAGGAGCATGGTGTAAAATATTAAAGAGGTTTTGATGATTCCAACAATAAGTCCAACTATATATTATCTGATCAGTCCATTCTGAGAACTGCCTGGACTTGGCGTAATGTTCTACTGAGCATGCTTGACTGACTGTCCTTTGTCTGAGACTCTATATACAACGGTGCAAGCAGGATTGTTCAGTCCTACATAAACAAACCTACTGAATTACAGAATTATCCCTGCAGGTTAGTTTTCGCTTCCTTTCTCAGACTTGATTAAAGCAATGTGGGAAGTGACCTCAGTCAGCCATGTTATTGAATAGAGTGAAGCTTATACAAAGGTTACTCAAGATTAGGATCATGAGATTATAAAAGCAATTGTGCATTTAAATGCTGTTTGGCTTTAAAATCTTGCATGGGTTTGTTGGGTATGAGTCTGAATATTTGAAACTGTGTGTCAGTTAATTGACTGGCAGCCATGTTGTTCTGTCTCTAATTATGACCTTTTCTCCTGTTTGGTGACTGTTGAATCAGACTGCAGATGCATGCTGCTTTCACACACTCACACACTAACTAATCCTCCATCTGTGTCTCAAATCTTTATGCTATGTCAGAAGTGTCCGCTTGGTAATAGGTTATTTCCTGTTTCTGTTAGGAAAATTATGCTGTGATTCCAACCATAAATGTTCATAGATGTCAGCCGCAAAAATGTAACTCATTAGCTGAGGGTTACACTGATATCTTTAGAGTGTAGTCGATTCTTGCCCACAGCTGTGTTGACATTTTAAATCAGGTACCTTCAGTCAGATATTTACAAACCTGTTATAGCTGCATGCCAAGATAAACTATAAAAACTGTATGAAATTTTAAGTGTCACTACATAGTAACCATCTTTTTACATCTCATTTGAATGTTGCACACACTGGATAAAATAGTCAGACAATGCGTACTCTGCAACCACTATTAAAATATTTGAACACTATGAAATAATAGTAAAAAAATAATAGAAAATAGGCTCAGAGCTTTTTTTCAGTTATTAATACATTTCTTTCATTTTCTGTTTACTTCCTTCCCCTGCTTTTTGTCTCGGATGAAGATGATGAACCAGCTGGATCAGTGTAAGACTTGAGCTTTCCTAATTCATGTCTATAATAATAAATGCTTATCAATGTAATCTGTATTGCAAAAAGAATTCCTGAACATACAGTACCAGTTTGCCACATGCACTCGCAGAAGAGTGCTTTTTTTAAACAATTTCATGCTATTTTAGAATAATAACAAAGACATAACCATTGTGAAATACATACGGAATTATGCAGTGAGCATGAAACAAAAACACTTTTTGGGCATACAATTTAAGAAAAAAAATATAACCTTAAGCCTTTATCAAAATGTCTTTAATTTATTGGAAATTATATATTCAATCGAACGTGTCCATTTTGACTGGAGGTGTAATTGTAATAAACTCAAATTTTGTCCCTATTCTAATTATTTACCACACTGAGTTACTCTTGAGCATCCAAAAAAATGTCTTTTCTTTTTCTCTGACAGGAAAACCAATTCTACTAACAACCACAAAGACAAAAACCTGAGACAACGCAACACCAACTGAGCAAATACAGCAAATAATGTGAGTATTACTGATACACAACCGTTGCTGAATTACTTGCAGATTAGATGTTCTATGAAATAGCTTATTAAGAAGATGCAGTGGTTTTGATCAGAGGTTCGAAAATAACGTTGTGTTATCACACAGTTTCTGAGATGTACAATCACTGTTCGGACCTCGATGCTACAAATTCATAAATGTATTATAATATAAATGACGAATACATGTATTTGTGATGGGTGAAGAAAGACACGGTAACACTTCCTATCAAGGCCATATCTATAATCATCTATAAATACATCCATAACATGTTATAATACATTTATAAGGCATCCTACATATTGTTTATGAGAATGCATTACACTTTATAATAATGTCTGTTATGCATTATGAATTGTTAATATAATGCATTATAAGTATAAGCACATTGCCATGTTAAAGAAACTCACCGTGTTAAATGTGTTATAGCATCTATTTGCTACATAAATATTTTAGATTTTTAAATTATTATATATTTTAACCCATTTATAATAATTTATAAGAAGTATTATTGAGCTCTAAGTGAGACATATTCAAAAAGATTATTATTAAATCTACAGGATTTACAAATTTTCTCACAATTGTAACAAGCTCAAAATTACACTGTAGTTATTACTAGAGATAAAATGCTGAAACAATAGACTTATACACACTGTAACCACGTTTCTCTGCTATGATCATTATAATGCTACAAACCCTATTTATAATGCTCTATAATGAGCAAGGAATAACATGCACTGCTATTGGAAAAATATTACAGTATTTATGTTATAGGATGTGCCAACTATTACAATTATAAATTTATTAATGAACGACGCGTCACGCTTTTTAGCTTGTTCTCTTAATCCCTTACATTATAGCAGCTGTAGACAGTCGTTCCCTCACCAGTCTCTCTTTATTCAAAAAGGAAAAAAGACAAGTTAATAAGACAAAAATAATAATAATAAAATTTTTAAAAAGTGCATTTTTTTTATGATACAGAGCAACCGGAAAGCGCAAACTCCTGTCCTGAAGATTGTTCTAGTATGTTGTTTGTATAGTAACAGCTCACACACAGGGATGGCGGCCGCTCCACATAACCTAAGACTAATAATAAATAGATGTTTAAAAACACGTTGTTTAACAGAGAAAAACTTATAATAATTAGTGTGGTGAAGGTTTTTGTTAGGAGACATTTATTAACATTTATTGAAGTAGCCTCGGTTGTCAGCGCTTTGTAACTGTCACTGTGTTTTATAAAGTTTTCCAGCACAGCAAAGTCTTTAGGACAGAGGACTTTATGCTTTCTGGATTCTCGGTAAAATGACAAGCTGTGTTGTTTTGTTTTTATTGAGAGAGAGAGAGAGAGAGAGAGAAGGACAGGCTGGAGACTCTTTATCGCTGCTATAATGTAAGTGATAACAGGAACTAACTTGTCTCGTGGACGATCCACAACATCAAATCTAACTTTAAACCGTTAAAATGTGTGTCGTTCATTAATAAAGGAAACACTGTAATCTTTGGCAAATCACTGTGGTATAAGCGGAATAACACACTCCAGACCATGTGATGCTGTATCACACCACTCCGGCATGGATTATTTTCATATAACCACACGATCTGTCTTGTATTATTCCTTGCATAACAGACAATGCTATAAAGGGCAGTGGATTTTCATAAATATGTACAACAATGAACACATTAAAGCATGTTAGGAACATGTTTTCATAGTAAGTGTTACCAAAAACAGAAGCACACACGCAGAACTACATCTAATAATTAAACTGTTCCAAAACTTTCATGTGTTGGTAAGTAACTGTAATTTGATATCAGTTGACCTCAGGTCAAAATAAGAACAAAAACCAACCAAACAGAGCAATAACGCACTGTACTCTGTTCTCGTGTTAAACATTTTTCCTTGCTTGCTGTTCTACAGAATCCTGACTGCACATCTTGACCGTATGAAGGTATCCAAGGAGAGCAGAAGCTCCTGGCCATTTCTTATAAAGCATATCCTGCCTCACTCGGCCAACGAAACAGCAACAGCATATCACTGGCAGAAAAGAACAATAAGGACTGTCTTAAAGCATGCCTTATTCAGTCTAATGGTATGTGTGGGCACAATTGATCCAATTCATTCAAAAGGTGTGCACATTATTTTGACTCTTCTGTGCTGTTCTTTTTTCCTTTTATCATGCCATCCTTCTGAGGCAACCCTTTTGCATACTTGCATATCGTGTCGAATGCATGCAGTAACATAACCTAATAACATGCCATTTTTTTCTATTGTTATCCCTTTGTGTGGTGTTGCTTCAGAGGATTACCCTAAGTGTGCGTGTGTGTTTTTTTTTTAAGAAATTCAAAGTGAGATAAAAAGTCAGATCCACTCATTGAGTTCTTTGTACAGTTTATCATCAGCTCATAAAATTAAACAAAGGTGTTCTATGTAAAGCTGGACTGCAAGAGCCTAGCTGCGACTGGCAGAGCAGTATTTAATCACGGAGAACTGTCTATGTATTAAAGAATTTTAAAAGATGAATAAAGGTTATTTATTTTCTAGAATTACCTAGATGTCTTGTACAGGTTGAGCTGTAAGTGTTCAAATATTATAATAGCATATCTGTAAAAAGTGAAGAAGTTTTTTAATCCTCTATGTCCTCCGACCTTGTTTCTTTTTAGTCAGATATGAATCTTGTATAGCATGGCTATTATCCTATGCAATATGTATTCAAATAGAATTAATGGCAACTGTACGCTGGGCCGCGTTCGTTTTGATGAATTTCAGAGACTAAGCTTTAATGTTGTGGGATCGTTGGGATGCAGGAACAGCACAAATGCACTGCTGTAGTTGCATGACTACTTCTCTTAAAGAAAACGATGTATCAGTGTGTTGCAGTGCAACTGGACCAATAAGTAAAGACGGCACCTGCTGGAGCTAAAGCCATTACAATAATATGTGAGACCAACTGTTCTTTTTAAAATAAAGGCTCAAAAATATGAATGAGTGTGTCGTTTGGATTGCTTGATTGACGTAATTGATTGGCTTAAAGGAAAAGTCCACCCTGAAAGACATTAAACATGTTTACATTTAAATATTTGTGGTGTGGTTAGCGATTCTGGTGCTAATTTGTTAATTGGTGCTGTATTGTTGTTATTTCCCGTGAGAAGTAAGCAGTTGTCTCCTGCACTGATGTCATAGGGGACACTGTTATTGCTAGTGCAGTTATAATGCTGTTTTGCTGTTTGCTGTTACCTCCTAAAAACAAACGAGCAAGCGATGGTCAATGTCATATTAATGAGAAATCTAACTTAACAGTAGTGGAGCCGTTGGTGCAAATGCTGGTCTCAAAACCCTAGGATGCAATGCAGCTGCTTACGACTCTGAGGTAAGAGACTCGCCTCAGCTAGTTAGCAATCTATGAGATGACGATGGCATTGACGGTGATATTAACATGAAAGTTGAACCTTTGTAAGCTGACCTGTTTGAGCGGAGCGTACAGATGAAGAGGTGAAAAAGCTGGACAGACTAAAGGACTACAGCGCTGCTGCATCGCTCTCTTTAGGTAGAGATGAAGCAAGGGCTAAATCCCACAACGGGTACTCAAATGGCATTGTGGGTAATGTAAGAAACCATTAACTGAAGTGGAAAATAGACCAACAAGTCAATGAAAGAAGTTTAAACTAAACAAGTCAACATAAAATTTCACTACAACACAAATCTTGGATGCCTTTATAGACAGCACGTTGCAATATGCAAGTTGTTCAGGGTGGATTTTTCCTGTAAAGTTTTGTTCCATATGTTATACACCATGTCCAATAATGGAAGTGAGTGCTGTCACAAACATTGAAGTGAGTTGTACCTCATTCTTGGATCAAGCCTTTTAGCATTTTCTCCACGTCTTCTACAAAACCAGGGAAGCCAGAGTCGAGCAAACACAGGCGCAATAGACCTTCCATATCACCAGGAGGCAGAGTGGAATGACGATATGCCAAAGGCAGCGACAGTCCACTCTCACCCAGGAAATACTAGAGACAAAACAAACACCTCTGTGACTGTGTATAAAAACAGAAGTCATTTTGTGTAAGTATGCTCCTGTGATATCTCCTTCAAAATTGAATGAAAATGACATTCTGCTCTCATACTGTCATGTCCCTGGACAATGCGTGCACTGCAGTATCTGCATTGTCCTTTATGCGGTATCAATCAGTGGATCAAATGGCAAGTCTTCAGTGGTACCTGACAAAGCTGCCTGATGGACAGAGATTCCTGGATAACGTCATGGATCACCTGCGGTGCCGCTACAGGAGTCTTAAGAGACACAGGGATAGATCCAATCATTACACTCTCAGGTCTCACACTAAAGAGCTTCCACGCCAATCAATAAGGTCATTACTAATTGAAAGCACTCATCTCTTCCAAACTACTTCATTCTGTGTCTTGTTTCTCTGTCACCATAGTGTAATAGTGCATTTTGAATGAGAAGGTCAGAATGTGACACAAACTTGCAGAAGGTTTCACCATCCAGTCAGTCAAACGAGTGTTGTAATAGAATCTGCAAGAGCTATCATTCTTGTCAGAATGAGAATGTTCCTTGAGCACCATCTAGTGAAAGCAAAGCTACACATATCACGTCTCTCGTTGTAGAAGTGTTAAGCTGGAACCCTGAAGGGGCATAGCCTGCATGGTTCAGCACACTATGAGTTAAAATTAGTATTAAAGTGGGGAAACATGCAGCAAGGCCTGTTTTAACAGTTCAAATCTGCTTTGAATCTAAACGTTCAAATTGAAACCACAATGAAATCTAATGACACTGAGGGAGAGGGAGTTGCCATTGTATCCCATTTAATTGAATCATGGTGCTGTAAAGAGGAGGCTCCAGTTGATGGCAGTAATGAGGTTTAAGAGGTTTAGTTGTTATTAGATCTTGGTCTCTGTATACAGGCAGCTGCTGTAAATGTAACCACATCCCAAATGCCAGTCAGTGGTCTTCTAAGCCAGTGGTTCTCAGGTTCAGTCCTATGAACTCTATGCTCTTCACATTTTATTCAGTGCGCCAGGTAGCACTGGAACGTCTGCAATGTGAATGACAGCTGAGTGCCAACTCATTCGGTTTTACATATCACAACTGAAGCAGTTCATACTACAGTCTGAATTCTCTTCCAGAACGTAAAGTCTTGGTGTGGTCCATTCTGAAGTGATGACTTTCGAACGGGGAACACGCGATACTCATAAGATAATGTCTGTGCTGTTAGATTGTTCGTGCGGTTATTATTCTAAGTGACTGTGGCAGCCTGCATATTAACCTATAAGCATAGGTCAAGTTCAAGTACAAAACATATTAGCATTAGCTGTAAATTGTAACTAAATCAAAACAAAACATCCCAGAAATAGTACTGCAACAGGTAAGGTCTTTGTTATAGGTTCCATGTTTTTACAGCTAGTATTTGTACATTAGCCTACTTACTACTGTTCTGCTCAGTATTAAATTGCTTTCAAAAACACACCAGCTTCATCTTAAAAAAAATAAGTTGATGTGTATTCAGAGTGGCTGTTACAAGGCGAACATTGAGCTGGAGTAAGGCATAGCCATGGTTACTTCAGACTGGATCATAGCCTCAATACTCATCCATCATCATCATCATCATCATCATCATCATTGATAGCCCCATTGCTCACCCCACATGAACTGCCACAAACTTCTACACAAACTTCTAAGCTTTTTTTTTTTTTAACCATTCCCTAGTCAAAAGAATCAAACACAGACTTCTCATCCTTGTGTTTCTCACTACCGAAAACATTATTCTATTATCATTAACTATTACTTAATGACTGTAAGTACAAGATAAATGTACACAGGGCTTGATAAAATAAGAATCAAGATTTTTTTGGCTTACAAATGTGTATGATCCACTAGCAGAACATGGTGGCACCATTATCCTAGCTTATGTTTGTGAATTACTGATTTACAGGCACAACTGTACAGCAAAAGCCAAATCTAGAGCAAAAACAATTGCTGTTAAGTAAATCTGCTATTAAGTACATCTGTAATCATATTAGGGTGTCAAGAGCACTGTGTCCTCCCGAAGTTAAAAGGAAACCAGCAATGTTAACGGCTGGTTAATGAGTCGTGACAATGTTTCTGTTCTTCTGGCGAAAACAACCCACAAGACGCTTGCAGGAGACAATTGGTTTTGATAAATGCTCTATATACGTAATGCGTCACTGGGGAGGATTGATTGAGATGACTCACTCTCGCCCTTCATTCAGTTTATACATTTAGTCATTATTTGTGTAGTAACTGGGAATTTCATATTCAGTACATAATACTAAACATTTGTTTAGCACAAATTTGATTCATCTCACTACAAGCGGGCGTCTGGATCATTTTAACATTCACTGCCAGCTTTGTGACGTTGTTTATCCCCTTTTTGATCTGTAAACTCGCTGCAATTCAGGTGCATGCACAAGGTTAAGACGACCACGGTAATGGGAAATGAGGAGGAATAATAGTGCTCTGTTTTATGCAATGGCTGTCCTAATGTAAATGTTACTGAACTGTTACACTGAGAAACAAATCTGGAAAAAAAACAAATAAATAAATTTAATACAATTTCTTGTACACTTCTACCATAAAGATACACACTGTGAGTATAAAATTACTGATTGCAGCCTGTCTGTTGTTGCTATTTGCTTGGGAGAATGTTGTCATCTCAAAAGGGACAGTGAGTTGTTCAGTTCAAACCATCAGGTCAGTGTCACTGTGCTGAGAATAGTCCACAACTCAAATAAAACAAAAACATTTGGTCAGTAGTGGTCTGGTGGTGCCACTGGTCAGGTGGATTGTCTGACATTCACTATATTGGACACCTGAGCATCACATACATATGTACTTTTTGAACATCCTACTCAAAATTTAGTCCCCCTATGATGTTATAATAACCTCCACTCTTCTGAGAAGGCTTTCCACTAGTTTTCGGAACGTGGCTGTGGGGATTTGTGCCCAATTAGCCACAAGTGCCATTAGTGAGCTCAGGCACTGAAGTTGTGTGAGGAGGCCTGGATTGCAGTCAGCATTCCAGTTCATCCCAAAGGTGTTCAGTGGGGTTGAGGTCAGAGCTCTGTACAGGCCACTCGAGTTCTTCCACTCCAACATCGCTTCCTGGAGCTTGCTTTATGCACAGGGGCATTGTGCATGCTGGAGCAGGTTTGGGGCCCGTTAGTTCCAGTGAAGGGAAACTGGAATGCTACAGCATACAAAGACATTCTATACATTTGTGTGCTTCCAACTTTGTCGCAACAGTTTGAGGAAAGTCCCCATATGGATGTGATTGACAGGTGTCCACAAATGTTTGGTGATATAGTGTGTATGTACTGTACATATACTACAGCTTTTGGTCTTTCATGTAGTGTACCTGCTGTTGCTGGTTACAGATTCCAGTGGTGTGAGTTGCAGATGAAGGGCCAGGCTGCTCCTGGGTGCCTACTGGCAGATATTCATTCAATCTCTCGACTGCCTTCCTGCATAAATCTACAGCTTCAGACCTGCTGCTGCCCTCAAACTGTAGTCGTATCATGCGACTCTCTTCCTGTGAAAGGACACACACACTCACATGCTTGTCTTACTATCCTTCTGAGGACCTTCCATTGACTTTAATATTAATGGAGCTTATTAATGTTATGCCTACACCTAAATCAAACCCTCAGTAACTCCATTAGTTTTGTAAATAAAAGCTGCAGTTTTTTAAAACATTTTCCTTGTGGGGACCAACCAACTGTCCCCACAAGGTCAAAACTTTCAGGTATTCCCATCCTTGTGGGCACATTTGGTCCCCTCCATACCTCCCTCACACACACTGTGCTTAACATGTGCATTGCTATGTGTGTCCACACATGATTCATTCATCATATCATCATATCATATATTCATTAGCCGCCCTTTATCAGTATTCATATTGTAATAATTTCTAGTTATAGTCTTCCAGTTCGTGGGGAGAGATAATTGGCTTAATTAACAAAGGACAAACTTAAAGCATACATCTTTGAGGTGTTAGCTCAAGGTCACACAGAACAGCTACTCCTGTACATTTGCATCTGCTGATCTGTCATGGCTATGAATGAGAACAAGGTAGATTCTGCTCCTGGGAAGATATGTCCATCATCTATTATCTATCTACTGTCTGATTTGTTGCAATACAAATGATATGTTGGGTTTACAGCTAAACATAACATTTATAAAACAAACAAGCCCACCAATGTATTCACAGCGTGTGTTTTCCAATCTCTCACCTTCAGTGTGAAGTAGAAAAGCAGGCTGTCTGATTTCTGCTGGATCTTCAGAAAGCTCTGAGCATTGAGAAGAGAGAAGCCTTCCTGCACAAACACAGAAGAACAAAATAAAAGCTTAACAATACTGTTCAATGTGCCATCATGGCAAGAAAACAGTGTCTGAAAGACTGACAATTTGCTAATACTTAAGTCTCAGAAGTGTCTTTGTTAAACTTTCCACGTCATATCTTCAACACCAATGCCAAGCCAGAATTACCAGTAAATGTTGTTCAACCAGGAAAGCCTTGTGAGGATTCACTGACTAAGCTGAAATTCCCTTTATATTCCTGCAGGGGGGTCTATTTCCATAAAATCCTCAATGTCTATGTGGCTTGGCAGAAACTGGAATTTCCCCTTCACCAAACGAATTATGCCAAGAATCAGCTTTCCAAAAACGTGAACGCTCTGCTGCCAGAAAGCTCAAAAGTTTGCATTCAGAATCATAAAAATATTCATTATATATTTTGTAGAGCTTTGTGTCTTTGTCCAAAACATCCAGTTTTTTTTTTTCTTTGTGTACTACGCTTAATTTTTACTATATAAAAACTACTATATAATAAAGAAAAAACAAATAAAGGAAAAGAAAACCCAGTGGCTCTGTTATGCCGACGGGGCATTTATTTTTGTTGGAATGGTTTGGCTCCACTTGTCCCTGCAAATCACTGCAAAGTTCTTCTTCCTGATCAACTTATCCAATGATGCAAAATTTCAATCTTGGTGGGCGTGGTTTCTTCCAGAATGACTCCGTCCCCATTCACTGAGTAGTTTAATGAGGATGAAAATTATGTAAATTCAGGGGCGGACTTAGCACTAGGCAAAAGCAGGCAAGCACCTTGGGCCCCCAGAAGCCAAGGGCCCCCTAAAAATATATATATGTAACAAATTCAACTACGGGCAAGGAGGAGGCGGGAACCGAGTGAACTCAAACGTAACGTTTAATCATAAACAGAACATAAACAGAACATTAAACACGTGTGCATCTCTCTCTCCTTCGGCGTCTCCAGCCGCTCCTTTATCCCTCTCTCCCACTGATTAGCCAACTCAGTGCCATAAATCAATGCAATCAGTGCATCCTCACAGCTTGGCCCCTCCCTCCTGCTCGTCACAAAATAATTTTCGTTTCTAATTATTAATGCTAAATAATGTATGCTGAAAATTTAAATATTGATGTTAAAACACTGAAATGATTCATATCGCTGTTATTTCGGAAGCGTCAGTGCAACCCCCCTCCCCCAGCCCCGCCTCATGCTGTGATGGAATATCGAGGCAACTGAATAGGGTCCCATTCCTATACTTTGCCTAGGGCCCCCAAATCACTAAATCCGCCCCTGTGGAAATTATATATTATGGCCTTCACAGTCACCAGACCTTTTTCCAAGATGCTTCAAATAAACATTCTTACTTTTAGTCTACTATTTATACCTTTTTTCTCTGTGCATGCAATATCACCATTTTTTTCATTCCGATCTAATCCAGATGACCCACTTGATAACTTCTTTCTCCATGCTCTAAACAAAATATTAGTCATGCCTAGAGAAAAAAGATCACAGAATCATTCGCGTCTGTGAAGAAAGATTTTTTCCACCTTCTGCTCACAGACATACATTAAGATTATGGGTGCAATAAATCAGTGTCTGCTCTCTCTGGCTATTCAAGGACCCAGTGTTTTGTCCTGAATGCTCAAGTTGCCTTGTTTGGCACCACGACTCAGAAAGAAAGCTGTTCTGCCTGTATTCCTCTCTACTGTTGTGCTTCGCTGTCCATGATTTCAGCTTATTGCTGGGAGATATCACAGGAGCTCAGATGCACTTGGCCTGGCAATCTGCAGGGTATACAGGCAATTTCTGTTCTGGATGAAGAGAAACACCACACTAAGCAGTTATAGTGTTTTCTACTGTATCTGCCTTGCACATAATGGATAAAATAAAATCTTGTCATAGGGAGGATGCGGCCTGTTTTTCCTTGCACTGAATAAGTACGGCATCTCTTCTAGACCTTACCAACAGCTCCTGAGCCTGTGAGACGAGCAGATGACCAGATTCCAGTATCGTCAGCTCCAACGTGCCGTTGCTTTCGCTGGACTCGAACACCTTTAATGAATGCAAAAAAAGTACCTTGTGTAAAAAAATGATTTATGGTGTCAACCCCCGCTGTATTTAGCAGCTTGAGTAACTTATAAATATTTAAAACATGCAGATTTTCAGGCAATTACTTTTCATGCTGCCTTCTAATGCTCTGTGGATGTCTGTATTTTCCACTTGGGGGGATTATGAAGTCTTTACCTTCAAGTGCACCAGTAAACGTTGGCTATTTAGCCAATCTGATCTAATTTAATATCCTTCTAATGGTTTCTGCTATTGTAATAATGTATATGATGAAACTAATGAATGCAGATGTAAGCCTAATTGTGTTTACAGCCTAATAAAAGCCAAAAAAAAAAAAAAAACTACCTTGGGCACTAATACTGTGTTTTACACAGTACACAGTAATGAAAGGGTAAAACTTCGCAACAACTCGAAAACGCAATTATTTCTGAAGCTTTCGGCTTTTGGTGTGAAAACTGATATTTTGGATGGCATGGTGGTGAAGTGGGTAGCGTTGACACCTCACAGTCCCCAGTTCAATCCCGAGCTCTGGTTACTATCTTTGTGGAGTTTGCTCCAGGTTCTCCAGTTTTCTCCCAGCCACCAAAAACATGCAGGTAGGTGAACTGGCTAAACTAAATTGCCCCCGGGGTGATTGAATGTGTGCGTGTGTGTATGGTGCCCTGTGATGGACTGGCATCCCGTGCAGGATGTATTCCCACATTGCACCAAAAGCTAAACTTACAATCAAACCACAGCCACAAAAAGGAAACCGAGCCTAAACACTCCATAGAAAGAACTTCAGAAAGAATGAGCTTCTCAATCAAATCTTTTCAGACAGACAAAATTATTCTTGCAAAACCATATTAAATGTTTATATATATATATATATATATATATATATATATATATATATATATATATATATAATTTTAAAGGTTAAGTGTGTCATTTGCAGAGCTCTCTGCTATCGGTGGAGTGAACTGAAACTGTAATAAAAACATTGACAAGCTTTCCCCCTCCCCCCGTGGTGTGTTTTAACAAGCAACACTGAACAGCTATGTTTTGGCAAGGGGTGGTGCTAATTTCTGGGCCAGAAAAATTCAAACTGCAGCATGAAATGAAAAGGTAGCCACATGGCGATATTGTGAATCACACTTTTTCCATACTATACTTAAGATATGCTCTGTGTCCAAAATGTCTCCCTACTGCGTTAAAGTTCATTATGGGTGTTCTACAACCCCGAGGCTCTCGTTGCGTTCATGACCAAATGGGAACTGGGAACTTTCCAACTTCCCAGTATGAAAGAACCATGTGAACCGAGTCTGAGTTTTTGGAGAGCTTCAAGTTGCGATTCTGTGACGTCACTTCAGCATGGCGGCGCTCGTAGTGAAAAGTAAGAAGAAGAAATCACCCATGTTTATATTTGAAATTGCTAAATACTGGCTGATGCTTTGACTATTGAAATGTTAATTTGCTTTCTGCAAGATTTTTTGATCAAAGTGCTCTTTCATGTAATTTTCAGCACTATTAACAGTGAACCCACATCCAATTTAAAAATTAATTAACCACTAACCAAACAACTGTTTAATTCCAGTTTTTTTGTAGCCAGTGACAGAGGACTGTCTTTGAGTAATCATTTCTTTCCGATGGCTGTGTTCGCTTGAAAGCTCTAATGTGGGAAGTTGGAAAATTCCCAGTTGTCGTGAACACAGCATATATCGTTTGGACACTACCTTACTGCAGTGCATTGTAGGATTTTAGAATGTGTTGGTTATTTTGCTATCTTGTTGTCATGATTTATATTATATAACAGTGAACATCCCTTAATTTGTATTATATACTGAGTAGAGTGTAGTTTCGGCCATACAGATTGTCTCATCCTCATTCCACAGAGGTATGTGGGCCAGTAATCAGAGCTAAGTGCTAAGTGTGGGCCTGCACTGGCTGGTTAGAAGGCAGGACTCTGTTGCTATCTTCTGCTGTTACCATTAGATGTGATTTCAGTTAGTATAAAAAAGAAATGTGAGATAAAGCAACTCACATCGTTACATCAATGATTTGCTTAAACATCAGTACCCATGTCAGTCATTAAGGCGTCTTAAGCCTCAGATTACAAAAAGTCAGAAGATCTAGAAAATCTAATACGCCCTAAATAGTACTGAAATTCCATACTGAGCGATTTTTCATGAAGGTTCTGTGAGATACCTAGAAGGCTGGATATCCAGTCAGTGTTTTCAAGCTGGCACAGCGGGTTTTCTTGTTTACTAGTTCTGTGTTTCTCACAGAAAAGTGTTTTCTGTGGACTCCAAGGGGTTCCACGATTTCATTATTATAAATCGCATGGACTTAGTTCTTATCGCTCTACCCCATACCCCTAATTGACTCTATCTGTGCAAGTCACCATTATGTAGAATTGTTTTTAAGCCTAGAATTTTAAAACAAATATAAATGAATCTAACTAAATAAATCAAGATCCTCAGCTCTAAATGGAAATGGCTCGTTTGGGTAAATAAAATCACCATCTTTTTCATTATTATTATTATTATCATCATCATCCAACCATCCATTTTCAGTACCGCTTATCCTACATAGGGTTGCAGGGAGCTTGGAGCCTATTCCAGGGGACTCGGGGCACAAGGCGGGGGACGCCCTGGACGGGGTGCCAACCCATCGCAGGGCACAATCACGCACACACTACAGAAAACTTAGAGATGCCAATCAGCCTACAACGCATGTCTTTGGCATGGGGGAGGAAACCAGAGTACCCTGAAGCACGGGGAGAACTCTGCGCACACAGAGAGGAGGCGGGATTCAAACTCCCAACCCTGGGCCTTTTTTTTTTTTGTTTGTGTTTGTTTGTTTTTCCATTATTTCATCTTCAGTAAACTCTTTATCCTGGTTAGATACTCGTGGATCTGGAGCCATTCCATCTCAGGGCATCATTATTATTATTATTATTATTATTATTATTATTAATAATAGTAGTAGTAATAGTAGTAGTACAATTATTTATATTATTAAAACTATTTAAATTTTTTAGACAATGAAAAATATCCGACCTAGTGTGTCCAAACGTTTGACTGTCAATGCATTAAAAACTATTTAAAAAATAAATAGATATTGTTCTATATTAACATGCTTTGATGATTAAGTATTTGAATAGTTGAATTATATACATGAAGTTTAATCTAAATAAAAGTTTGAGAACCCCTGTACTAGTTAGCATGCAAAGTTAACTAATTGGTACTTGTTGTACCAATTTCTTATTATTTAAATTGTTAAATTTTGACCCATACTTTGACTTTGTAACACTTCAAATGCCTATAATTATAACCAAGTCTTAAAAACTATTGAAACTTTGTGTTATAATCCTGTTATTGTTAGCTAGGTAGCTAATTATCTAACCTCGCATTAATTTCAGCTAGTTAGCTAGGCTGTTAGCTTGTTTCCTCGCTAAGCTAATTTGTAAAATTATTTTACCTTCCATGAAGAGTTTCCCCCGACATTTTTGGCTTTTGGCAGAAAACGCCCATAACGTTTTAATTTCCAAAGAGCTTTGGTTGTTGTGTTTTCTTCAGACATTTTTTAAATTTCTGAATGAATTGACAAGATGAATGGGGAAAAGCTTGAAACATTGGCTACGTCCTAATCCGAGTGTTACCGCCCTACAACGTGCACTGTGTAAATGAGCGTACCCTTTGGTGGCGCACTATTTAGAAATACTATCTAGTGTAGTAATGCGCGGTTTAACACGTAACCTTTCAAACACCAAACGATCCTCGAAATGGCGGTTTCTTCCATAGGCAATGTTACAACCATAAAGCTGGATAAAACAAATATATAGGGGAGACCGGGAATGGTTGTAACAAGGGCTAGCTGTAACACTTTCAATTTTTCTAATTAGAAACTAGCTACCAATCACATTATTCATTCTGCACATGCTCAGTTTAGTCCTTATTTCACACGTGAAAGCAGCACCCTGTAGTAAACACAGCCAAAGTTATAAGGGAAAAAACAAATTTGAAATAATGTTTATTGTATCTATATAATGCCGCATTCAAGACTTGAAATTTCTTGAAACTTGTTTTAGTTCCTTCCCCGTTTACAGAGTGACGTCAAATCAACATGGCCGCTCACACTGTGAACAGTGTCAAGTCCCCCTTCTCTACTTTTAAGTTAGTTTATAGTGGTATTTGCTTTAGATCAATTAATATACAGACACAGATCTTGGTAAAATCTATAAAACTGACCATACTAATTGCTGTTTTGAGAAATTAATCATCAACATTATCACCCATATAAATAACATAAGCTAGCTAACTTGTTGCTAAACTACATGCTACTGTATGTTGTTGTTGCTGTGCTGCAATTTCAGTCCAAAACATAGCATGAATGTTTGAAGTTCACTATCGTAGAACAGTACTCATGTGGCCATTGAGAATGCCACAGGAAATGGGATGTCAAAGGAAAAGGGATCCTTCGATTTTATGCGGTATCACGCAGGATCATGCGCAGGAAATATAAGACAAGTAGGGTTGTTTAATTTGAAGAAACACGGCTTGCTAGTAGATACAGTAGTTCTGCCAGGACAGTATACTGTATACAGCATATACTCTTTTTCCAACCAAACAGTGCTGTTGCTTGTACTGAAGCCCATGGTCTGCTTGAGCTTAGCCAGCGGATCTGTGAACCTCTCTCAACACCGTTTTGCTATAAGCAGCAGAGCACATTAAATGTCATTGAGCCTACACTGAAAAAAACAATGTGTGGTCGTTTAGATTTAAGAAATATATTACATATGGTTTAGATTAAAAAAAATTACGTTTCTCTTCAAAATGTGATTGCATTTCTTATGCTAAACCTAATTTAAACAAGTTTCTAATTACAGGATTGAATTATGTACCATATGTACATCTGTACCAATAGCCACTCAAGCCTGTAACTGTAAGAGCTACACTTTAAAGTAGCTTTTTATAAGCTATACATGCTTTGACGTGACAAACAAAAGACACACTTTTGTGTTTTTTTCCCATTTTGCACGTCAAACGTGCCGAGATGGGAAATTACGTTATTATCAACGTGCATATAACCGATTACAAGGCACCAGGAACGCAGCACATATATCTTTCATGCAAGTTGTAAGCGCCAGTGTTGCTGCTGTTAGCTGTGATGTAAGCTTGTTAATGGCTACCACAGTCTGGGTAATTATAACAATATTTGAGAAAATGTTACAACCTACCGACAACTTAAAGGTTTCTAGTGACTGTTGCAGCTAAAATGTTTAGTTGGCTTAATTAATTGGCTTAACAATTAAAGTTTAGTGAACTGCATATTTTAAGTTTTGGTGACAACCCTACAACGCTGGATGAAATAGAAATATGAATTATATTAATTAAATATTTTATATTTACCATATACAGCTAGTTGGTTCAAAAATATAATTTGTGTTGTATTAGCTATTTTTGTTTATTGCACCTAACTGTTACACTATTATCAGAAAGATCACTGAGTTATAAATATCATACTGTTCAAATTAAAAGCAAATTATATAAAAAATAATACATTACACACTTACTTTCAGTAACTGTTTTATCCACACGCACAAACACCCACCCACACACACACACACAGGTTTAGGTTGGTGGGCATTTGCACGTTTTGTTCAGGCTTACTTATGACGCAGTTTAAATACTCTAGCTTAAGAGCTCTGAGGTACAGACAGAGAAATGTTACAACCATCCCTGTTCTCCCCTATTTTTTTTTTATAATTATTTAATCTTTATTCCTGAACCTTCTACTCACTGAACCCAAACCAGTTGCACTGTTATCATTTGAAACATTTTGTATCAAATTAACAGGATTTTTATTTATTTATAGTTTATTATTATTTAATTGTTTGCTTTTGCATTTTCCAGCTAAAGACCATGAGATGGAGAACGTCCTGTAAATAAACACAATGTGACATCTATTTAAACATATCCAATTCCAATCCGTGAGACTTAAAGCTCCAGCAGACAAATAACTACTGCAAATATAACAATAGTAGTTTATAGTAGTTGGTAGTGATCTCTACCACTACCAGCCCCACTATATAGCCTATAGGGTCCTTACAACTGCCCCTGAAGGTCCCTGGAGCCCACTTTTATAAAGCCTAGTGAAAATCTAGTCACTTTTAAGAAATATAGTCATTTATGCCAGGGGTTTCTAACAGCCAGGGACCTCCTTTAACTGCCAACAACAACAACAATAACAACAACAAACAAACAAACAAGCCCTCAGTACAGCTTTTAGGGTCATTATTTCCACCTACAGAACTCAATAATAAATGTAGACCTAATAGCTTTTATAATGGTGGGTTGTGATTTCCAGGATTGTAACAAAATTAAAAAATCATCAACTTCCTGTCTGTGCTTTATTTGATTTGTACCATTGATTTATACAATAAGCATATAGTTCAATAAATACCTATCAGATGATGAATATGTGATCAGTTCAGTTAATAATCATAATCATAATAATCATAATCATAATTTCCTTGCTGGGAAAAATGGTTGATGATGATTAGGTCTAGTGGGTCAGCTGTCTTCATTTCACTGATGTAAATGCATGGTAGTATAGCAGATCACTACTTAAGAGATGTAAGCACACTTTTCGATAAGGAAGTTGATCTATGTCTGTGATGCTGGCAGACAATTAACCCTGACAAACAGATCATTCTAAAGGTTTTAACGCGGTCTGGCGATGCTAATCCGACAGACAAAGCTGGAGCACAAAGCTTTTAATCGATCACCAACCTCGTTCAGACCTTACGGGTGTGGGCGGGGCTTGTTTGCCTCCATCGCTCCTATGGCAACCTGATAGATTAGCATCTTCATGAATATTCATGAGGTCGGAGCGAGCCTCTCAGCGCGGCGGACGGTGGTGATGTCAGCGGCGCTCTTGGCTGCGCGAGCGCCTCGCCTTGCCTTGTTGATTATTGACAGCCGATAGGGGGATCTGGAGGCTTGATGCCTCACTAACGTCCATGACCTCCGCGCGTCTCCTCTCCATCCTTAAGGCGCGTGCATGCTGAAGAAGCCCTAAAGCTGCTTTGTTTTATTTATTTTATTAAGGGTTTTTTTTTCTTTCTTTCTATGACTTCTCTATGGTCTTAACGGAATAGAGAAGCACAGTGCCTTGCAACTGGAGTGGGCATGTCCCGACTGAACGGGAGCGCGCAGACCATTTGAGCTGACAGGTAACGTCCGAGATTATCTTCTTGCATATGCATGCACAGGAGCCTCACGTTATAGGCTAGGCATAGGTAAAAGGCAATAGGGCAAAAAAAAAAAAAAAATATATATATATATATATATATGTATGTATGTATGTATGTATGTATATATACACGTAACTCATTTTAGGGAATTATAAGAAATTATAAACATCTGTTACTGAGCTGATAGCCAATGCCACTGTGCACAGGTTGCATCCTTCCATGCGCAAAAGGCTTTACAGTTTGCCACAGCACGTCGGCCGGAGCGCTTCGACCATGTGCGACGGGGAAGACGGAGACCGGGACGCGCGCCGGAGGAGCATCCGGATGAAGCCGCTGCCGTCTCCGGGCACCGCTGAGAGCAGCAGGAACGCAGACGCGGCATCCGTGGCATCGGCGGCGGCACTTGCAGACCCGGAGGCGGCCCGAGGCGCGAAAAGCAACTCAAACGGTGACTGCAGGAGGTTTCGAGGCAGCTTGTCTTCGCTCGCCGGCCGCCACAGCCACGAATCGGACTCGGCCGAAGAGAAGCGTCTGATCGCCGAGGCAGACCCAAGCCCGAGCGAGGAGAGTCCGCCCGGGGCGAGAGGAGGAGGTGGAGGTAGCGGCGCTGGTAGCACCGCTGGTGGAGGTGTGGAACCGGGAGCGCGCGGCACTCCAGAACGGTACCCGGGGTTTGCCAAGCTGGACGGCGGCATTGAACACGTTCTGCCCGACGATGAGAGGTACTACCAGGCGGGTTTCATGCACAGGCAGTTTGGTGCCATGCTACAGCCCGGGGTTAACAAGTTCTCCCTGAGGATGTTCGGGAGCGAGAAGGCTGTGGAGCGCGAACAGGAGCGCGTAAAGTCGGCCGGATTTTGGATTATACACCCCTACAGTGATTTCAGGTAAAAAAAAATAAATTAAAAAAAAATT
Source organism: Pangasius sanitwongsei (assembly GCA_037576675.1). NCBI lineage: Eukaryota > Metazoa > Chordata > Actinopteri > Siluriformes > Pangasiidae > Pangasius > Pangasius sanitwongsei. The sequence continues at coordinate 24,872,532 of CM075008.1, forward strand.
TAAAAAAAAGATTAAAAATCAGAATGAAGGATTTTTAAAATTGATATAATTGACATATCAGTTATATAAGGTTTAAAATACTATGTCAAATGTGCACTCTAAAGGGTCCCTCAGTATGTCCCTCTGGAAAAAAAGTTCTATGTAGAACCTTACAAATGAGAGTTTCCCTTTCAGAAAAGGTTTCCAGTAGTACCATTTATAAAGCTGAAACTATTTCTGAAAGTGTATAGGCTACATAAATACTGTCACTGCTCTGTCATTATTGTCCCTCCAGGTACAAACAATGTAAATGTACTCTCAAATGCACAATCATGGTCCTTTAGGTCATGTACTTTAATTATTATGTTCCTCAACAAATTGATTCCTCTAACTAAAAGTACAAACTACTGAGGTTAAAAGCTCAGTTTAGTGCTTTTTTCCCCCTGAGAGTGAGGATTACAGGCCTATGTGGTGAGTGTGTTTGAGAGAGAGCGTGATTAACCCTTCGAAACTTCAATTTACTTGACAAGCCTAGTTGTTCAGAGTAAAGATTACAGATCATTTACAGATAATGAAGATAATGCGTTTTTTTTCCTAAACTATACAGTGATGAACGAGGCACCACACTGTGTTTGAAAGTCAATTATGTTTTCCATTTGCTGAATGTAGAGCTGGCAGAGAACATGTCCCAGTAGGAAACATTTCTAATTTGTGCTGAAAGAACTTTAATAAAAAAAAGTGATTTCTTTTTTATTATCGCACCTTTTCTAAATGTGATATTGATAATAGACTTATCTGGCTAGCAAAGTCTTTCCTCGACACTAGAGGTGACATTAGCAGTTAGGCTTTTACATCGCATCTGCTCACTCTCACTATTTAATAATGAAGTTGTGTCCTTGAGGATGACATTGACTCCATACGTTAGATATGACAGTGGCCAGATGCTTGGATGTAGGTGTGCTGGGGAAAATCATTACTGTAGAAATGAATGTGATCATATCTTGGCATGTGATTTATAGGGCCGTATTGTTATTGCATGCAGCTAGATAGGGTGAGCATTTACTGTATGTCTAATAATTTTGGTGTTAATGCAAAATATTAATAAATAAAGAATTCACGTAGTTAAACATTTGCAGATTGTACTGTAGATATGTAGATTTTTATTTATTTTTTTGTGCCTTTTAAGATGAGATTTGCAATATAAACAGCTTGTGCACAAGAAAACTTGGGAGTTGTTTCTGTCTTATTAGCCTCAGGTTTCAAGACAGGTCTTAACTGATAGGAATTAAATTGAGAATACCAAGCCAAGTGATCTTGGCTTGACTTTGAATCATTCTCACGAGCTCCCTAAATGACACATTACTGATGGCGTCTCTTAGACAATTCACTGAATGTCCAGGCTATATTATGGCTTAGTCTCCACCTTCCTCATACATAGTCCTCAGTAATTACCACCTCATATACCAAGGTCAAACTATGGGAGCTACAAAATGGCAGGAAAGGACAATGCAGCATCATCAAAAATACATCCAGTACACGAGGAATAAAAAAGGACACTGAGCCAGAGAGGGATGGCCGTGATATTACATGGGAGGGCTAAAACCTAAGATCTGTCAGTAGCTCAACAAAGAAACTGTAAGTGTTGAGCAATACTTTATATCATGAGTTCTCACTGATGGCATAATAATTATGTGGGGCAAACTAACACACACACACACACACAAAAACACACATACACAAGCTTAAAGACAGATAGGCAGCTACTACATTCATGATTTAAATTTTTTTTAATTAGACTGGATTCATACCATATTTCCACCGAATACCAACCATCGTAAACTTTGATTGGACAATGTGTGCTTAGTCTCTAATTTTAGTTTCTCCTCCAAAGGCATTTGGGGAAAAAAGTATGATAGAGTAAATAATCCACCTTGTTTACGGTCAATACACGAACATGTTTCCTATGCGCCTTCTCAGTCACTGTTGGTGACAGGTTACAGATATGTCTGAAAAATATCCCATATGGAGATCAAATCTAGGGGGGAGTGTCACTCTGTGTAATCACCTGACATGACTGTCACTGATAGGCTGCATGAATCTACAGTCTGGGCCAGAAAGAAATCAGCCCCAGCCTAACTTCTTCATATCATTCGGTGTATTTTTTAGCACTATTGGTGGTGCTGTTGCTCTTGGTTCCACAAAAATCCAATATAGTCAATTTTAAGGCATTTGTTAAAAGCAAATAATTTGATGTGGATGCTAAAAATGAATGTATTAATGTCCTATGATCTTTGAAAGACAGTAAGGCTTAGCCGTGCTAACATATTTATCCTGGCACCCCTTGCACCAAATAATGGGTATATGCAACAATCATATATATATATGTATATATATATATATATATGTGTGTGTGTGTGTGTGTGTGTGTGTATGTATGTATGTAATTTCACTGTTCTCCTGTTATACATTATCTGTGCAAGTGCAAATGTGCAGTGCAGCAATTTTTCATTTCTTCCCTCCGTCATGTTTGGCCATGTGACTTGCAAATCATTACTTTCACACAAAAATCAGCTTTCATCTTTAAGATGCCTGTTTGGATTTGCAATTATTGTGGATGCACATGAAAGTCAGCGCTGCTTTTACTTGGCTCTTACACTCATTGACTCAGTCATTAGAAAGCTGCAATTAAAATCTTCGCCTCTCACCCTGTCCGCGTGTGTCGAATTATCTGCATCACTGTAATTTAGTCATTTAGTTGAGGCACGGGTCATGAAGCTGCAGAATCTGTGATCAGCATAGCGAGGAGCGTTTTCTCAGCCACAATGCTGCTCTAATGAGCTGCGCCGCACGAATAGTACACACTGGTACTTCATATGAGGTGGTAATAAGAGTAATTGGGTTTGTGGAACGTACCTCCGGGAACATTTTGGATGCGCATGACGAGGTTGTTGATGCTAAATTTTCTGGCCTTTAATATGTCCATTTCCCAACATTCTCTTCTTATAGCACTTATGATGAACTGTGAAACAAGCCCTTATTGAAGCAATGAATATGATGTATGTAGTCATGATTAATTTGATGATATTTATTAGAAGATTTCAGTGATCATATGTCCATGACCATGTTTTAGTTCATAAAATCCCAAAAGTTGCACATTGTTGGAGTTGGAGTTTGTGGAACTGACATGCACGATAGCTGACAGGTTTTATTAGAAAGCTACATACCAGTGAGAGCAGGTGACATGTTTTGAAGGTAGCTCATCTCGTTCCAAGTCAGATTTTTGCAGGTGCAAATAAACATCCACTGAGAGAAATGACTGGAGGGATTCAGCAAGATTGTCCCATTTCAAGCACTGTATAATATAAAGATGGGGATGGGAGTGGGGCATCTTCTGGTGTAAAAGAGGGATTACAAATGGCATCATAATCCAATCTATAGGCTTGTTTCCAGCACTCCATTTGTAGACCAGTGAATGCAAGCGGAAAACTACTCCACCAGGGGAGTCATTACATTCATAACAAAAAGAGGTATTCGGCTACAATGTTATAATCAGATTTAATATCATTTCAACAGGGACCATAGCCAACTATTCTAACAGATTCCATATCTATTGCTGATACTGTAATTCACTGGTATGGCCAAGAATTCATTTTGGGGGGATGAGGAAATATAATATGCTAAATAAAACCACAGTGTGATCTGTACAATTAAATAGATAAGATTGATGCGCTCAAGCATTTTGTTGGGAGTAGAAGTGGTGATGGTATTCAGAATTTAATTTAAAACTCATTTAATTACTTAAGGTAAGATCTACTGTCAACCAGGCTTGCCATAATAATCATGTTAATAGCAGCAGGAAATAAAATACCTTCATGACATTTCTACTGAAAATAATTTAAATAACATGCTAGTAATGGGTGGGTAGGGTGCGGGGATGAAATCTTACCTTATAAAAGCAGACCTACCCTAAGTATTTTGGTTGTCATGTCGATGTCTCCATGCTCAGAGTGTAGCTAGCTGGTTAGTAGCTTTCAAAGAGATACAGAAAAAAAATGCATGATCTCATTCAGGTAATCCTGTTTCTCACCATAGCAGCTGGGAGCCAATAAAATGTAATTAAACAACTTAACAAATTTGACATCTAGGGCAGATGATAACTATTTATGAACATGATTATAACCCAATTATTGTGCAAAACATGTTATTTGACATATATATGACATGAACAGTTTAAATCTTAAAATACTTCAGGTGGGTTCAAGCCCCCCTTCTGGGAGCCATGCCTCTGCTGTAATTAGACGTGCACTGAAGCAATAGGTGCTAGCTGTCATTTTTGGGCACAGCATTTAACTACTCCTGATGTTTTACTGCTTTTTTTGGGCAGTCTTTGATTCATGATTTGTGGTTTCATTGGGCACTTCATCTGGGTATCTTGGCTTGGTGTTATTTTGGATTAAATCATGAAAGCAGTGGCACAACAGGGAGTGTTTCAGGCCCACAAATCTAGAATTCAGGGTTTGATCCTGAACTCAAGTTCTCTGGTTTCCAAAACACGCTTGTATGTGGAATTGCTACCTGAAATTGTGTGAATACCATGCGTTGAACTTTGTGTATGGACTGCACATCCCATTCCTACCTTATCTCTAGTGTTTCTGGGATAGACTCTGGATCTGGCTAGGCTATTGAAGATGGCTGGATGGTTAATCAAAGCAGCCATGTCAGTCCAATTGTCTGTACAGACAGAGTCTTAAAATTGCTTTGTTTAAGTAATAAAATAGCTTTTGGTGGTTGCTATATGTCAGGAATGAGAATTCTTTTGTCACCTGATGACACACGTTTTGTTGAATTGACATCACTGAAACCAAAACAGTGTCAGGACTACAAACATACAAAATATTAGCATGAACCAATTTGTAAGGGATTGGCCATGATGGAGTACAGACACAGATATTCAGTCACATATGAGAGGAACAGGAATTTACTGATCATTGTAAATAGTTGTTTTAAAGAGATTTAAATCATTACTCATCATTACCACAGCCATCTGTTTGCAAAGCATTTACATTCTCACTTCAAAATTAATTCATGCCACGTTCAGCTCACCTAAGCTAGCATCTTTGCTGGCACAAGGAGACCATAAGCTGTGTTGGTTTTAAGTACATCACAAAATCAGAATGTATCACAGGACTTACAGTGCCTGTTTGTCTTGTTGATTTCCCCTAAGCTAGAATTGAAGTTGGCTTATATGGCAAATATGAAAATATTTGACATTAGCTAAATCCTCTGTCTACTAGCTCCTAGCTACTCGAGAAACAATTGACTTAAAGTTACATGAAAAACCTGTTGTTCACTTAGCGTAATATTCATTTAGTACTAACTCCTAGCTAGTCGAGAAGATATTGATTTACAGTTAGAGTGGTTAAGCTAAAGACAAAGTCTGGCTGTTGTAACTTGTGACTTAATTTGTGGGGGTATTTACTGAAATAAATCTCTCTCTCTCTCTCTCTCTCTCTCTCTCTCGTTCTCTCTCTCTCTCTTTTAGCAATCAAATTTATGTGAGATTACACATAGAACAGTGATTCCCGGCCTTGCCTATTTTGGTGTTTTCCTTTGACTAATATACCTCATTCACAGAATCAGTTTATTAACACCCTCCCTAAACGTGGGTGTGTTACAGCTTGAAAAACAGTAACCACTCCAGGACCAGGATGAGGTGCTTTCACAGCTATAAGTCCTTTTTCTGAGTCCAAATCATGGTGAACTTAATCATTTTTGGTTTGTTTCTATTAGGTTTGGTTTCATTTCACACTGCCCATCATTAAATGAACCAAAAACCCAAAATAAAACATTGGCTGAGAGGCGTGTAAGGCTGAAAATGTACTAGCAAAACTATTTCATTCACTGGAAATAAGGTGATGGAAAAAGAGGTAAACATACCTTTGCTAAGTGCATGCAGAAATCACAAAAATCACCTGAGCAAGGACAACATAGAGCTGGCGCTGAATAAATGATTAGATAATTATATACTAGCTTTGTGTCTCACATACAGCATTTATTACCTCTGTTCCACTTCCTGTAGTCCATTTAATTCCTCAAATGTGGGTTTGACATTAGTGCTTTTAGTAGAAGCAGCATTCAGGCCTTTTTCTCTCAAGAAATCACAAAGTCTGATCATAGAGACGGTTCGCCTGGCCTTCTTTGTCTGCCAATCAAATCTGATGTTACTGACTGAAGTAATTCTTCTTTAGTCGCTTCATTCTCTCTCTCTCTCTCTCTCTCTCTCTCTCTCTCAGAACTGCTCTTTTTTATATCAGTCTTTTATTCATCTCGCATAACCAGACCACTCCCAAAAGAGACTTGGCTCTGCATTTAAAAAAAAAGAATCGAAAGAGAAAGCAAGGGAGCAAACAGAAAGAAGTCGGTTCTTCCCAGGTTTATTTTTCTCCCCCGTTTTTTTCTCATCTCCAGCTGAATACATTAAGGCAAAGTAGAACAGATTTAGAATACAGAATGCACATTATGTTTTTTTTTAAATAGTTTTCTTCCACGAGACAAAGGATGAGAAGGAGAGAGAACCTTGATTTTTGGATTCGCTCCACAAAGATGTTTTCTGGATATATGTACTCTTTTACATTGGTTGGTGAAGTGTACTATGATGTGCTGTGTAGAGATGAATACTGTATATAAAGCTGTGATTTCTTTAATAGTGTAGAATTTTGTATCATACAAGAAAACTACAAATATTTCAGCATCAGACAGACTGCAGGGAACTAGAAGTAGAACATAATGCTCCTGATGCTCCTGCTTTTGAACTAATTCCTTCTATTAATATGGCTAAACTATCGCAGCAGTTTAGTCGTACTGATAAATGCTACATTTGATTTTCACAATACAAACTGTATATATTTAAGTTATTCTTGGCCTCTGGCCGAAATCAACACATATAACTCAAGGCTACTGGTTGATTAGCTTTTATTTGTATTTAGCAGAAGAGGTGACATCAAACATGGATTAAGCTTCAATGTAGCTAAGCTACATCTCCATGTAGTTTGTGGTATAGCTAGCTAGCTTTAGCATAACCCTGCATTCACACTAGCGAGCGACACGTTGCTTGTAGTTTGTTGTTGCTGGGTGTACACAGTATGTCAATTCTTTTTTTTTTTTTTTTGATCCAATGAGAAAAGGTAGTAGACAAAAAATTCTCAACTCTATGCAACTTAGCTATGATGTGATAAAGTGACAAATCCAAATGATTGGCTTGAACGATTATTCAGACCAGTCGTGTAGTATCACAAGGACCACATGATTGGTCTGAAGAATCGTTCAAGCCAATTCATTTGGATTTGTCACTTTACCACATCATAGCTAAGGTGCATAGAGTTGAGAAAATCTCACGTCACATGTCGCTTGTCACACTGTCGCTTTGTCGCTTACCACTGTCACTGAAATGGATGCTCTGTGTCAGGTGAAAACATTTTGTCACTATCTTTTCATGATTGGAAGAATTAGTTTGTTTAACTTTATTTTTTCCTTTAATCTCACTGTAGTAATCACTCAGAATGTGAGAGAGGGGATATTGGCATATAGTGGCACTTTTGTTACTCAGGATTTATATAAAATTGCCTTGTGACAATGACTCTTCTTTACAACATGAACTAAAAATAAATTTATAGTGCAGCTACATTTTGATCTGATTACTTCAAGCTGATCTTCTGTACGAGTTACTCTCGACTTCAGTCTTGCGCACTGCAGAGGTTCCTGTGTTCTCAATCTAACACCCATAATTATAATCAACAGATCCTCATCAAGTCCTTAATGTGCAGAATCACATTGTGTTAGAGAGAAGAAAAACACAAAGCTGACACAGTTCAGAAACATGTGCTTGTCCGTGGCCTATAGTAACATGAAGAACACTGATCTCTTTATGTGATTTTCTTCATATTTGTTTTTAATGAGTGGCTTACGTCTCTTTCTGGCAGCTCTCGGCTCTTGTAGTACTTTGATGCTGAGGTACTGTCTACACATGCACACACATACACACACACACACACACACTTGACTGTAGATCAAATGGCAGCTTCTGATCCTCTCACCGGGTTTTGATTACGGTTGATTGTTGGCTGCATTACTCTATTGATTTGTTTGGGTCTGCTGGACCTGCGCTCATGCCGATGGCTGAAGTGTTGCAAAAATGAGACGTGAAAACAAAGAAAAGCAGAAACGTACATATATTTGCATACTATTGATGACTGACATTATTTAACATTTATACAAATTATTTTGTAAAACAAATGCCCTGTTTTCTCCATAGAAATTGTACATTCTTAGGAAATAAGCTTCCATCTATTATGTTGGGTGAACCCTTTTAGAGCAATTTTCTTTAAAACCCTAAACAAGCAAAAAATGGACACACCTTGTTGAACTTGACCAACTGGGTTCATATGGCAAAGGAAAAAATAAACTTGCTCCCCAAAATTGCTTAAAATCCAAAAATATCCCATTACTGTAAAAAAAAAAAAAAAAAAAAAAAAAAAGTTAATTTAATAGGATTTAATAGTACAAAAATAAAAATGTTTAGACCAGAGATTCTCAAAGTGGGGTCGGGGGACCCCCAGGTTTCCAGGAAGCAGAGTCAGGGGGTCTGTGATTTTTAGTTTCTTACAGTGGTTAGAAAATCGCAACTCACACTAATATACAGAGTTATAAGATATTATATTCATTATTGAGTAGGTGTATAAATGTCAACTTGGACTTAATGAATTCTGTCTGTAGAAAGTTCAGAAATAAAAAAGAAGGTGTGAAAAAACACACAAAAATTATTGTTACACATTTAAAAAATTAAATACATTTAAACAATTTAATAATTGGATAATATGTAATAATTAGATAATTGGATTATGTCCATAGTTCTTGTCTTTTCTCTATTTTGGACAGTGATCTTACACTATATATATATATATATATAAACCATAATCTTGGGTGCAAAGACATCATCATGCAGCCATCAGTTTCAGTTTAGAACTTTTAGAAAGCTAGAACCGTTATTCATCCAAAGCGCCACTGAGGAACCTTTGAGTGTTTGAAAGAAATCTCGGTATACTGTATATTAAATATGCAGCATTTTTGGGCAGAATTTGTGCTCTTGAGTTAAAGGCTGGCTTCTAAGATTTATTATTTTGAATGGTTATAAAGGAGTATCCTGTACTGGAAATGGGAAACACTTACGTGTTCTCAGAGAAGGCAATCCCATAATTCTCTAAAATTAGTATAAGAATTAATATGAGGAACATTTTTATAGCAATGTAGTAGTAATTATTATAAATGATGTATCATAAACCATTATAAAGGGTTTGGCAAATATCATTGTATTACTGTACATGTACTGCATATTCTGTAAAGTAAATTATTAAAAAAATATATATAATAGCTGAGCCCCAGAGCAGTTCTATAGCACAATTCATTCTCTCTTTCTCACTGCTTCTTTTTTTATTGTAATCTTCTGAAGGGAGTGCACAGGATTATGGAGCATCCAGGATGGGCTGAAAGTGGGGTAATAAAAAAAAAAAAAGGCTGCTGTGTCCATCCACCAATATCAGGGACGCACATCAGAGAAGATTATTACAACTCAATTTATTTAATGGAACAGAGATAGGGAGGTGATGGAGGGATGGAGAGAAAGGGAGTACATGATGGAGGGATAGGGTAGCAGAGAGATAGAAATAATGCAGCATAGATGACCTAGGCACACTTATGTGGAAAAGAGAGAGTGAGAGAGAGAGCAAGACACGTGAGGCACACTGTGCAGCAAATTGGTGTGTGTTTGCCACACAGATGCTGCAGTTGGGAACTCTCATGAGCTGGATGGCGTCACACAGTGCTGTTGTAATGGTTCGGGGAAAAAAATCTAATGGAAATGAAATGTCAGTCAGCCAAGACATATTAGATGTCCAGCATTTGATTATTTAGTTTAGCTCTGAAGCTCTGTAGGCTTTAAAATGTACAAATCTTAATGCATGCCCTTTATACCTCTTTCATACCAGGGGTTGAGTAATTGTACTCCATTACTATACTATAGTTGTCTTATCTTGGCATATCTATACTTTACTTAAGTATTATTGAAATTGAATACTTGTACTCTTAATTACATTTCCAAAAAATACACTTAGAAAGAATACTTTCTATTCCTTACTCCTTCTAATTTAGACGTTCAAAGTACTTTCTCTAAATCACGAAGGTCTCTTCTTTTAAGCAGTCATTGACTCTCAAGATATACGTCAATCAGATGGGCTCAGTTTATCATCCAATCCATTCCATTTAGCATTCATTCAAATTGTATCAATGAATAAAATCTGTGCCTGAATATGGATAAGCCACCAGACTACAGTGTTGAACTCGAGGATGAGTGAACCTGGCCCTGCCTCAATAAAATGTTTCAATATGCTGGAGTAAGTAAAGACTTGTATAAAATGATGCGTCTCCTTTGCCTCCCTAGAAGGCATGAATTCCATCTATTTTGAAAAAGCATGTTGAGGTAATTTTCACTAATGCTATATGTTAGTCTGTTGTCTTTGCTAATGCCAGGTTAGACTAGCAACGACTCATCATAATTGTCTAGGCAGCAAGTCAAATTCTAGCTATTCGTTATTTACCTGACGTTTTACTTCTGGTTGTTTCATGAGCAAACCCCATAGCATTAGTCATTCTTATGACCAGCAAACTTCCAGAGATTTCAGGCAAAGTGGTTTAGATGTTTATAACAGTTTTAGATAAATAATAAGTTAGTTTTCATACGAAAACATGACGTTAACATAATTTCATCAGTTAAAAACATTTACTTTTTAATACTTGAGTATATTTACAAGTAGCAACTTTTTTGCTTTCACTTGAGAACCTTTTTAGCTGGATACTTCCACTTTTAACTGATTAAGAGTTTGACACGTTAGCTATACTTTCACTTAATTCAGTATGCTTTTTCACTCCGTGTTCATAAAAAAGTCATTTTCTGCATTCGCTATTTGGGAGGCGTGGCCTAACTGCACCAAGTGGCTGCCACAGACCCACACTAACTCTTCCACCTTTTTGGGAGCCCATTACTTTTGCCCTAATTGAATATCTAGTCTTAATTTATGGCTGTGTTTTGGATTGCTTTCTTTCACAACATTTGCCTGTAACTGTAATTATTAAGCATAATCCATATATTAAATTGCAGTAACTCATCACCAGTTTTACAATTTGAAGCCGAGGTTCACATTAGTGAGATTTGTATGTAAATTTACACAAACTCAGGAGCTCTCGTAGAATACAACGTTTTTTTTTTTCTGAACTGGATTTTCATGAATACCACATTTCTTTCTTTACAAATCAATTTGTTCATGTCCAGTTTGATAGATGAGGTCCACTAATAATAATATATAAGCATAAATCATTAAGAAACAGTACGAGAAAAGCCGAAGGAATATAATGGGAGTGCATGAAATGACTCAGGATGTTTTTATCCATAGTGTATTTCTGATAGTGTTGTCTGCCCTTCCCCCTTTTCACTGTCCTCTGAGGTATCAATTTATAATCTGTCCAGGAGGACACAGTTGTGTCCTTACTCCATTCCCAACTCGCTTTTTCTTTTTAACACGTTTCAGTTTTGTGTGTGTGTGTGTGTTCTGGTTTGGCATTTCTGCTGATTTTTTTCCCCATGTGTGGGTGCTTGTGCTTTCCCTTCCAGACATGTGTGAGCGTTCCCTTGTGGACTGCTGGTAAATATTAGATATGTCTGTTTCATTTATAATGGGACTATAAATTAAATATAGAGAGGGAAACAGATGGGAAGAGAAATCCACCTTTTCCCCATTCGGGCGGCGTTCGTCAGGGTCCCTGGGTTTCAGGCTGATGTCAGGTTGTCAGAGTGACATTTCACCGGCCCTGGAGCAGCGTGCTGGGAATCTGCTGCAGATCTCACTCCAGGTCATTTAGACTTGACACTTCTGATGGAGATGCTGAGATAGTTCTTTGCTGTTTGTGTATGTGCTAAGGGGGAAAAAAAGCAATAAAGTCATACACATCCTATTTACATGCACTGACACAAATCCAGAGATACATACACCTATATAGACATATCATATATTGTCCAACACAATTCAGTGTCATATTACACTCTATTCCCATCGCTAATCAGTCAGAACACTTTAATTTATTCACAGTCTCTCCACTGGTGCTTGATGGCGTGATACCTA
>CM075008.1:24901319-24940579 GCA_037576675.1 Pangasius sanitwongsei
TTGACTGTCACACTTGCTTCTTATTTTTGCAGCAAAACCCAGCAGCCTTCATTATGTTTTTTTGCCTGAAAAGTGTCACTTTTCTGAAATGTAAACCCTCTGTTGTAATTTTCCAAATTACAAACTTTTAAGCGTTCTTCTAGAGGGACCAACTGAGAATCCTTTAGGAGGATGCTACATAGGACCTTTTTTGTCTTTTCTTTTTCCAAATTCTGGATCATATTTTTAATTCTTCATTCATCTTCAATAACTGACTGGCCCTGGATGGTGTTCGGCAACAGTCATATATATCTTGGTTAAAAAGGGGGACAAGACAGACATTATCAATTCACTTTGCACTTTATCTATTGTGAAAATGTCTCTGAGGGGACACAGAGGCAATAATTGGCTTGGGCTTCGGGAATAATATGCAAAACCATTACTTTCTGCAGCATCTTGAAATCTGTGAGAGTGTGGTCTTGTCATTTTCATTATAATGAGTTGGAAATGTACTTAATGCTAATCCATTAGCAAGCCTGTTTAACTGCATTCTTTTCTCTCTTTTTCTCTTTCGCTGTTGACAATTGCATAGTTAATTGTATTTACTGAGCCTGAGGAGTTGATGAAAGCTTTACTACAGAAGCTCATACCTTGGAAATTACTTGTGTGATCTTTAAAAGTTACAAATATAATTAGCTCATGTGATTTGTGTGGGGACAGAATGGAGGATTAACAGAGGAAAAATTGCCAACTCCAAAGCTTTGGTGCTTTTCAATGAGTTTAATATTAATATAGTATTAATTATTATTAATTAATATTCAGTTTTGTGATAGTTGTGTGGTTATAGATCGATTAAAAGCCAGAGAAAAATGCAGCTAGCTAGTTAAGTTTATTTTACAGCTAGCTAGCTAAGCTTACTTTACACAGCTAACCTACTGTACCTTCGTTCTAATAACTGTTCTGTCATCAGTTTGTGAATTGTGCATAAGCTTGAAGGTTCTCAGAAGTATAAATATAAAAGCTTTGGCTCAGAAAAGCTCTTTGCTTAGATCAACATTGTTTTCCATGAAATATTACACTTTTCCTTTAACATTAATAGTTATGTACTACAAAATGTACCCAATGGGAAATATATGTTATCTTGTTATCAAAACCTTTCCTTGAGAGGTGCTGATTAACTTTGCTTTTCTTCTCTCTCTTCTTCTTCTCTTTCTGTCCCATGGGTGCGCCATCCTCTGCTGCCGTGTCCTCTGTCCTGTTCAGGTTCTACTGGGATCTCACTATGTTGCTGCTGATGGTGGGAAACCTGATCATCATCCCCGTGGGCATCACCTTCTTCAAGGATGAGCACACTCCTCCTTGGATCGTCTTCAATGTCGTCTCTGACACCTTCTTCCTCATGGACCTGGTGCTCAACTTTCGCACGGGCATCGTCAAGGAGGACAACACGGAGATTATACTGGACCCACAGCAGATAAAGATTAAGTATCTGCGCTCATGGTTCGTGGTGGACTTCATCTCCTCTATCCCAGTGGACTACATCTTCCTTATTGTAGAGACGCGGATTGATTCGGATTTCTACAAGACGGCACGCGCGCTCAGGATTGTCCGTTTCACAAAGATACTCAGTCTGTTACGTCTGCTGAGGCTGTCCAGACTCATACGCTACATTCATCAGTGGGAAGAGGTATGACATTTTAACTACTTAAAAGTGCCATAAAAAGTAGAGGATGAAGCGTCAGCGTTATGAAGATATTGAGCTAAATTTCAGAATATCAGAAACATGACATAGGGACAAAAATACTCTTCCATAAGTATTCACCCCCCTTGAACATATCACATTTTGTAGTGTTACAACCTGAAATGTACTTTAATCATGAATATATGAATCTACAAAATTTAGCCCAAAATATTGGGGGCAATGGGGGCAAAAATCTATACAGATTGCAAAATTATTTACACATAATAATGTAAAAGAATAATTGTGATTGTACAATTATTCTGATACAAAGTGTCTGATACAAAGTCAAATAATCCTTTTTTTCCTTGTAAATATTTATTTAAATTTTGTAAATATTGTTTATATTGTGTACAATTTACTGTGGCGTAATCTCTAATAGTTAGCGTTAGATCCTGTTTTCGGTGGTTGGTGCTTTGCTGCAGTATATCTTACTGTACAGGTTAACGAGGCATGATATTAAATAGAGAGGAGGACAAAACAGATTTCAAAGCCTACTTTTCCCCAAGTTCGATGCTGATCTTGGATTATTGTTCTCCCCTTGTCTGTGTGTATTTCTCCAAGAGCTCCGGTTTCAGAGTAGGCGGATTGGCTACTCTAAATGGTCCCTAGGTGTGAATGAATGGGTGTGTGAATGTGTGTGTCTGTGTGTGCCTGGTGCCCTGTCCATCCAGGGTGTATTCCCACCTCACGCCCAGTGTTCCCGGGGTAGGCTTCGGATCCACCACGACCCTGACCAGGATAAAGTGCTTACTGAAGATGAATGAAGACAGGAAGTAAGGTCTAAAATAGATTAAAGTGAGGATTACAGTTGGCCTTTGGCTGTGATCCAATTGTCCCCCAGAACACAGTGTACTTCAGTGAGCGGAGCACAGACTAAAAAGTCCTGAAATGGGGGTTATTACCTCCCTTGCTCTTTCTCCTCTACATCTCTCACACAAAGTCAGTGCTGTAAAATGCTCAGTTCAACTCCTAATGGAATGATATTTGCCATGGTATTTGGTTTTCTTAATGAAGCAGCAGGATGATAATTCAGAGCTCTATATTTATTATAGTGAACACTGCACCCTCTTAATGACATCCCTCGTTTAACAAAAGAGATAGGACTGTTAAACAGAGTAATACTTTTACATAAATATATACAGCTCATATAGCAGTTTAGGAAGATAAACAAAAAAATTTGGATGGAGCATGCTAATATTAGCCCATAATTCTGCTTTTTCTCCTGCGAGGACTGTGGGAGTGTAATTAAAGCAATAATTAGAAATGTTCCCACATCTCGAGGTGAATCCTTGAGCAGAGTCTCAGAGGTGCAGAGTGCGAAGTGAAACCTCACTTCCCAGCTGGGGCTTCATTTAGTCAGGACACACTCTGCTTTAAGATGGCATGTCCCATTACCATGTTCTCGTCAGAATCAGTTCCCGTTAAAACTGTGCATTACATATCAGTAATAAAGGGAAATCATTTTGAAAGAGATTCAGATTTTTATTTCACATCTGACATGTATGCCACAAGTGTGTGAATAATGATGCAGAGCGATGCTACAGAAGAAGATAAGATTGGCGGAGGAGGATGCAAGCTAATTATCAGTTTGATGCTTGTTAGCAAATGTTTTTATAAATTGTTGATTTCACCAGTGAATGCACCAGTGAGCTTACGTTTTACATTTTGAGAGCTGAAGCTAGAAGAAAGTGAGGCCTCAACCCTAAAAAAAGTATGTTTAATACAGAGTTTGGTTCTTTAACCATCTAAAGAGTCCGACAATTAATGCAAATGTATGACGGGATGTGCTGCTATAGGAAAATAATCAATGATGGGGTGGTGTGATATGGCCCAACATGAAGCAAGAATCCTTCTTGTTTATTTTACTGTTGCATGAGGGAATTCCTTTATTGTGCCATTTGAGCTACTGGAGAAAATGCCCCAAAACCAGAATCATATACCCTAACCTCCTCTCTTGCTTTGTACTCTGTTAGCTTTGATTGCTCTGATAGTGTGACAGGTATGGGCTAGATATTTAGATCAGTGAGTACTATTTGCACATGAGGAAGTTTAATAGTTTAATAATAATAATAATAATAATAATAATAGTAGTAGTAGTAATAATAATAATACTAGTCAGCATTGAGAGGATGTCGACTAATTGTCAGCTCAGAGATGTTACCAAGACCGGACATGGACATGGTGGTTTAACACCTGGGTCATTATCAGCCTGGAAAGACCTTCCAGACACTGCTATAGACATAGCATCCTCTATCCAAACAAGGCTAGTGATTGAGCTATAAGAGCTTAATAAGAGCTATAAGTCTGATGAACATGAGCTTCTGTGCTGCGCGCTCTCAGCTCCAGAATCAGCAATTTTAAGAATTGGGATATCCTTAGATATTGCTGTTTGATGCATTCTTTGCTGTTTTGTTTATCAGTATTTGGCTGAAAAAAAGCCTAAAATTATGTTTTTGCTTTAAGTATGGAAAAGACCATACCATTACCACATGGACAAAATCTTAGATTACAGTGTGGATAATTTCATATCTTGAAATGATATATATCACCATATATTATGTTTTCTCTAAAATTGATGAAAAAAAATATTTATACAAAATAACTGAAAATAAATTCAAGACTGGTCTGTGACATACCTTATAATTGACCGTTTTCTGGTCAGTTTATGATTTGTGATACCCAGACCACGTCCAAACAACAGAAGTACTTCCCTTTTTAATTTCAAGTTTTAATTTCAATTTTCGAGCTGATGGCTGCTCTGCGTCAGAGTGTTGCGGGGCGTTTCGCTCGGTGTCACACTCCTCCATGATTGTTGTTTTTGTTACACACTGCACACTGCTAGTAGCTCCTAAATCCAACGTAAATCAGCTGCTGAAAAGTGGCTTTTGTGTCATTGGGGATATAGGAAAATAACTAGCACTAGACATTCTTCTATTGTCCTACGATATGTATCGCCATATCGCAATGCTCTAGGTCAAGTACTAAACATTAATAGTCATGCAACCCTTAATGTGTAAACTGCTATGAATGCTGATGCTGGCTAATGGAGGTGAGGGTGAGCATCAAAATGTCACAAATCTTCAAGGTCATATTTACCTAGGTGACTCAATATAAAAATCTTAATATACATTGTTTAAATCATAAAAGATGAATACATGGATTTTGAAAGGGACTAAATTCAATCAGAGCTTGGTGTCCATGGTGATAATCAAACACCATTTCTGCTTTGTGACGTAAGCGTTTCTGTTGCTTTTTTTTTTTTGATAAGCGACAGCACCGATCATGACCTCATCTCACTCACCAAGCAATGGTGCTCTAGATGCTCTAGACACCAAACAAGGAATGGCTTTACTGGTTGTGGTAGCAGCTAGGGCTGGAAGATGGTGGGCAGCAATGTGACAGGGATAAGAGTGACAGAGATAAAACGTTCCTAAGTGCTACACAGTAACCGTCACACTGAGGAGGGCTGCCACGACGTCTCTGCTGCCCCTTCACTATGACAGCTGGTTCACTGTAGCTGTCATATTTCACCACGGCTAAAAATAAGACGCTGCCCGGATGTCCTCCTCCATCGACAAAGCATGGAGTGGAATCAAATTAGTCAGCATGTGATTAAATCAAAATCGAATCAAAGCACTAATGACTGACCTCCGAGAACGACCACTGCACCAGACGCTCGTGACGTCATCGTTCGCCCCTATGATGGCTATCAGAGCAAGCTGAGCTCTTAGATTCAAGTGTCCAGGGACATGATTTGAGCGCATTAATGAAGGAGGTGTTTAAAATGCTGAAGCATCCCCTTTAGGCCAATATGTATTTAATGACTGAGCTTAAACCCCCTCTTTAGGACCACAAGCAAATCCCAAATCAACGAGGAAGATTTAATAAAGATGACGTAAGTGGGCGGGAACATGACAGACAATTATGCAAGGCGGGTTGATCTTGGTGTAGGGAGCTTTGGAGCCTGGACCATCTGTATTTGTTTATTATGTGGAGGCAGAGAGTCCATCTCTATTAATATTGTCATGTGGGAAGGTTCAGATTTTATGGCTTATGCGGCTCCATTGGATGTGTGCTCATTTTTGAGGGAATTATCCGACATGCCCAAACTCGCATACTTCAGTGGAGTGGCTGGCCAATTCTGAATATGATCACGTAGTTATAAGTATAGAAGAAATTCCACTGATGAGCTTTTTTTTGGTTTCATTTTTTACCCAGTGACCTGGCACCTTTGTGAGACTCTGGCCAGTTTGAGATAACAGAGGGATGAAGAAAAGTATGAATAGCGTATTATGAGCTATACAAAAAGACTTGGCAGTTACAGTGATGAGTCCTTCACAAGGCAAATGTGCCTTGACTGAAATTAATATGTTCAGTTAGCCGACTTGCAAGACTTACATAAAGAATATGTAATCCATTGCAGGAGTTAATTTTAGCATTTCCTTACAAGTTACAATCAAAACACCCCCTTTCATCCACCTTGCCCATACGGTTCAGTCCAAACAGGACCTAAATTATAGCATATTATTTTAAATTAATAGGGAACAGTTTAGTTGATTGAATACTGCTTCAGCATACGTATAAATTTGCAGGTTACAGGTACAAGCTGAACTATGCAGTGCATAACTTTGCACACCCTTAGGACAATGAAGAAGACAAGGGAATTAAATTTATAGCAGTCAGGCATTTAATGTGTTAGATTTCACAGAGGTTCCTTTATCAAGCAACAAAATGGGAAAATAATTTGAGTTAATATAGTAAAAGTGAAAAAATTCAATCCAAACGTTTTATCTCTGTTTCTGAATTATATAAAATATTCCCACCTGATGAGCCCATTCTTACTGATATTTCTGTTCTGTAATAATAATAATAATAATAATAATAATAATAATAATTTCAGAGGGACTTGTATGGTGCATGCTCTATATAATCTAAATCTAATAATAAAGATTTAAAAACAAAACTATGCTCAGTGAAGCTTTCTGTTAGGAGATGTTTATTTAACATTTATGGAAGGAGTCCCCAGTGCCAGTGCTTTGTAACAATCAGTAAGTTTTACACCACAGGAGAGTCTTCAGGACGGAGGACTTTTCACTTTCTGGTTTCTTGGTAACATGACAAGCTGTTTATTTTTGTCTCAACGTTAAAAGTGAGGAACAAAAAGAGGCTGGTGAGGGAAGAACTGTTTATAGCTGCTATTACATGAGTATTAAAAGGAACTAACTCATGGATGTTCAATAACATTAAATGTAACTATAAATGGTCAAAAAGCATGCATAAAAATAAATACAGTTACAGAATCATAGTTAAATTCAAGTATAAAATGTGTACTTTTGCATATTTAAATTCAAACCCTCTGTATGCATATATGTATGCCTTCCTACTTTCCTTCTTTATTGGCTCATTCTAATTTTTCCCTGATTGCAAAGTCTCATTTTATTACAGTTTTTTTTAACTTGCCTTCATTAGGTATACGTTTATATTTATAAAATGAATTAGTTTGCAGACTGGCTCAGGGCTTATGTTCCCCTCACAACTGTCTGACATATTTCTTAGGGAGGTGTGGATGCAGCACACGGTCCTTTAATATCGACCACAGCTAGGCTTATTCATCAGTTAAATAAATAACTATGACCTTTTGTTGTACCGAAAACATCGCTACAAAAAAACGGAGACTGATGGATTATGCATAATAAGTAGAACATTGCACATAAAGTTTTATAGGAATTGGCTTGAAAAGTTAAACTAGTGGCATCAAACCGGGCTTCAAAGCCAGTAGTGATAATGTTAAAAAGTTATGATTGTTATTTGGATGTATAATTTTGCCATGCTGAATCATAGATAACAAACAGTCATTAATAAATAGACTACAATGATGTCATAATATATCCAGTGTAGCTGATATGACTCTTGGTTTGTTCTCAATGGATATTCATTCATTCACAAGAATGAATATGTACAAATGTTAAAAGAAGAACAAATTGCATTTTGAGGCAGAATAAAATTAATTTCAAGACAAATACTGGGTTTAAACTACTGACAGGTGTAGTTTATTTAACAAACTTACAAAATATGCATGGAAAATATCAATATATGGGTATTATGAAATAATACATGATGAATAAAACACAACATGACATTGCTGCGGCAAAGCGGGGTCACTGTTACCACCCCAAAGTTGATTATTTTCCAGTAACAGCACATCACAAAGTGTTTTATTGCTCTTACACCACAGCAACTTACCAGCAATTACAATTATTATTTTATTACTTAATGACACGTCATACTTTTTAACTGTTTATTGTTATATTTAATGTTATAGAACATCTGCGAGACAAGTTGGTTTCTGTTATCACTTATGTTATGGCAGCTATAAACAGTCTTTTCTTCAAAACCTTCTCTCTTTTTCGCTCTCTTGAAGTTAATAATACAACAACAACAACAACAACAAAAAATGCAGCTGTCAGGTTACCAAAAAACCGGAAAGTGTAAATAACTCTGTCCTGAAGACTTTTCTGTGTCGGAAAACTTACTGACTGTTACAAAGCATTGACACTAGTGTCTCCTTCTATAACTGTTAAATGTCCCTTCACGGAAAACTTCACCATATCCACGGTCATGCATTTTTCTTTGTTAAGTAACTACACATTTTTTAGTTTGTTTAATATTAGCCTTAGATTATGTGGCGCATCCACTGTACAAGTCCCGGTTGTTACTATAGAAACAATAACATTAGAATGTGCACATTAATATAAACCTGAAATTGGCCTTGCAGTGAGAACTACTGTCAGAGCAGCTGTTATAGAAAATTAATCAACACCTTCAGAGTAGTCAGAATTGAGAATTCAGCACATCAGTGCTGTGGTATTAAGTCAATAATTAAAGCAATATTTAAGCTACCTTACTTTTGTTGAATATTTTAGTTTGTTGACTGAAAAATTAGAAACCAAAATTATGCATCATAATAATATTCAACTGAGCAATTATTAATGATTAATTATTAGTTGATGTTGACCAACCCCTAGCATTCATCATTATTCTCTCACCATTTCTCTCCTTGTAGTGAAGTTTATCAGCTGCCCGCGTGTAGGGCTGAGCAATCAAGTCAACAAGTTTAGAAATATAACATGACTTTAAGAGCAGAACATGCCTAGAAGGCATCACAATCTGATGCAATTTCTTTTCAAAAGGTGAAAGCCTGGCAGACAAAGCTGTGTATAAGCTGTGTATAAATGCAAGCAGATGTACGAAAATACTTAATATTTTAAAATAAGACATTGATTAAATTGAGGTTTATGTAGCCAGCTACTTTGTTTATATGTAGTTGCTGTAGTAAATAGTAAGTATTAGTTTACTCAGCTAATTAGCTAACCTTAAACATACATGTATCAGTTAGGTGTAAAGTTTCCATTTCATTGTATTATGCTCCAAATCCAAAACAATTTCCCAGACTCCAGGGAACAGGGTTCCACAACTTGTAGCTCACTATTATAACTACATTTCATTAATATTAGTTTAATTTCAGTTACCAAATAATTTATAGTTACTACAATATGCTTGTAGTAACTCCTCCCTTCCAGTGTTTTAGCTTGGTGGTATTCTTAGTCAATGTCTCAAACTGTAATTGTGAATGTAGAATGAATAACTTAGTGGTGGTGTTAGCATTCATTCCTTTTCTTACAAATGAATTTGTTTAGAATGAAATGGAATCAAGCACACCAGTCTTGCATGTTCAGATTTGTCTGAATGTTTCTTGATACAGTATCTAGGTCAAAAGAAAATATTTAATTTCAACGCGACTGAATTAAGTAACCCTGGTTCGAGCATGAGATTACTGTATGTGTGGACTTTTGCATGTTCTTCTCGTGTTTGTGTGGGTTTTTCCTCCAGGTTTTGCAGTTTTCACCCACTGTCCAAAAAACCTGGTAGGTGGATTGGTTACGTTAAATTGCCCTAGGATGTGTATATGAGCGTGAGTGTACGCATGCATGTCCTGCGATGGACTGGTGTCCCATCCAGTGTGCGTTCCTGCCTCATGCCCAGTGTTCCCTGGATTATCTCCAGATCCAGATCCAGTAAATACAGTACGATCCCAATCAAAAGTTTGGACACAATAGATTTAAGATATACTTTTGAGTGTTTTGAAATGCAATTTTTCCAATGACATAGTTTTTACAAATAAGTAGTTTTCATTTAGAACTTAGGAGAAGCAGTGAGGAGCTTGGCCTATTTAGGAACTTTAACAAAGCCTCCTGGGTGAAGCTCCTTATAAAGCGGTTGAGAAAATGCCAAGAGTGTGCAAAGAGTATGTATACCTGATGAGGTATAATGTCAAGAATTTAAAATGTAAAATAGTTCTGATTTATTTAACACTTTTCTTGGGTCGCTGCATAATTCCATTTGTGTTATCTTATACTGTTAATGTCTTTATTACTATTCTGAAATAATAGAAAATAGTAAAAATGAATAAAAAAAAGTTTTATGAGTGGGTGTGTCCAAATTTTTTGCCTGGTTGTGAAGGCTATACATTTCTGTTTTTATCACCTTAAACTCCAGACCCTTATTTGTTACTATACTTATACTATACAACTGTTACTATATAGTAATTAAAAGTATTTGCTTAATATTGAGCTTTAAGTCAGTGAATTTCACTTATACATTTGCATAATGGTTAGGAAGACCAAGATTTGTTTCTAGCATGCCAATAACCAAGGAAATTGCTTCAAATGCATTGCTCTTGCTGTTCCCACTAAAATATATATATGTCTGCCTTCTGTTACACCCCCTTTCTGCACCCACTTGTGTTCTGTAGATGAATCTCATTTCCAAGTGCTGATGGAGGAGGTCTCCCTCTTTGTGTGGCCTCTTTGTCTCTAAGACAGCACTAAAGGATTTTCAGAGAAGCTCTGTCTGGAGCGAACATGAGCATATGACAACCAGTTTAATCCATCTGCCACATAGCGTTGAGACACCAAAGCCCTCTTTCTGAAGCTGTGAGAATGAATTCTAACACTGTTTGCTGCGCAGTGTGTGAGTAATTGTCTTGGAATTCACATGGATCAATCACACTGAGCATTCATCATCATTAGTAACAGTGACAGCCAGCACCAGATGCTTCAACATAGTGAATTTCCCCAGGCTATACTGAGATGAGTCAGTTTATTCACATAGATTTGAATTTGCCAGTTTCATGTAGGAGTCCTAGGGGCCCTGCAACTTATACACACTATGTATATATCTTAATTAGATTTGAGATTCAAATTCAAGACCTTTGCGCAAGGTGAAAACATTGAACAGAGTTAAACTTTAGGCAAATGAGAAGTGATGTGGTGACTGCCACTGGACATCCATGTTTCTTTGCTCCAGACACTTTTTCCTGGTCCTGAGCTTGGGTTACTGTCTGTGTGGAGTTTCTGTTTCTGTTCTCCCTGTGTCCCTTTGGATTGTTTCCTTAGTATTAATAAGGCTCTATCTGAAACAAGATTAAATGGAAGATAGTACCTTATAATACTATGGTCACGGAATGTCTTTGGTTCATTCTGACACAATTGAACAAGTCATCAAGTGGTATATCAAGGACTTGAAAAAATACTGTAGCAGAGCTAATACAGTATGTATTAAAAAGTAATGTATGTAAAAGTAATGTATGAAAAACCTGGATGTAATTTAGCGACTCCAGTTTTCTAACCATGAACCAACTCAGTTTCTGTAGCACATCCTCTATTGCGCTTTATCCAATCACATTTATTTATGTAATTTATTTAGCTGAAGGCAGCTCATCAGACCAGAGACTAGCTACACAGCTAGAGGCATTAGCTGAGAAAGGGGAGAGTTTTCACAGATGTTCACAGGTTTTTCATTTTATTTACCTCTGGTCTGATACAGAATCAACAAGTTTATTCTCCCTGCATCAAATTCAAAACATGTCTGTAGCACTAGTCAAAAGTAAAGCATCACTACTAACAAAACTAAAAACAAAACAAAACCACTTCAAATTGTCTTATTTATAGCCATATACTATTCACTGATGGTTAAGGCATTAAAAGATAAGCATTGTCACCATTCAGTCATGTTTCTTGCTTATCTGGACCATCGTAAACAAGAAGTTTTATGTAATCGGACCCCTTGCACACTTTAGTTGAATACCCCTGCTATAGACAATGATGCACTGAATACATTCAATTTATATTTAAGCAGGAATACATTTAATTGGTGAAAAAGGGCAAGACGTAATTTTTTTATTTCATTTTTTTGGTTTTGTATACGTTATGTACCTAGCTGTCATTTGAGTAGCTAAAGACTAGCCTGGTGCTCCTAGTGAAACCATGGCAATGAGTGGAAAAATAATAAATTGCCAGAGTAAAGCAATTTAATTAGCCAGAGTAAAGCAATTTAATTAGCATGAGGTAAAATCGCTGGTGTAAATGCAGGGTACATTGACCAAATTACCACAATGTAAAAGAGTGCTTGATGTTTCTATATCCGTTTGTTTTGTCTCATCAGGCTCACCAGTCAAAACCCCCAGTTAGTTTCTCTCAGAATTAGTTCTGAAGTGTGTGTGTGTGTGTGTGTGTCCATCATCATCTTCAATGCTATATGTAGCTTTTTTGAGACAGAGGGATTAGAGAAAGAGAGAATCAAATTCTTTGTTTCTATTAAGTGTTTTTTTAAGTAACAGCAGAAAGCATCAAGAGTGAAAGAAAGGAGAACCTCTTGCACAACGCCCACCATCTCCATGATTTATACATTCCTAGAACAGTCTCTCACCATTTGGAGCTCCAGTGAACAGAGATGCATTAAACCTAATTCTTCAGACCTCAGTTGGCATAATAACCCCACATTACAGAAGATTTCAGCAATTTACCAAGAGAATTTTACTCTCTGATTGCACCAAAGCCTCTCTTCACTTTGCGTTGCTAATTTATTAACTCTGAAGATCGACGAGTGAGAAAGTGAAAGCGACAGAGAGAAAGAGCGAGCGACAGAAGGATCAGTCCCTTAGCTGAACCCAATTATGTCTAATGGCTTCTGCTCTTTCATATTACCATTTTTATCTGAGATTTGCATGCTGTCATGCCAGCCTGGCTGGAGAGCCCTCAGCTCCTTATAGAAGTTGACAGAGATGTTTAAGGACAGCTAACAGTGAAAATCAAATGTAATCATTTTGGGCCATATTTCAGTTGGTTCTCAATCAACTTGTGGGTTCTCAGTACTGCTGATTAGACATAGAAAATGTTGTTGTGTTCGAGGTGGTTCCTCAGGGTACTGTTATCTGAAACATGCTAACACAGTGATAATGATAATGACAACAATAATATTTACACATAAATTACACACTGGAGATACTAGACAGGGAATTTAATGGCAGATGCTCCACTTAAACATATTAAAAATACATGTGTAAACGTGTGATATGGTGAAGTATTCTGTGAGGAGATGTACAGTATATTTATCATTTTTGAAAGGAGTCTGTAGTGTCTGTGCATGGAGTTGTAGCAGTAACTTTGTGTTTTCCAAAGCAGAAAAGATTTCAGGATACAGGACGTTGAGGTTTCTGGCTAACAAGAAAGTTTTTCATGCATGTTTCATAACATTAGATTGTAACTATAATTTGAAAAAATATGATATGTCATTCTGTAATAATTTTTTTTTTTAAATGTTAGTTTTGGCAAATTGCTGTGGTGTAAAAGGAATAAAACACCTTAGATGTGCTGTTGAAGGAGAATAAACAACCTGCTTCGTTGACTCGTTTTCCTTTATCAGCACACCCTGCTGTGTTTTATTCACAACGTATCCAGTTTTCAACAACCGTCTTTTGCATCAAACAACTAGAAACTAGAGCCAAAACAGGAAAATAGTTAAATTTTATGAGTTGATTTGCATAGTACACATGCTAAAGCAATCATATTTTAACCTCTGACTCCTCACTTATTATTCATTTATTCATCTTAAAGCATATTATTCAGCAAGAAATATGAATTATTCAGTAACTAAAATGTAACTAAAAGGAAAAGGATGTAGTTACAAAAGAGCCCTGAGAGTTTAACGGGTTAATTCAGTTAACCCAAGTTGCTTTTAGCTACAATCTATATGCAAGGTGCAGGACCAGATTCAAATAGGGTTATTCTGTCAAGTGAGATTTACTACATTGTAGAGTTCTTGATTCCCTGGAGAGCCTGAACTCCTCTTGATCTTTGTCCTTGTTTCCATTTTGAAGCTGAACTTTCAAAACTGAATTTGGGTGAAGTGAATTCAGTCCTAAATATTACAAAATATAAAATGGACAGCTTTACATTAAATAATAATTCAATTTTATTTTCAGTAATTATATCACATTTTATTATCTTTAGTACATGTAGTTTACAGTACCTACCTCACTGTGCCTTCTGAAAGCTATAGGCATCATCATCATCATCTCTTTCTCTCTCTCTCTTTGTATCCCAGTAGCACAGTATCATTTTCCAAGCAGCACTTCCTAATTAATGCTTTCAATGAACACTTTTACAGCTAGTTAATGCTACAGAATGGCGTTTACTTCCAGTCAGAGGAGCAGACATTGGATGCCATTATGTGTTCTCAACAGAGCTTGAAAAGAGCAATTGGCATTTTTCAAAGCAAATGGGCATCTCATGCCGGAGGGGGGCAGTTTAGGTAGATTGAGTGAAAAAGGTGCAATCAGGTGAATGACTCCACTCGGAAAATGTAAATGTGCCCGGGGTTAAATGCTCTGAATAAACACAGAGAGAGCTTGATGTCTCCTCTCATGCGGGAAGAGAGGGAACTTTCTATCCTGTACGCACTTGACACTTGTCCTTATGAGATTGGGATTAGTATCTGATGGTGATATAAACAGGTACCCCAATATCACAGGGTATATCATAGTATAAGCCACCCTTCCACCTCAGAAAATTTAATTTTGTAATTTTGGATAATTGTCTGATTGTTTCCCAGTTGTTTAACTGTGTGAGATTTTCAACAGCTATCAAGCTTATTCACTGTTACATAATCATTGCTGGCTAGTTATGCACAGAACTTTCTCCAACATTAGCTAGCCAATTACATTTTAGCTGATTAGCTAATACTGCTTTCCTGCTTTCTTTAGTTTAACAATGTGTGTTTGGAAGTAATTCTTATTTACAGTTTGTACAGTCTGAAAGTCTTAAAAAGTGGCACGTTTCTTCATTGAAAACTGAAAACTTTACCTATGATTCCTAATTCATTGTTTTTATATAGAGCTATGTTAGTCACATGCTTCTTCCATCTAGCTAATGCTATCTAGCTAGTCACACTCTGCCTACAACTAACAGTGGTCTCTTAAAGCGCCGAGCTAGTGATTGGAAGGTTGTAGGTTCAAATCTCAGGACTATCAGAGATCCCTTTACATATATGTTTGCAATGTAAGGAATAAAACCATAAAATAACCAATGATGCCCTCATCATGAGGGTGTGATGCAGGCCATGGCAAAGCAGAGTTACTGTTCCCAACCTGAAGTTTAATATTTTTTTCTATAACAGCATGTCTCAAAGTGTTTTATTACCCTTACACCACGGCAACTGGCCAAGGATTACATTTTTTACTTAATTAAAGAACAGCACATCATACTTTTTATTTTACGTTTAATGTTATGGAACAAGTTTAATGTTACGTTTAATGTTATGGAACAAGTTAGTTCTTGTTATCACGTACATTATAGTGGCTACAAACAGTCGGTCCATCACCAGCCTCTCTTTTTTTTTCTCTCCCTTGAAGTTAATAAGAAAAAAAGCAGCTTTTCATGTGCAAAGTCCTCCATCGTGAAGACTTTCCAGTCGGACAACTTGTTAACTATTGCAAAATCTCGTTGAATCCTGCTTCACAAGAGAAATAAAAGGGATAAAAAGCATACGGAGTTTAATCACACTGACAGGTGGCAGGTGCTTGTATTGGACAAGAGAAAGAGATTCTAGGAGGGTTTCTACGACTTATATGAGTCACTGTAATTGATTTATAAGGGTCTTCCGAGAGAGCATCGAGTGGTTGAGTGGCTTTTAATATGGAGAGATGCAGTTAGCAGCACACGCCATGGCCTAAATAGGATTAAGTAGCTTTAAATTGTGGCGTCCATTAACACTCATCAGCCTGCATGGGCGTCCAGGAGCATCCCATGGGTGCAGTTAACATTAGGATTAGCAGACCTTGCCTTATCAACATCCCCCTCTCCCTCTCCCTCTCTCTCTGTCTCTCTCTCTCTCTCTCTCTCTCTCTCACTCTCTGGCTGTCTTTCTTTTGGAAAGTGGAATGACCCTGCATATTTTTTGTTCCATTCTGCTGTCATTATTTAAGAGGTTCATTAGTGATCGACTCCCTGCTCAGTGTAAGCTTAAGCCTTATTCTTGACTCATGTCCCTAAAATGAGATTTTACGCACACATACACACATGCATATACACATTCCCAGAACAGAGAGCCATTAGTGGCATCTGCAAAAGCAAAAAAAAAAAAAAAGGACAGTGATTATATAAGTTCGAGCTCGTCGTTACAGACATCAACGTTTTTGTGACTGAGAGCACAGTGGCCTGGAATTCGAAGCAGATTAACGGAAACATAAACAAACCCATTACAGGAAACAGCCCTCACAGCATGGCCAGGAATATGACCTTGAGCAAGGTTTAAAAGCTTGAGAGTCTAAAGAGATATACACAGGGAACTCAGTATAATTTCAGAATTAAGGATGAATATCCAATACTTGCAAGTGACACCAATGATTATGACAGCACAGTACACAATAAATATCTAAATATTTTCCAGATCCACTGTAACATTGACCAGGATAAAGCAGTTAAACTGAATTAGCTAGTGTGTATGAATCGGTAATGACTACAATTATAGGAAAAATAGGTTAAAAAAATGATTGAAGTCAAGTACCAAACAATGAAACAAAGTTCTTTTGAGAAATCAACATGTAATCCTAATTTAAATTTGTGTTACAGTGGTATTTGGGGTTAAAAACTGATTTGACAGTCTGATTGATTAGAGGGACATTGAGGGCAGGGATGGGACTGCCAGATCTGTGTGACACCAGCCCCAGGCCACTGCAATCTAAAGTGCCTGAAAAAATAGCTTGCGGAAGCCAGGCATTTTATCCAACTTTGGAGCTCTATTTCCGGTTAAATTGATGCCACAGGCGCTGCTACAGAGCTCATTATGTTTCAATCGATCATTTTCCTCAGGTCAGATCTTTGTTTATTCAATCAAAGTTTGGGGAGAATTTATAAATTTATTTGTTGATTTTTAAGATATTTTTAAGATATGGTGAACCTATAGTACATTTTGTTCACAATATCGAACCTTGGTTTATAGCAATTTATTTATTTATTTAGTTTTATACAGATGAAAATACACATGGTTTTGAATTGTTTATGATTCAGAAATAAAAAAGTTTTTTCCAGTCATAATTTTTCTTCAATAAAATTTTGTTAAAATTTTCATTAAAATATTCAGAGAATCGAATTGAATTGAATCGTGACTGGAGTATATCGTTAGACTCCTATTGTCCAAACCTTTGACTGGTAGTGTATGTGCCAATTATGTTAGTTTATGGCATCCAAGAAATCTGAGAAACAAGCTGACTGAAACTTTTTTCAACATTTCTCTAAAGTTTCCTTCTGGATATGTAGCCTTGATAGTCAAAATAGACCAGCTTTAATATTGTAGCCCTTTTTAGATCATAAATGACGAAGAAAGCACCAAGAATAAGACAAAAAAGCCAACGGGAAGACAAACTTACTGAGCTCTTCAGATTTAATGACACTAATTTACTATTTATTGTTCCTTAATTTTGTCTATAAACAGCTTCAATCTACGTCAGGAACCGTCAGTGGAGAAATCAAAGACAGAACACTAACGATTGACATTTGTCTTGATGACCGAATTGTTATGACTGTAATCATGAATCAAATTTGTTTCCCAGATATTCCATATGACCTATGACCTGGCCAGTGCGATGGTGCGTATCGTGAATCTGATTGGCATGATGCTCCTGCTGTGCCACTGGGATGGCTGCCTGCAGTTCCTCGTACCCATGCTGCAGGACTTCCCTCCAGACTGTTGGGTCGCCAAAAACAAGATGGTGGTGAGTATTTTCAGACAGTTCCTTAATCTCAATCAGATTTTTTTTGGTGGGGGGCTCACGCAGCTCATCTTCATCTCATGTGATTTCTGTTAATTACAGGGCTCAACCTGTGCATGTGCACAAGCTGAGATTCATCTGCTCTGTGTTTTGTGACATTTGGTCTATTCCTTTTTTTGCATTTGGTCTACAGTATTCACAGATTCATCTCAGTATGCAGAAAAAGTTAGCATACTTTCTTGAAGGTGACATTTTACAAGGTGTGTTATTAAAAAAATAGTCAAGGAGAAGTGGCACAGATGCTAATTTTTTGTAAAGCCCTACTTCAATATCAGTCAAGTATTGACAATTTTCCAGTGAGCACCCTCGCTGTGCTTTAATTTTGTGTTATTGTTAGTCAAGAGGTGTTCCGTTTTCGAGAGGCCCTGGTGCTCAGGAGAGTGACGAGAGAGCCTGGTCTCATTACGAACTCTCTTCCACCTGGTAATTGAGTTCCCTTTCCGGTTATATAAACAAGCCGCTGAACACCTGAGGTGTGACCCTGGATCACCTGCATGAGAAGGACTGGAGTATCCAGCCAGGGGCCAGATAAGAAAAGACTCATGTGACATTTGATTTATAGCCAGAATTCACCGATGAGGCTTCCGGGAACTTGTGGGCTTTGGAGGACTAATGGTGATTTGGTCATTACCTTACAGAATACCTAAAATAGCACAGACAATTCAGAACTGAGTTATAAAGGCTGATCAGATTGAAAGTAGGCCACCAAAACTCTGAGGGTAGAACAAGTGCAATGTAGAGAATAAGAACAAGTGAAATGTAGAGAATTTGGGAGAATTTGGGATGATAAAGCATGCCATGGAGGAGGTGATCACACAGAGATTGAAGATACTGTTAAGGAAAAAAAAATTACTGATTTAATACTAAGAAATTACTGTTTTTTCCCCCATTTTCTCCCCAATTTGGTCACCCACCAGCCAGCCTTCAACAGGGAGGATGAAAGCCAACGTGTGCTTACACTGAGACACTTGAACTGCTACTCATGGTGCTTCACAGGGCGGCATAAAACACTTGGAGGAAAGCATTATCTTCCCTCTTCTGCATACAATGGGCTACTTGCGCTCAGGACTATGACATATTACCGTTTTGAAATAGCATGGATCTTGCATCTCTGGTAGCACTGCTTACATTCTGTGCTACAATGAGACAGCAATGTCTAACATGTCTAACAAATGTTTTTTTTTTCAGTCTTACAATAAAGTCATAGTGTTGGGCTAACGTTAGCTTGAGTGTTCGTTTCCATTAATAGATATTTTCTTACCTTCATAGTTGTTTATGTATGACGAAGCATACAGTCTAGCACCTTTCTCAAGCTTACTAAAATGAGCTTTGCAAGTGTTCTTACACATATTATAAACATCACTGATATTCATTTTTGGGTGCTCCTGCAGACACTGGGTGTAAAGTAACGGCATTGCCATAATAGTGGATGACCCGCAAGTAGAACTACAGTTTTGATTATAACACGGAAGTGTTTATACAAGTAGCCCATTGGCTATTGTCGCTGTGATTGGGGAGAGAGTATACCATCCTTCCCACCCAGAGAACAGGGCCAAATTTGCTTCCTTGGCTTCCAGCCGCGGATGGCTGTAGCATCGTGGGGCTCACCCGATGATAACGCTTTTCTCATGGGTGCTCTAGTTACTGATGGTTTTGTTGTTCTTCTGTTACACCACAATGTTATTAGATGCAGCTCCAATAATTAATGCACTGCTTAGTCACATGTGGACCATTATTGCACTATTTCATCATTTCTTTCCCAATCTGGCAGCTCCTATTTAGGAATTCACCGCTGCAGAAATTAGTTTTTAAAGCAATTTGGACATGTCTCCTGATTAAACAATGAAATTTCACATCTTCCTAAACAGCTGAACTGCCTTCCTCACATTTTCCAGATCCTTTATGTGTCCAAGCCCATTTCATTCACATTCTGCATGTTTAGCATGTGTGGCGCATTTCGGGTTCTGAATGCCACAGTCCAGAAACACCTGCTATGGCCGCCTCAAGTGGCCCAGACCTTCGAGACTGTAGTGCTAGTTGACCTTTAGCATAGTGTGTGTGATGGCCTCAGGGTGTGTGTCCCTCTTCCCCCCTGCAGAACGATACGTGGGGCCAGCAGTACTCGTATGCCCTCTTCAAGGCCATGAGTCACATGCTGTGCATCGGTTACGGCATGTACCCTCCAGTGGGAATGACGGATGTTTGGCTCACCATCCTCAGCATGATCGTTGGAGCAACGTGCTATGCTATGTTTGTGGGCCATGCCACAGCGCTCATCCAGTCTCTGGACTCCTCACGCAGGCAGTACCAAGAAAAGGTAAGTAAGAGCTAGTTTGCTAAATGGGAATTCTATAGAAACTAGTAGAAGGTCATGCTAACAGTGATGCAAATAGAGTCCGAGAGTAAGAGTCCATTACCAGAACATAATTTTGACTTATTGCATCATTCAGAGATTATACCATTCTTCACTCATACTGTTTTTTGTAAGACTAAGCAATAGAAATCACAATGTGTAAGGTACAAAGAATTGATCAATATCAGGGTTTGAGTCATTAAGAGTTGCAATTAATACAGTATGTTAAATATCATGTCCACACTATTTTTAACCTGTGCTGTTGCCCACATATGTACACCCATTTTGACCCTCTTTGCTTTCCACATTTGCTCATAGTTTCCTCTTCTTGTTAATACTCACACCTTTGGTAATTATAATTGGTTCCACTTGTTCCTCATTTCATTTATGCCCTATGTTTAATCCTCTACTCTATACAAAGCATTGCATAGTTCTACAGCAGTTCTTACAAATTATTTTTTATTACTGTTATTTTTTATTATTATTATTATTTTTTTTTTTTACTACTTCCTCGTATCTAATGTTTTCTGGTTTTTACCTAGCCTGTCGACTTGGTTTCTTTTTGCTAAGCATCTCTCATCTATATATTATTAATATAACAGAAAATGTGTAATGTCTAATGAAACTCTGCAATACTGAAGCAAAAATGGTAATGAATTGCCAGTTTTCATGTAGGGCATTTGTAGAGCTTTGGTATAAGGGACTAAATCTTAGTACTGGCTAGTATAAGTGACGTTTTTTTGTTAGAAAGACACCAATAAGACTTATCTATATAGTTACTTTCACATCTTATTTTCTTACCTCAGCTTACCCAATGTAATATTAATCACCACAGAGCATATGATGATGTGTAAGCACATAACAATACTGGCTACAGGATATAACTTAATAGTCAACATACAGTGTGTGAGATTTTTATTATGGAAAATTATACCATCCATATAATTCAGTTTGATGGATTAGATCTCTGTGAGAGTTTTGCAAAACATAGTGGATGGAACATTTTTAACTGTTTTGTAGATAACAGTGTAGCTTCTTTACTGTTTCGATTAACAGTCAGAATTGTGTTTGTTAGCCAGAAGTCTTTCTTTTAAGTTAAAATTAGCTAGCTAACCTAACATACCTGACTGACAATGTACGTAACTGTCTAGCCAAGTGTGTTATTCAGCTAGCTCTGCTAATTCGGTCTATTATATAAGAGCTAACCCTATTTAAATTTAAATTTAATTTTTTTTTTTTTTTTACTAAGCTAGTCTTTGATTGTGAAGAAGCAAATGTAGAAGTGATTGTGTATGATAAAGCTGCTACTGCTAGGCTACTGGTAAATGCAGTATTTCTGGTTGCTGCAATTCCATTACTCGTTAGCTATATTAGCTTTGTATCTGTAGTGCAAAACTAATGAAGTGTAGTTTGGACACCAACCATTTCTTGCTGGTTGACTACATTACAGGCATATGGAAAATTCTAATCCTTTAACACATCCAGAGTTCCTAGATTAGAAATGATAGCAAGCCACGCAGGGTACTGTGAACCAAGTGCGCCCCTGAAGTGGTGGACAAAACCGCATGATGCCAGCGTGTGGCAAGTCTCCACTCTCTCCCTCACGCCCTCCTCTCCCTGGGTATGGCAGGTATAATAATGAGCAAAGCTGCCAGCCTGCCACATGGCTCGCCATCTGTGGAGTAAGATGGAAAGATGGAAATGGAGAAGGGGAGATGGAAGGAGGGTAGGTGCTCCCCGGGAAAGGGAGGGAGGGTCATATGGGGTGTGAGATGCTGCCAGAAGATTGATGGGAAAGAGTAAAAAAAACTGCAGAGAGAGAGAGAGAGAGAGAGAGACAGAGGCGGCAAGACGGAGGAACAGGGTGCGTTTGATAGATAGGCAGAGTGAGAATGTGGTGTAAATAGATATAGACAAGTTTCAGAAGATCCTGGAAAGACATACTAGGGAGAACAAAAGAACGGTAATTGAGTGTGACATACACACACAACACCAAATTGTTATGCTGAGGTCATTTAAAATAGTTCAGAACACCAAAAACAGTGAGAAGCCAAAATAAACTAGAGATGGCAATATAAATACTAATAGAGTGTGTGTTTTTTTTAAAGTAATTAAACACTCAGGGGGTGTGCTGTTATAGGAAACTAATCAACAACAAGATGGTGTGATGCGTGAAGATGCGAAGCAGAGTTACCGCCACCAAGGTCAATATTTTCCTGTAACAACATGTCCATGAAGTGTTTTAGTCCTCTTATACCACAGCAATTTGCTAACGATTATGATGCATCATACATTTTTATCTATTTATAGCCACATTTAATGTTGAACATCTGCTTGTTACAGATAAACCATAAAGTCCAACATTCTCAACATTTCCTGAAGACTTTCCTGTGGCAGAAAACATTCACTGACTGTTACAAAGTGCTGACACTGGAGACTACTTCCAAACATGCTAAATAAAGTTTTTGTACACTGTTTTTCTTTCACCTAATACTTTAGACTTTCTACATTTCAAGTGAAAAGTATCTTTCTACTCACTACATTTTTGAACATCAGCGTGTAACTTGAGACAGACGTCTTTTTCTTTTGTGAATCTTTCCTCAACTTTTACTTTCATACTTTTAGCAAATTTATGAGTTCATACTTTTCCACTTTAACTTGAGTGAGGAATACTTCAACTTAGGATTTGCTAAGATGAGTAGTTGCACTTTTCCAACCTCTGCGTATGAGGACCCTCAAAGTATGAGGCTAATAGGGCAACCACTTCCAGAACACATAAAAAATGTTGTGCAAAGCAGATCAGTTAGTGACATATGCCCCCATAGCCTGAGTGTTTCTATGCAGACATTCTTATTTATACCAAATACAGACACTAGACATGTGTTCATTTCAGACAGTGAATGTGTTTATGAGAGAGAAAGCTGAAGAAATTAGAGAAGGGGAGAGACGAAGTGAGATATTCAGTGAGATGCAGAGAATCCTTGAGTGTGCAGGAATTTGAAAATTTTCATGAGTCCTTGAGAGCTCAAAATGATCAAGAAAAGGAAACTGGAGCTGTATATTTGCTATGTTTTTTATGCAGTTTTCTTCAAAGCAAGGATATAGATATAAAAAATTTTAACTTCATCAGTTTCTGATCATTATGTAAGCCCATGGATTGAGTGACTGAATAAAACTGGTGAACATTACAGTAGTTGTCCTGGACCCCTGACATTGCTGTGTTCAATACTACTAGCCTGCCATGCTACTCAGTCTGAAATAAACCCTAAAGCATAATTGGACATTTAGGGCTGTTCAATGCTACGTGCAAGAATCTGTTCAATTATGGAGTTAGTCACAGTAGGTTACACTTGCTAGATTAGCTGTTGCTTGCTACTTAGCTTTTATTTTGTAACAAAAAGGACTCGGAAGATGATAGAGGATCCGTGTACACATCTCCGAGTCATAATGGTAGTAATTGGGTGGTAATTGGGTCAAAACATAATAAAGACAGTCAACAGACATCAGCGTCAATTCTTTTTCGAATTTTTTTTTTATATACTTCATATCTTATTATTTTCAGACAAACACTAAGATGAAAGTTTGAAAAATATTAATAGTGTTTAATTATTTAAAAAAATTCTCTCAAGCAATTATAATTTTTAACCTGAGCAGAATAGACAGGTTCAAATGGTGCACTTTTGCCGTCTCCTCAGCCAGTTAACTGATTGACCGCACAATATCTGTTACCTTGATGGCCGCCATTCCATAGCAACCTGCTCCCATGGCAACAGTCCTCGCTACATGTCTCATTTGGAGGCAGCCCCCTCGGGCCAGGCTGCCTGCAGAGGGGATATTAGCGTGGTAAACAGCGATTAATATTTCAGGTTGAGGCCTTTTAATTCATTTCTCTTTGAGCGTGGGTTATGTTGATTAATGCTACTTCACTCGGGTCTCTGTCTCTGTGCGGATAAAGAACAAGAGGGTGGAGTGTCAGCCTCATACTCTGAGGTGTGTTTGGGTTTATGAGTGTTTTAGCAGGCACGCTAGTTTATGTGTGTTTTAGTAGGCAGATTTACCACAGATGTAAAGCAGATTATCCGGACGACAAAAATATACGTATCCTTATACTGTATGTTCATATGAATTTTGTTTGTAGCCAGACAGACCAGTTGTGGTTGTAACTGATAAAGCTTTGTTGTGGCTAAGAACTCCTTTGCTAGCTCACTGACGGGTATGTGCTAAAGGTGGCTTAATTTTTTCCATCTGTTGCTATTTTTCAATGCTATCATACGTTCACTATGTAAATGAGAAGATTCAACATGAATAACCCAGATTTCTATAGAAGTGATTGTTTTCTGAAAGCTCACTGTTCTCGAGTGGTGACAGAAAGTTGATATGTTGGAAGTTCAGTCAGTGGTCAGTGCTAAGTGTACTTCTACAGATTTTTTTCTTAATATTTATCGACATGTCTGAGGGAAATGTTTTGTTTCTACAGTCATTATTCCTGTAGATTTAACAGCTACGTGCTAGCTAGCAAAATCATTAGCTTATGATAAGGTTAGCTAGTTCCAAGCAACAGTGTTCTCACAATTTGAACGACTTAAATGGCAACCCTGTTGAAATATTCAACTTGGTCGTTTTTTGGTTTCTACAGTCACTATGTCTTTACACTATCTGTAAAAGTAACAGCTACGTGCTAGCTAGCTAAATCAGCTAGCTTAATCTTATCATTAGCTAGCTAGTTCCAAGTTCTTTTTTTTTTTTTTTTTTTTTGAACAAAGCAGTTTCTGAATTACTGGTACTAATGCTACATTGTACAGGTTGTTTTTAAGAAACTCTCACAACAATAAGGTAAATAGAATTTTTTTTATTTTTTTTGATCAATTTATTGATCAATTTTGGCAGGCAGTAATAAGGAAACTGGAAAAATAACTTAGCAGCTCTTAATGAGGGTCTACCAGCTTGACTAGCTCGGCCTGTGTTTTGGACCCAGCTGGATTTTTCAGTATTTTTCAGTAGTGTTCAGTAGTACAGATGATGTTCTCTAAAAGCTGTTTCTGGAAACTCCATAAAATGTGTGATTTTGTAAATCATATTCCAGCTAGAGGGCTAACATTGGACCTACACATGCAAAAACAAGTCTGATTGCCTGTATGGTAGTCTGAAGTTACATTACCATTCAGTTAACCTGCTGCAGGAAGGCTTTTATAGATGAAGCTGAGACTCGTGCTTCACTTGAAAACATTGCAAAATAAAATCTGATTGGCCAAAAGGCCCTTCCCCCCTACCATTTTGTTTTCACTGATGGAGTCTTCATACAGAGGAGTGGGATGTGAAAAGCAGTTGAGGATGTTTAGACGAAAATAGATAGAAGAGAACAAGAGAGGCAAGCTCGGAAGAAGAAAACATATCAGTGAATTCATTTTTCTTTACTCTAAAAACTGTTGCGTTAGCAGAGAAGACAAATTTGAACATAGCCAAGAAGAAACGGGAACACGTACTCGATATGCTGTGCTCAATTCAGAAAATTGTGTTTCCACCCCATTTCTTTCATCTTTTCCTTATAGATATATACATACGTACATTTCAATGTTCTATCATCCGAGCGTAAAACCTCTTTCTTGAATTGCTGGATTTTCTATTCTGGAGTTTCCATTTGGGTTCCCTTATGCACAAATAAAACAGGCAGATGAAAAGCCCATTTATGTCACTGCGCATGAGTACATTCTTGCTCCATCTAGCAACCAGAAGAGTTCTTTAGGGGAACCCTAAGAGTTTCTTTATAAAACAGATAGTTTTGGTTATAAAATCTGATTGGCTGAGATCACAATAACAATGAATCACGATAACTGAAATTCTGTATTAATGTGCCAGGTTGTAAGCCAATAAAACTGTTACACTAGCTATTGTTATGTCCATAGAATAACTTAATCTTTGCAGGTTATGTTGTTTAGCAAGCAAAGCTTACTGTTAACAGACTATATCGCATAATGAAAGAATCGTTTTTTGTGAATATTATTATAATAAAGATTTTATTATATATTTGTCATACAAACTCTCTGTACTAGAGTTTGATCTTAAAGCAATAAGCCTCTCGGTGGTGTGTGTTACAGTGATTTTATCAGGGTTAAGGTTGTTTTAGTCACTCTGCTTCACGCCATGCTCTAGTTCTCTAGAACAGAGGGTTTCTCATTCAGAAAAGGTACCAAGAAGAACCCCTTTAGAAATTCATAGCCATTAACCACTGGTGGTTTAGACACTTTGTTTCTAAGTGTATGCATGTGTAGGGGATTTATGATTTATTAATATACAGTTTACAGTCAACACTCTTATATATCATCATGTATACAGTTTGTGTTTTGGTGAAGATAGTCTATAGCCAAGATCCAAAAAGTCATCTTTCATCCAATTACCTCTCTGGTTAAATATCAAATATCAGCTTGGCCATTATACTAATCACATCAGTTGCTTCCCCAAGTCTTGATATGTGGAGAGGAAAATGAAATGAAAACAAATTGTGATGAAAGGTGGTGATGTTAACACCAGGCTTTAGGGGTTTATAAGCTGTAAAGTGCCAGATGTCTACAGTTTCAGCACGGCCTCATGGGTCTTTAGATGCGCTCACATAAACGGACACGTTCCATTGACACAAGCGGTTAAAGAGATCCTCGTCGAGATCCGGGTGGAAATCTTTCTTCAGTAGTGTTTAGGGCCAAACCAAATACAACACACCTGATCATGCTGATCAAGGAATGGTGCGGTGGAAGGCGTGAATGTGTAAACCACAGTGCTGTTGAATTCTCAAATCTGATTGGTCAGAAGGTATTGATTAATATTCTATAGCACAGCTAGGACAGTAGTTCCAGCTATGGTTCAAGTCACAGGTTTATATTAATGTGCTCATTCTAATATGTTATTTTTTCTATAGTAACTTACACAGGGACTTGTATAGCAGACGTGACACAAACATATTTTAAAAACTGTAAATGTTCTTCTTCTGTGAGGAGATGTTTATTTAGCATTGATGGATTTAAGGAGTCTCCAGTGTCACTGCTTTGCCACAGTAACTATATTTTTTCCGACACAGGAACGTCTTCAGGACAGGGCTTTGTGGTTTTTCATGCATGACAATCTGCATTTCTTTGCCTTATTAACTCAAGAAAGAGAAAGACTGGTGAGGGAAAGATTGTTTATAGCTAGACCTAATTTGTTTCATGTAACTATGAAACAGATAAAAAATATGACATGCTGTTCTTGAATAAATTAAAAAAAAAAATCATTGGCAAATTGTTGTGGTATTAGAAGAATAAAATGCTTCAGGATGTGCAGTTATATATAAATAATCAACATTGCGGTGGTAACAGTAACTCTGCTTTGCATCTGTCTGTCATGTGATTATTTTCCCTTAACAGTACGCCCTGTTGTGTTTTATTCCTTATATTCCTATATTGCACACTCACTCACTCCTACACATACACATAGGTAACATATTGATTATTAATAGCCATTGACTGACAGAGGTGTGTGTGTGTGCATGTGTGTGTGTGCATGTGTTGCTGCCAGTATAAACATCCGGAGAGATTTCCACTTGCAGTTTCCATTTGCACACTCACACTCAAATCCTCCATCTCCAAATAGAAGGCAGCAAATCTGCATGGAAACTTCCTTCGGAAATATGTGCATCTAATTATAAGGGAACAAAAAAGGAAACACCAGGAAGTGCAAGAAAGACAGTGGAAGAAATTATCATCAGAAAGGCACGAATATAATCTAGTCTGAATAGAGCATTCGATTACAGTGTGGCACTGTGTATGTATGTGTCTGTGTGGTGTGTGTGTGTGTGGGTCCCTTAAATTAGCTTTCTAATGAAAAAGAGACAGAGAGAGTTACTCTGCTTTGAAAAAAAATATTCAACCTTTGATTTTTCTCTAGCTATATTCGTAAAATTTCACTCTATTACAAATAACATGCACCAATTCTATTCGATAGGCATAGCATTAGAAAATGTTAGGCTAAAATGTTAGCATTGTTGGAAGGAGTCTTCAGTGTCAGTGCTTTGTATCAAAGCTTTACTTTACGTTCTGCACCATGGGAAAGAATTTCTTGGTAACTGTATTTTTTTTGTCTTATTACCTTAAAGTGAGAGATGAACAGTGAGGCTTTTGAGGGAACGACACACAATTAAATTTAACGATAAATGAACAAAAAGTATGACATGCTGTTGTTAAAGTGTTTTGTTCCCTGTTTGAAAACCTTGGCTTTTATTTTTCATGTTTTAAACTCTAATGGTGAACGATAATATGTTTCCATTTCAATACTAAGACCGGCTAAGACCGAGTTTTTCTTTTTTTTTTTTCTTTCTTTTTTTTTTTAACCAGGCTGATGATGATTATTTACAATTTTCTCCAAATAATTGTTAATTAAATATATATCAATTATAGCATGTGAGTTTGAATGGTACATGATAAGGATTAATAATTTTCTCCACGTTAAATCTCCATGTGTGATTTTTTTTTTTATTCATCAGAATAACATTGTAGGATTACAGAGCACCAGGGGAATTGTGTTATCACAGAATGATCAGCATCAGTGGTCTGTGTTGTCAATTTGCCTGCAGCACTTTTCTTTATTCTCACTGACTAAACAGCATCTGAGAAAATTTTTTAGATCGCCTCAGGACAGCTCAGGTGCATGAGAGGTAGCTTACACTCCTCCATGCCTGTCCGTCAATCGTTCCCTTCCTCAGCATTTCCACATTCCCTTTACACACCAGCAAGAGCAGACGGTTCTCATCCAGTTTTCTCTCCAGCCATGCCTTTCTCCTACAGCATCTCAATCTGTCTCTCGTGTCCTTACGGCATCACTCGCACTGCAGCCTCAAACAGGGTTTAATATTGACGTTGCATTTCATGCTCTACTCATCATGTCTATGCCTGTGTCCCCTCTTACCCCAGGGGTGGACATATCAGTAGCCCGGGCCCCTGAGACAAGCAGGTTTCATGTCTGGGTTTTATTTTATTTAATTTTTTAAATTTTTAAATTTTTTTCATTCCTAGTTGCCTGGTGTACAAGTAGGCTTAAAAACCCTACTTCTTATTGGCTTTCACAAAACAAACATTTTCATTCGGTGTGTATGTTTAACTGTATATCACCTCACGTGGTGTGCTCATGCTCATATATTCATTCATTTCCCTTAATCTGTATTAACCCTAATACTTGTGTAAAAATATTTTTTTATGTGAATTCTTAGTAATTTGATCACATTCAACAGAATTTCATTTATTCTTTTCAAATTCACCTTTAGAGTAGGAGTTATAGATGTCTACCTGCCAGTTGAGTTGCACGTTTAAGGTAACAGTAGAAGATTTTTAGGTGTTCTATAAGACTGCATATACAATGTACACACACACACACACACACACACACATATCAGCAATAACTTGACTGATAAGTAGAATCTTTATTTACATGAATTTCATATTTTACATTTCAGTGTTTAGTATTTGGTATGTCCCAGTTTTTGCTTTAATGACAGTGTGTACTCGAGCTGGCATGGACTCCACAAGTTTGTGTAAAACCCGATGACCCATGTTAGATCAAATCCATCAGAGTGTCGTCTGAACACACGCTTCAATGGAAGGGATAAGACTCATGGAAAATCTGACCTTTTGTACAAAGGACAAATTTGTTTACATTTAAATAGTGACCTAGAAGCTGTGCAACATCCTGACTATTGAATAGTCAGGATGTTGCACATTTCCTTTTTTTTGTTTTAAAATTTTCAAAATTCTAAAACCTTAAGTTTATTTCCAGTTTAACCCTTAGCCAGTTTGTGAGCTTGCTGGTTTGTCGCTTTGTTCTTTTTGTATGAGAAATATGGGAAATAAACCCTGAGGACTGTGGATAATGAGTGTGAGTTTCATAACTATTGTACAAACAGAAAACAACACGACTTATCTTCATAAAACGTTATGCTAGTGAAATTGCTGATAAATCTAGCTCACAGCTGAATGACAGCTAACAGTGATCTCCTGCCAAGTCACTTCAGTTTAGTGACTAAGCGACCATGTGGTAACATGTTTTAACACAACTCATACATAGATACGGGGCATGACTGTTATGTTATACTTTCATAATGTTAAGAGTGAAAGGTCAAAAACAAGATGTGTGATTTTTCTATCTTTTTACTAACTTTTGTATTTTGTAATTGTAGCTTGATTACAAAAACACTCATTGTAATCCCCTGAGATAAAGGAGAAAGTTCGACATGAATTTATTAACACTATATATTGGAATTACAATGGTAAATGTGTGCCACTGTGTGGTTGAGCTGCCTGTTAAATTTAATGTACTTAAATAGCTAACATGCACGCTATACTATGTTATTACATTATGTTAGCTACCATTTTAGCCTCATCAGTTAGGTTTCTCGGGCAACCAAAACATGGGACTGGGAATCACAATGTAGCTTTTATTTGTTTATTTGCTGGTGTGATGGGCTAGCGAATGCTTTTAGGATCCATCCACCCCTGTTAACCTTCTCTACTCTCCATCACTGTTGCTGATTTCATGTTTCAGAAATGTACGTTCACTGTGTCACATCCAGCGGTCAGTATTAAAGTGTGAGTGAGGAGAAAGACTGACCGATTTCCCTGGTGGACTCCTTTTCTTACCTTTCCTTCCTATCCTTTACATTTCCTGTCTCCCTTGCTTACGCCTCTCTTTCTTTCTCTTCATCCATCACATTTCTTTTCGCTCTCTGTACATGTTGAGACACATTTCGCACAACGAAAATAACACTCACAAGATTGCGGGCAAAAACGGCC
This sequence comes from Pangasius sanitwongsei, assembly GCA_037576675.1. Lineage (NCBI taxonomy): Eukaryota > Metazoa > Chordata > Actinopteri > Siluriformes > Pangasiidae > Pangasius > Pangasius sanitwongsei. The sequence continues at coordinate 24,932,369 of CM075008.1, forward strand.
CATCTCACTCTCAGCATGTCCTCCTGCCTGTCTGTCTGCCTCCATATCCAGTAGGAAATATTCAGAAAAATGGACAGAATTCATCTGACTCAACAACAGCATACAATTTTTATGCTCACTCTGCCTTTCTGCATTATAGATAATTTCCCCCCCCCATATTTTCAGGGGTCTTTTGGCTCTGCTAGCTTTTATCACATCCAAATTGAGTGTCTGATTCAGAAGTCTGAAACTTGAAGACATGATAATGCATTCTGGTCAAGGGTCAAGAACCTGTTTACGCTTGTTCTTTGTCCTGCATGTGCTTTTGTTTATGTTTTGCCATGTGTCTTTGAGTTGGTTCTAGTCCTGTCTCCATCTCTTGTCTTGTCATTGGTTGTCTCCAAAATTAACCAAATTTGCATTGAATAAGAGCCATAAAATGGCTGTTGGGCCATTAAATCAGCGTCACAAAAATGTAACAGTTGACAATTAGTTCTAAATGACATGCATGAGCATACTGTGTCAAAAATCCCAAAACTCTCTATAAATAAATGTGGCATTAAACATTACAGCAGCTGAATTGGTACGTATATTTTATCCAGGGTGATGATATATGTGTGTTGACCTGGGAAAACCCTTCACATAGTGAATTCTTGACATTTTCTACTATATACAGTCAAGTCTATAAATATTTGGACATTGACAAAGTTTTTGCTATTTTAGCTGTCTATCACAGTATATAGGAGTTGAACTTAGCTCAGCTTTAATTTAACTATTTATTGTAATGTAATTTAATGTAACTAACTAATGTAATAATTGGGTGAACAGTGTTCAGGATTTACAGCACTTTTTATGTTGGAATCTGTTCTTGTTAACTCTCAATATGAAGTCCAAAGAGCTGTCACTGAAGAAGAAAGAATATTTATCACATATGCATTGCAGTACAGTGAAATTCTTTTCTTCGCATATCCCAGGGTGTTAGGAAGCTGGGGCCAGAGTACAGGGTCAGCCATGATATGGCAGCCCTGGAGCGGAGAGGATTAAGGGCCTTGCTCAAGGGCCCAACAGTGGCAGCTTGGCATTGCTGGGGCTTGAACCCCTGATCAGTAACCCAGAGCCTTAAAAAGAAAGAATGCAGTGGTGAGCTCAGAAACACTAAAAAGCCTGGAAGACCACAGAAAACAACAGTGGTAAATAGATGAATTCTTCTTCTTTTCTTGGTAAAGAAAAACCCCTTCACATCATCTGCCCAGATCAAGATCACTCTCCAGGAGGTAGATGTATCTGTGTCAAAGTCAACAAACAAGAGAAGACTTCACCAGAGTAAATGCAGAGTGTTTACCAAAAGAAGTTAACCATTAATAAGCCTCTAAAATTTACAAATAAAAAAAAGAGATGAAAAAAAAAGTTTTAGGAGCCACTCATGCATAAATTCCTAAAGGTTCACCAACTTTTTCCTTAGAACTTTATATGTACATAAGTACAGAGACAGTAGGCCAGAGAACACGCCGGCAGCTTTTTTCTGAGTTTCGTTTAGGGAATTGCCTTAGCGGAACAGAAGACCTCAACTGCCAAGTGTTAATTAGAGATGTGGAGAGGAAGTGTAGGGAGGCGAATCAGCACCACTTTCTGCTAATACCATTTGGGGCTGGCATGTCACAACATGCTGCTTAAGACACACACACACACACACACACCAACAGCACACACACTGACACCTTTTATATGACACACACACTTGTTAACTGGCATTCGTTTTTTTTTATTAAACTTACACTGGTTTACAAAGTCAGGTACAACTACCTTATAGGTGTCAGTATAAAATTACTGACTGTGGTGTGTTGCTTTGTGCTAATTATCTTCTGGACTTCATCAGTGTCAGTTTCTGACCACAGCGCTGCTGTTGGCTGGATATCTTTGCTCGGCAGACCTGAGGTTTCTCAACCCAGCAGTGTCCCTGAGGTGTTTAAAAACCCAACATCACTGCTGTATGTGTTATATCAAACCAACACCCCACACAATTCCTGCTAATTCGTGTGACTGCTGGTTAATATCTGGTTAGTGGTGGACCTGTGGTGGTCCTTTCTCTTTGATGGATGGGGACCACCAACAGAGCCTACAGCTGATGGTGGATATACATGTAGCAAAAGAAATAATTCTCCATATCAAGAGCAGCAAGGCCAGCAGTCTGTATTAGTAATGATATAGAAATTGTTGAGTATATAAGTAAACCTCATACTATTCAAGGGTGGACAAGTCAGTAGCCTGGGCGCTTGGGGCAAGCCAGTTACGTGTCCTGTAACGCTTATGATCCAAGTAATCTCAAACACGTTCTCGGATGTCGAGATCTGGGCTCTGGGGTGTCCACTCTATTGTTCTGAGTGAACCAGCAGCTTCTTTCTTGAATGAGTGAATTGATTTTTTTTCTTTTGGAGTGTGTCATTATCTTGCTAAAGAATCAATTTGTTCTGAGTCAAATATTGTCCAGAGGGCACTGCCAAATGTTTTTAGTGTTCCAGTGAATAGTGTGAGATATTTAACATGTTTGAATGATACAGTTACAGTATATTACATTAAACATCCAGCTGAAAGGTCTGATCTGAGAAAGTTTAATGCAATAATGAAATTGTATTTGTATATCGCTTTTGACAATACACATTGTCTTAATGCAGCTTTACAAAAAAAAAAAAATCTGGGTGTAGATTTAGATCCCTAATGGACAAGCCAGAGGCGACAGTGTTGAGGAAAGCTCCATGAGATGACATGAAGAAACCTTCAGAGGAACCTTCTAGAGAGTGGAATTAAAAATAATTAAGTATACAGTCACTTGGAGAAGGGAAACAGTACTACATGTAATAAGAGGATATGACAAAATTACTAAATTACTGAAAAATGCTATGACTAAATTACTAAAATTACTGAAAAATGCTATTTGCATAAGTATTCACCCCCTGTGCTTTGGAAGCCCCAAGTTTACATCGATGAAAGATATTGCCCTAATGAGGACACAGGTGTCTTACAATTGGCCTGTGCCTGTGAATCATTAAAAAGTTCATCTTTTCTGGGTAAAAGACCTCCTTAATTCAAGTGCCATTGGTCAGACTGTGAATCTGAAGGAAAGCTGTGAAAATGAAGAACAAAGCATGTTCTAAGGAAATTAGAGATAAAGTTATAGACATGCACAAGATGAGAAATGGCTACAGTAATATCCTCATCATACTACCCAGGCACTGCCTAGACAAAGCCAGACTTATGAGGGAAGCCGCAGAGAGGTCAACAATCATTTTAAAGGGTCTACAGAGTTCAGTGGCTGAGACTGGAGTGAAGGAACACCAGCCAGCTATATCAAGAGCTCTGCATACAACTGGCCTGTATGGGAGGGTGACTAAAAAGAAGGCATTACTGAAGAAAAAACACATCAAAGCACATCTGGAGTTTGCCAGAAAGCATCAACACAAGCCTGTTTCCATGACCGAGCATCTGCACACAAGCCTGAGATCACTCCATATGGCAACTCTATATCAATGCCCAAGATTTTGGAATAGGATGTCCAACAAGTTCATACAGGTGTGGTGGTCAGGTGTCCACATACTTTTAGCCATGTAGTGTATTTTATAGATGCTTATGAAACACCTAGACATTATAAACAATGTGAGAAAAATAATTGGTTTCTCCAGGCCTGGGCCTGTTATTCTATTATGTCGCCACACCTACATCCAGAAATCAGGACTAATTAATGCCGCTTGCATTTCTAATTCAGTCAGAGGCCTAATAATAAAGGAAGTGAAAAGCATTGGAAAGTAGGTTAGGGTGAAACAAGTATAGGGTTCATTTTAAAGTTCCTACTCTGCAGGGATTTTATAAGAAGCAGCAGTAATGCCTCTGGTTGCTGGTGCATTTCTGTCTGCCTAAAAATATTCTTTTGGCAACAACCGTGATGGATTAATTCGGGTGGATTAATTTTAACCACCATGGTGGATACATTTACATGTGAATGCGGCGTTTATAAACCTCTCACTGAAAAACACAAAGAATAGAGAGAGAGAGAGTGAGAGAGAAGTAATGTGTATTCGTGTGTGCGTGTGATTTTATGTTCTTTGCTTCTTTGACTAATAGGAAAATGCTGATTACATGTGATTTTGTGTGTGTGTCTGTTTTCCTCTCTGAAGAGCTTGTCTGAAAAAGTTTATATAGGCGTTTCTGTGATCAGACAAGTGTATTTGTACAATCCCGCCTTCCTGCACAACTTATGAAATGTGAGCAAGAGAGAGAGAGAGAGAGAGAGAGTGAATTTGAGGTTAAAAAGCAAAATAATTCTTTAAAAATTATAATAAAGTGACTGACATCTCTTTCAGGACATAAATTATTCATGATTTATTTAGTAAGTAAATTTGCATTTAGTGTTTGCGGAGCAAAGGCGGGGAGAAGGTTAGATTGTGGGCTAAAGGGTCTGTGTGTTGTATTGTAATTGTGTATTTAACTCTCTGTGTGTTTGTGTGTGTGTGTGTGTGTGTGTGTGTTTCACATCGGCTCCCTCCTGGGAGGTTCGTACTGAATTGAGTTGACTGACAGACAGAAGGCTGTTCCCCTGTGACAGAAAAGTGATTACCACTCTGAGGCTCATAATGAATGGATTTTCTCCCACAGGAATCAGGAAGACGCTCTTCACTTCTGCAGGAGTGGGGAAGAGACAGACAGACAGACTGATAGACAGACACACTTATGCAGACAAATAGAAAGGCAGATGAATACACAAATAGACATTTAGCCAGACAAAAAATAGCCAAATAGATGGGCAGGCAGACCGATGTATATATACAGAGACCAGCTTCAGTGCTCCTCGGCATTGATTCTCTGGAACTGGAACCATTCTTCCAAAAGATATTCCTCAGCTGGTGTTTTGATGATGATGATGGCGATGGCGGTGATGGAGAGCGTTGTGTAACACGTCACTCTAATATCTCTCATTGATGATCAGTTGGGTTGAGATCTGGTTCAATGATCATAGCATAAGCATTTACATCATTTTTATTCTCATTATTCCATTCAGTGAGCCCTTGTGCCATGTGGATGAGGGCGGAGTCATCCTGGAAGAAACCACTCCCATCAGGATAGATATGTTTCATCATAGGATAAATGATCAGTTAGAAGAACTTTGTCTTGATTTGCAGTGACGCTTCTGTCTAAGTTAAGTCTAATGACCAGTGGACCTAAATTTAAACTCCAATCAAACCATTCCAGCAAAAATAAACTCTCTCACAGAAATAAAAAATGAACTGGCCATGCAGAGCAGATTTTTACCTTGTATTGTTTATTAAATGACCAGTTTTCTGACACAGAAATACAAAATACTCACTCATTTTGTTGTCAGGTGGCTCATAAGATGAAAGCACAAAATGAAAGTAAACGCAAATGAGTGTCATTCACTTGTAGTCCCTTATAGGCTTTTCTAATGATTTCTGTTCTTACTGCTGGTTTAGATGAAAAAAAAACTAGATGTATCACCATAGCAAGGTTTCAAAAATTTGAAAACTGTAGATGCTAGCACCTCTGCAGTTGCGCCACTTCAACACTGAAAAAATGACTTTTAGATCAATGTATTTAAATTGAGGGCAGAATTTCCATCCATCCATCCATTTCCTGTACCACTTATCCTACTCAGGGTCACGGGGGAGGCTATCCCAGGGGACTCAGGGCACAAGGCGGGGGGGACACCCTTGACGGGGTGGGACAGAATTTCCCCTTAAGTACACCATGTACTGGTCAACAAAAATAAATAGGTAAATAATGCCAAGCTTATATTAAACTCATTAAACAGAAATATGTACAAGGGGGCACGGTGGCTTAGTGGTTAGCACTGTTGCTGCGCACCTCCGGGGTTGGGGGCTCAAATCCTGTCTCCTCCCTGTGTACACAGTGCTTGCATGTTCACCCTGTGCTTCAGGTTTTCCTCAGTCCAAAGACATACGCTGTAGGTGGATTGACATTTTCAGAGTGAAGTCCGTGCGATTGTGCCCTGCGATGGGTTGGCACCCCATCCAGGGTGTACCGTCACAAATTCCCTGGGATAGGCTCCCATGCCACCCTGTGTAGAATAAGTGGTATGGAAAATGAATGGATGGATGTACATTTATGAACTTAATTTATTGTAGTAATATGAACATTATATCTATATGTAAAAGTTACATAAGGCCATAATCACTTTTTAGTCTGAAAACTTGATTTGCAATTTCAACATGAAGCATAAAATGTATTTTTTGCAGGTCACGTCTGAAGCCTACTGACACAAATATCATAACATAGAATACTGGTGTGATTTTCGGTAATGATATTTTAATATCTATTGATTTTAATGGTCAACTAACATGTTACTTCATCACCATGGAATCATCACCATTATTAACAAAATCTTAGCTTATAACTTGCTTTAATTTGCCTATTAGTGTTACATAAGGCTGTTGGACTTCTGTATTTGATCCATGTTGATCAGTTTCATCATGTGTGTGTGTGTGTGTGTGTGTGTGGGTTAGATAGAGTGTGTACACTCCTGGAATACGATCAAAGGTCATGGACTGATTAAAAATCAACAGCCACTTCAAGAAATGAGCTCTCTCTCTCTCTCTGTGTGTGTGTGTGTGTGTGTGTGTGTGGAGAGTTGTATGGTCTGTAAGTGAGCAGTCATGGTGGATGGCAACTTGATTGGCATACATGGGTTATTTTTCATTCGGACCAATATAAAATACAAAAATAAGAGAGAGGTGGTTTTATATTTTTATATTTTATACTTTAATGTGAATCATATACACTTTTCATCCAGTGAATAGAGTCTATTTATAATATGTGTTATACAGCAAATCTATTTTTATGCAAATCAAAGAGAGAGAGAGAGAGAGAGAGAGAATGATTGAGGAAAGAAGAGGAAAGGCTATTCATTCACTGACGGTATGAGAAGAACAAAGCAATGAGAGGAGAAAAATAGACATGCTCTATGAGATCTTATTCAGTGGTGAGGAAGACCCGAGACTGTTGGGTCAAATCATGAATGAGACAATAGGAAGAAAAAAAGAGAAAAAGATAAGGAGGTGGAGTTGAGAGAGAGAAAGAGAGAGAGGTTTGCGTTCCGGCTAATTTCAGCTGCATGGAGGGAGGAGGCCATCCGATCGGTTTATCCTGCCGTTCACTCTGATGTGTTTTGTGCTCCCATTTTCCGGCACGTTTCATATTCGCAGTGTGGCGCATGTTGTCACAATGCTGCTCACTGACCGATGCAGACACTGACTGTTGTTCCTCTATGAAGAAAGAGTGGTGCAGAAAATATGAGAGAGAGAGAGAGAGAGAGAGAGAGGTTGGATTAACCTCATTTTGATGTGTTTGTGTGTGTATGTGTGTGTTTGTGCACGTGCATGTGGCATTTCATATAGCAGGGTGATATCTTGTATATACTTCTTGTATATACATACATACACACACACACATCTGAATATATATACAATTTCATAAAAAATAATTTAAACACAGATTTATATTAATGCGCTCGTTCTAATATGTTATTCTTTCTGTAGCAACAACATACACAGGGACTTGTATGGTGGACATACGCTCCACATAAATTTATTTATAATATATATATGTATAATTGTTAATACTGTGAAGTTTTCTGTGAGGAGATATTTATGTAACACTTTTGGAAGGAGTCTCCAGTGTCAGCTCTTTGTAACAGTCACAGCTAACTCTAAGTTTTTTTGTCTTATTAACTTCAAAAGAGGAAAAAAATGGGTGGGGGTGCTGGGGAGGGAACGGTTGTATGTAGCTGCTATAACATGAGTGATAACAGGAAATAACTAGCATTAAATGTAGCAATAAATGAATAAAAAGCCATTTTTCAATAAATTAAAAATTGTTAGTGTTTGCAAATTGCTGTTGTATAACTGGAATAAAACACTACGGTACATGCTTATTATTGGAAAATAATTAGATTCAGGGTGGTAACAGTGACTCTGCTTCATGTCGGACTGCATGACATCACCATATGGTTGATTATTTTCCCATAACTGCACACTCCCGAGTGTTTTACTCCTTATATATTAATTACCTGGATAGCTAATAACATCATTCTATACAGACTTCTGTAAAGTCAGTTATCTATCAGTAAAATTTAAGTGAAAGTGAAGTGACTTGTGGCCAAGTATGGTGACCCATACTCGGAATTTGTGCTCTGCATTTAACCCATCC
>CM075008.1:24941840-24952002 GCA_037576675.1 Pangasius sanitwongsei
ACAGGGAAATGGATGACTTATGTACAGAAGGTGCAGTGGGTATTATAAATAAGGATAAATGTGATCTATATATGTATATACAACCAGTGTACAGTGGTGAAGACATGTTAAGAATATGATAAGAATGATAAGAATGTGAACAGGATATATATTACTATATATATATGTCCCGCCCCCTGGGGGTGTATCCTGCTCTACAGTAGCAGCTTATTAGCAGGAAACGTGGTTCATCAGTGTATTTGTGGCTGTTTTGACTTTATTACCTTTTTCTAATATTCCTTGGTTGAGAACAAATGGTTGGCATTTGTCCATTTCAGAGAAGGTGGAATTTGTGTTTTTCCAACTTGGGGCTGTTCATTGCCGAAATGTTGCAACCTCAGACTGATCGAGAACATGGTTTCATCTTTATACAATGTCTTTATACACTTTCAGGGTTTCTCCATCAGTAGGAGTGAAAAAGATGACAGGCATGGGTGAGAATTCCTCCATAGTTGAAAAAAGGCGATTGTTAAACACTTTAGATAATTTGCTCAGCTACTGTCAAGTTTGTTTAGATTCCGCAGGAGTGCGCCATAGTTAACAATAACACTAAGACACACTGACTTCCTGTTTTAAAAGGAAATATGTCAACATAGAAAATGCCCTCCTATCTTTTTTATAAGGACTTAACGAGCATCTGACTTTTCAATTTGACATGATGCTTATGATGGATAGAGGCTGCACAATAAAGTGTGTATGTTGAGCACATGGAGACACACACACACCTATGGGTCCTCAGGCACTTATGACAGAGTGTGTGTGTATGTGTGAATGATGGTGGAAGATTGCACAATAAAGTGTGACTGTGATTCCAAGGAAGAGCCACGTTTCTGAGTTTTCCCTCAGACAGTGCTGTGGGCAGCTCATCACGGGGGGCTTCTCCTCAGGGAGCCAACACATCACACAGACTCATTAGAGAGCTCTCGCTAGGGGAGGAACAGGTCTCTCTCTCTCTCTCTTCCTTTGCTCTCTTCTTTCAGCTGCTGACAGGAGATGTTCACCTCATCCAATCTTCGTCTCACACCCACCCCCTATGCTTTATATATTCTTTTTATGGGCCCTTCAGAAGATATTAGCACCTGGCCTGTTTTACAGCATTGAATATGGCAGCTGTTTAGTGTTAGTGTTTAGCTCTTATGAAAAGAAAAACCCTTTCTCTTTTTCCTTTAGGTACATTTTGCCCCTCCCCCCCAAAAAAGTGACATTCATAACAGCATAATAGGTTTTTTAACAATCTTTAGCCATTTCTAGTTCTTCAACAACCTAAGGGGTCTTCTTAGTGACACAGGCTATTAAAAAGATTGCATTTGGGGATCATTGGGAAAAATTTATATAATTATGTATATAATATTTACCTATTAAAATCAGAACATTCTCAATGTACTCAATATACAAATTTTTTATGTGTGAAACAGTATATTCGATCATATAACTCAAATAGCTAAAATAGCTTTGCCGGAATTTAGTTGTTACCTCGTTTCTAGGGTTTATATTGTGCAAAGTTTTTAGGGCTTTATTAGGGATGCAAAATTAGTAAGGTAAAAGCCATGTTTTTCTAAATTATTATTCACATTCTAAAAAATTTTGCACACATTTTCTTGAATTAAATACGTTCCTTATTGATCATGGGCATATCTTGATAAAAGACACAAACCTGGACGTTGATTGTTTAGGAAGGCTTTATTTTTTACCTCTCATCTCCAGTTGTTAAATTCTATCAACAGACTTAATCGTCCATAATTTTTATGTTCACAATATGCTACACTACCAAACTTTAACTTCTTAAAATGCGGTTTGCAATGCACATATTATAAGCTAACATCTGACTTAACTATAATATAAATGTTTGAGTTTATGTGAGAACATAAGATATAAAAGTGAGTGTTTATGAGGGCAGTTTGTAGCGAACTAACATAACATTGCTAGCCAAATCAGTTAGCGAGTTATACCCGGGATTAGAAATGGCATTGTGGTATATTAAATATAAAATGGGTCACATTTCTTTCAAAAGAAAAGTGTTTGCCCATACGTTGGGAAATTGTAAGTTTGAATCCCAACAATGCCACAGCCATCAATGGCCAGAAACCAGGGGAGCAAAATTGGGTGAAACGGCATACTCTCTCTCCTCTGTCAATCACAGTGACACTAGCCAATCAGTGGCATCCGAGAGCTCATGTATGTGGAAGACGGCGGGTAGCGCTTTCCTCTGAGTGACCAGTACTTAACCAGGATCTGGCACCTCTCAGACTTTAAGTAGCTGCATATGTACATTGATCTGACACCTGTGCAGCTTTTTTCTTTTTTCTTTTATTAAAAACAAAATAAAGTAATAATAATGAAATTATTTTAATGAATGATCATTCGTTATGTGTCACCTCTCTTCCAAAAATACAGTCAGCTCATGTCCATGATTGGTAACAACTAACCGTACCGTACTTGTGTTATCAGTCACATGTGTTCATGCATCATGGACATGGTGAAAAAGAGTCAAATCACTTTTTTGTCATTTCTTAAAGAAGTAAGCAAAATGAACAGGGCAGAACAAGATGCTTAAAAAGCAAGGGAGGAAATGTTTCTGTTTCAGAAACTTGTTGGACCATTGCTCACAAAATTCAACCCTTGGCCTCACATGCTTTTATTTGATTTCTAAAGGACACTGAACTGCCAAGCAGACAAGCAGAGCAAATCACGACATCGGGAAGAGACTATAACATGGCTGGAGTAATTTTGATAGTTTGGAAGCTAAGAAAGCAGAGCTGGGAGATGAATTCTATCAGTATATTCTTTTTATTACTTTTATAATTATAAACTGAGTTGATGATAATATTTTATTCTTAATCTTTAAAAGCGTTGAATGTTAAATGTAGACATTAAATAAAGTTTTTTTAATGTATTTTTTATACATGTATTCATGTTGTTATATTTATGTTATGATGTTTAGGTGGCATAATGTACTCTCAGGGACAGGATAAAGATCCATACGCAGTGTATGAGTTTTATTACAGCACAAATCAAAAACGGTCCAAGTTAAAACGGTCCGAGTGATAATTTCAAAATACTTATGAGGGCAGACAAATCCAAAAACATGAAAAAGAGCATAGTCAGAAACAAGGCAGGGTCCAAAAAAACCAGGGATCAGAATGAGCAACAAAAACAGCAAAGCTTCATGAATACTGAACAGTCCATGTGCTTTTATATGGTTCAAACAGGAAGTCAGAAATACAACAGAAGAAGAGTTTTAAAATTCGGGGGAGGGTGCCCTCTGGTGATGTGGAGGGGTTCTGTCCAGGCTGGATATTAAAGTACTTTTGTAAGACACAGGCTGTGTACCTCGGCCGTTGATACAGTACGTACTGATCAGTATATGTGTGTAGTATGAATGCAATCCGGACATACTACATCCGCCATGTTGGCATTGTCATGTGACCTACAACGTCATAGTAATCCCAAAAACTTAAAGAGCCCGCCAGATTAGAGCAACTGTTTTTTTCTTGTTTAAACCTTCAACAAGTTAACAATTTACCCAGGTGTTATTAAACAAGTATGGTTTAACCACAAAGAACAACGTTTAATACCTATAGCACTTACGCTTAAAAAGAGCCGACTCGCTGCCTTTCGCCAGTTTTGATTCTGACAGCTCTTCTGCACCAGTCCCATTGCCTTATGGGATAGCACAGTGTCCATTGCTTCCATACTGCAGAATCTCGGTGGAAGCAGTAGGTCATCCACTGTTTTATGAATACTGAGAATTTGGACATACTGCTTCTTTGGCACACTGCTTTTAGCCTACTGTATAGTAGGGAAGTAGGGATATTCGGACGCAGCCACAGTGTTCTGAGCAAAAAGTTTATTGTGAGGTTGAGCACATATTGTATAGCTTAACACATAGGAGATGTGCAGTTGACTCCTCCAGTCCTTCCACAGCATCACTGAAATGTTATGGTTGTAATCTCGTGGACTTCATACCTACGATTGTAACCCTACATCTATGACACTATTCAACACAACAATATTGTGTGAAGAGTTTGTAGCAGTCTTGTGTCTATATTTTCTGAGACCTTTCCCTCCCTTGGTCTTCCAGTACCTCATTTTTTGAGGTGACACTTCATTAGCTGAACAACCCCATTAGGTATTGCTTTTTCAACAAAACTAAGTTCCTCATGAACAACAGGGAAGCTACATCTAGTCTAAAAAATCCAAAAAAAGAGGAGAGACCTAGACAGAAAGGGAGAGATCATAAGAGGGAGATGGACTTAAAGGCTTTCCACACTCTCAGCATTACAAATCATGCACCTGGACTCGCAGTAACTCGCTCGATAATTGGCGTATAAAAACACTTCATCTGAGCTCTTTTGTTCTTTTTCACCACAGTAAAACTATACGCAGTGAATTATTTAATAAACCGAGGCCTCTGACTGCTCGTGCAACAATAACATCTCCATTTCCGACATATCCTATAGCTAGTCATGACATTTAGATCATGAGAGCTATTATTAGTCCCCGTACTGAGAGAGGGATTACCTAACAAACGTGAGTGCAGGAATGTAATATCCAGGGGGGAAAAAAACAGCTGGATTCACATCTAGGCGACATATCGATTTGATTTTGTAATTCTGCTCTTAACGCCTGACTCGGGTTTGATTGAGAAGCCGTGGCTTGCACAGGATGTACGTAAGGTCTTTGTTTCACATTCAGAAGGTGTTTTATGCAAAAAGGTCAGCAGGAAAATACGTGACAGTGTTCCATATGCTGAAGGTTTTTGATCTGTAGCACAAATTAGTCAGAGAACGTATCTGAGAGCTTTTTGAAGTCCTTATCACAGCCGTGAGGTATTAACACCGACACTAAAGGTTTTTAGAACCTAATTATAGTAACTGATATTTTTTTACATCCTTGCCATCTCCTCTGTCCTCTGTTATCCCAGTGTTTGCTCTGGTACTCTTCCTCTTCCTCTTCCTCCTCTTGAGGCTTTTCAACCTGATGCTAGGACAAATGCCCCAGTTTCTTTGTGTCACAGACTTTTACCATTTGTGTTAACAGTCAAAGACCAAAAGGATCTCATAGACTACAACAGGAGATTTTCATGTAATTGAAAGGATGTATTTTTAAACATATAAAAAGAATTTAAAAAATGATAAATATAATACTTGAATAGTATTTTATTACTTCCTTAAAAGTCCTTAGAAGATACAACAAAATCTTTATATGCAATAACAATAAAATAACTTTTCATTTCATAACTTTTTTTTAATTTTTTTTTTCACGTTTTTCTTCTCCTTTGAAAAAAACATTTAGAGAGGGAATGTGTGTATCTGTAGATTCATCATGTGTGTATCATTGTTAGCTCATCTCGTTTTAATTCAGTTCGGCAACACACCTTCACTGTGTAATGAGACACATGCTACAGGATTGACATATAGCATATAGACATATTGAACAGTTAGATGTGCTAATAAGGTAGCAGTATGTTACACACACACACACACACACACACACACACCTCCCCAGCTTCTGCTGTTCTCGTTCTTTAGACTGTTTGTTGGCAGCCGTGCTAAGTAGGGTGGATAGTTCCTTCTTTAGAAAGGAAGAATAAGCTCCTCAAACACACACACACACACACACACTATAGAACACTTTATAGACTTAGCAGAATGAAATGAATTATTAGACAGTGTGTTAGACAGCGGCGTTCAAAGATCATGTGATTTCTTTCTCTTACTTCACTTACTCTCACTCTAACCATCTGCAAGTCCAGTAAACACTAATGATATTTCCTTCCTTCTTTCCTTCCTTATTTTCTTCCTTCTTTCCTTTTGTCCAGTTTTCCTTCCTTCCTTCCCTCCTTCCCTCCTTCCTAACCTTCCTTCCTTCCTTCAACTTATTAAATAAACTTAAGTATTAAACATAACCTCTTCCTTTTTCTTTCTTTCTTTCTTTCTTTCTTTCTTTCTTTCTTTCTTTCAAGGCTTGTAACTATATTCTTTGATGCTTAAACAATGGAAATCTTAGCAGTTGTGTAACCCCTTGTTCTCTTGCTCTTTCACTGTCGGCAGTATAAACAGGTGGAGCAGTACATGTCCTTCCACAAGCTGCCAGCAGACATGCGTCAGAGGATCCATGATTACTACGAGCACCGTTACCAGGGCAAGATGTTTGATGAGGAGAGCATCCTGGGAGAGCTGAATGAGCCGCTCAGGGAGGTGAGCATTAGCATATGAAGATCTCAGACAAATTGGTATTTTTTCCTAGAAAAACACAATATAAATCAAGTGAAGAAGGTCAGCGGTTCTGTGAAGGTGATTAGAGGGGTTTAAAGGGCTTATTTTCGATGTATTTCTGATTAGCTAAATGTGACAATTCATGTAATTACTTTAAATTCCACACAAGATGTCGGAATAATTGCTTTAAATTGAACCATAAAAACTGAAAATATCATGTCTGTCACTATGCAAAGCCTGTAATTAAATGGATTAGTCATATCTGGCTCTTTAAGGAAGAACTAATATCAGAAGTAAACCAGAAATGGAGAAAATATGCTTAATACAATAGAAACATTAAGGGCACGGTGTTTTCTTGAAATGCCCAAAGCAACTGTTCAGTAGAACAAGATAAATGCTTCTTCTGTTGTGTGTATGCAAGCACAGAGTGATATTTAGCACTATCTTCTAGTTCTGACATTTTTTTTTATCACTTCCACACATAATTCAATTACTGTAATGGAAAAAAATTTAATGACTAAACCAAAAACACAGCAGGAGGTGTGAATTATTATTATTCTGTTTATCTCTT
The DNA here is from genome assembly GCA_037576675.1 of Pangasius sanitwongsei. Lineage (NCBI taxonomy): Eukaryota > Metazoa > Chordata > Actinopteri > Siluriformes > Pangasiidae > Pangasius > Pangasius sanitwongsei. The sequence continues at coordinate 24,948,669 of CM075008.1, forward strand.
CAAATTGAGACGCTTTATTTCATTTATTCAAGTGTTTATTGAAAATGCATTGCACTGTAGTAAAATCAAAACACCTCTTTAGTATAGCTGACGTGATATCATTTTAACTGCTTACTTGCTTTTGTAGGAAATAATCAACTTCAATTGTCGGAAGCTGGTGGCGTCGATGCCTCTGTTTGCCAATGCTGATCCGAATTTCGTGACCTCGATGCTGACGAAGCTGCGCTTTGAGGTTTTCCAGCCTGGAGACTACATCATCCGAGAAGGAACCATCGGGAAGAAGATGTACTTCATACAGCATGGAGTTGTTAGCGTGCTCACTAAAGGGAACAAGGAAACCAAGCTGTCAGATGGTTCCTACTTTGGAGGTAATGGAGCTATAACTGTAACAGCAACACCATACGGTCTGAGATGTACACACTCTGACACGTACACACAAATTATTCAGCAGAGCAAAACCTCTTGACAAATTTGTGCTGGTGATAACACAAAGATTTTATTACAAAAAAAAAACAAACTAAAAAAACCTCATAGCTCCTAGAAACAAGTGCAGTTCTGTTTTTGACAAGTGTGCATGACATAAAAGAGAGTTTTTACCCAGAATAAGATGTATTATACAGTTATACAGTTATATATACAGTTATATATGTAATATCCACTTGTTATTATGAGGTCTGAGTGACATATAATGAGTATGCCATAACATACATTTTGTTTCTGATGGATATAACTGCAAGTTCAGGAACCTCTGAAATCAATCATGTTTCTTATATCAAGCATGTTGAGTATTTCAGGTTTGTAGGGAATTGAAAGAACTTTTTAAAACTTAGAGACACTATGTATTGCCAAAATCCACCAATCAGAGTTGATTTTGAGACCAAAAGTCTAAAAGTTATTTCAATATTTACACTGAGAAAGTTTCTCATATTCAGAGTTGAGTTACGCACATGCTTCAGATTATTAAAATGACCAGCCTGTAGTTCACACCTCTGAGGTTTTCAGAATTTTCTTTCTCCGAGACAGGGTTTTTCAGTAGTGTCTAGACCAACTCTTTTCAACACGTGGCTTTAAGCTCAGAGGAAAATCAGAAGATACCAAAATTGAGTCCTCGGGATAAGCAATGATTTTGTGTATCTCATTTAGATACTGCCTCCTTCATTTGGTATCATGTGAAAAATGACCCTTTTCATGGACCATACAATTAATAAATTAATAGTGTCATATTTATGTATTAAGTATTTGCCTTAAATCACATACTATAGTTTTTTGAGTGTATTTACATCCCAAAACATGATTTTCAGCATGGCATATTGTGGGTACATCAAACTGTCAGACAGTGGCGCACACATAACTCAACTCTGAATACTGCCCTTTGTTCACAAATTAAATATTGCAGTCATAAAATATTTTGGCCTAAAACATATTTTTGATATCATATTTTCCATGAAGCCACATTTTGGCCAATGTGGATATTTCATATATGAAATTGAATGTGCAGGCTCTCATATAAAAGGATTTGACTTTAAGTTTTAACCTTCAAAAGAGACCAAATTCATATTTCCTTTAGTTAACAATCCTCGATTTTTTCTAAAGTGTGCATGGAGAAAAATGTGATTCAAAATGGAACATAGCAGGACAATAACAGACAAATAATTTAAAAAAAGGATCCAGAACAGGCAGAAAGCTAAGACTCTAAGCTTTTACAACTACACGTGAGTTAAGTATCTCAAGCTTCTTCTTCTTTTTCTATATTTGGAGTGGCCATTAGAGTAAGGTTAGCAATCTGGCAAAAAAAAAAAAATACATGTTGCCTTACAGTGCCAGTAATATTTACATCATATATGTTTGGTGGTAATTTGCACAGGCCAAAAGGCCACCTGTCATTACTTGAGTTTCAGATGAATCTGAGGAATCAACTCTAATGCAAAAAGTGACCAATCTAATGAAAGTTGTTAAAGCCATTTGAGGGCTTCTTGGTTTCTCTTAACATCCCTTTATTTTCCATTATTACATTTTTATACTTTAGATACTGTCTGAAAAAAATGCCTCAGGCTTTAGGGATGTAATTTCAGGAGAAAAAAATGTAAAATATATGCTAAAATTATAGAGAGCTAAAACTAATAACGTTCAAAACAGCAGAAGAGAATTTCAAATGAGCTTCCTTTCAGACTAGCAAAAGCTTTGATTTGCTGATTGTCAATGCTTTTTTCCCTTAACATTATCAGCAGTTAAAACTGAAAGGGTTTCATTCATTTTTAATGGTGTTGAAATCATAGGGGACCATGAGATCAATCAGAGCTGCAGTTTCAGTCTTATTTTCCTTTGTTTATAATGATTTCTGAAAATATAATATTGTACTTTTGAGTGTTTGGATAATTTAATACCAGTTTCTACTAAATAGCCAAGTCATCTGAATATACAGTATACTCTGCCTCATGCACTTGTTTGTACTGTCTGGATGCAGATTTATATGAGTGTGCGATGGAAATCTATCAGTGCACAAGGTCAAAGGTCAGCATTTTTTTCCTCTTGTGCTTAATATAATTTTGTTACAATATAGTCACAATGTTCTTGCTTAGGTATAAAATACCATTTCATTCACATAGGGTCAATATATGTTTTCAGGCTGCTATGTTGAGGTAATGGGTAAAGCCGCTGAAGCATTTAGCAGCATGTGACCCACCGGTCCGCCATTAATTATGGCTAATGTTCATCATGCAAGCCCCCTGGCCTCGCTCTGTGGGAAACCAATGCATAATAACAGAAAGAGGGCAAGCAATACATTTCTGAGCACGCCACAATTACAGTAATCCACACTTCAGGCATGCAGGCTTAATTTACTGCTTCTTGTGTTTCTGTCACTGGTGGCCATCTTGACCAGGGACATATTATATCTCTATTTATAATAGAAAGTATAGGATAGATAGATTTGTTCCTACATACTCGAGAGTTGGCGACTTAAGTCCAAAAGTTATGTCAGTATTTACATAGGGAAAGTTACTTGTATTCAGAGTCGGGTTACGCACGTGCTTAAGTCCATTTTCTGGGCTCTCCATTAACGTTATTAAATTTGCCAGCATGTAATTACAGATTTTTCCTACATTGAAGTATACATTGAGTATACATTGAAGATGGGTTTTTCAAAAAATTGCACGTAATACAGTGTAACATAAAAGAAAGAGAATTTTAAAATGAAAAATTAAAGACTAGTACAATGATCTATGAATGAGAAGATGTATATTGTATATACATCTATGTTTATATATATATATATATACAGTCAGGTCCATAAATATTGGGACATCGACACAATTCTAACATTTTTGGCTCTATA
>CM075008.1:24953428-24998202 GCA_037576675.1 Pangasius sanitwongsei
TGACCTCACTAATGCTCTTGTGGCTGAATGAACACAAATCCCCACAGCCACACTCCAAAATCTAGTGGAAAGCCTTCTCAGAAGAGTGAAGGTTATTATAACAGTGAAGGGGGATTAAATCTGGAATGGGATGTTCAACAAATGCATATGGCTATGAATGTTCAGATGTCCATATTCCTTTGGCAATATCATGTACATTAGTAGACAGGCTAAGGAACTTAATCTTTCATCCAGTTTTGTGTACATGATCTCATGAGAAATTTGTATGAGTGATTTTGATGTAATTGCATATTATTTGATTTCGTATGAATAATGTTAAAAAAACACCCTTAACCTTTGTAATTTTACATACTGAGCACTACTCAGATAGATACACAGGATTTCTGCTTGCAGAGTGGAATTTTACTGAAATCAGAGTTTCATCAGTTCACATTTTCTATCTCTGATAATTTGGGGGATTGAAGGCACCTCCAAGATGTGACCTACATGCTGGTCAATTACATAACCCAACTCTGAATATGTGTAAGTTTCCTGATGTAAATATCGGCATTAACTAAAAATATGGCCCAAATCTTGATTTTTAAAGTCTTTAAATAGGGTAACACATCTTGCTCTTCATCAAGAGCAAATGTCATGTAGCAGTTCTATGGTGTTCATGTCTTTTTCCACATCTTTTAGACTTAGAGGAGTAAAAATCGAATGTGTTCTCTCAAATCTGTGTTGTCATCTCTTGTCTCGTCTAATGTGATTGCAGCCATGTCACTCTCAACAAAGTGCGCTTAATCTGTGTCAAACTAGAGTCTGTTAGAGAGAGCTGTGCTATCAGAACCTGTGTGTAAGTGTGTTTGTGTGTGTGTGAGAGGGTGTGATTTAGACCAAGATACTGTCTATAGAACAGCAGCTGTTACTTCAGGCTCGGAGTCTGACGTCACTAGCCTCTAGCACTTGCGCTGTGGATCCCGATGAAGCGAGGTTGGAGAAGAAGAGTGTTAATGCATGGATGGTGTGATGTCAGGCTATATTAGGCTCGCAGGGTGCTCACACACTCTGAAAGGTTAGTGTGTGTTCACTCGAGCTGCTCGATGCAGATCTGAGCTGACAGAAAGGCTCTGAGCGCAGGTGAGCTTAGCCAGTGCCGACCTCACACACCTCTACCTACCTCGCCTACATCTGTGCATCATAAAACCACATTAAAGTAGAGACCAAAAATAGCAGGATAAAAGAAACCAGTCCAAAAGATATCCAGTAGCGTTTCACAGGATTTGTTTTTACCATTTATACCATCAGGTACACTATCATGTAGCATTGTAAACATTAGCGGCACTACTACTACCAGCACAAATAGACACAGACTTACCTTTTCCTGTCACGGGAGACAAGCATAACAGCCTGTTAGGCTCAGCAGGAGGTTGGCCGATAAGACAGTTTTGGATTCTGAGTGCACTGTAAGCCTGTTTAGGATTACACGCAGGATTTTATCCTTTTATTTGGTGAGTCACAAGCCAAGCTTAGTCAGAATAGCACAAGTGTTCTGGTGCATAATGCTAATATGAAAGATGTACAACGGTGTGAGGTTTAAGCAAGCAGAGACTAGAGGTCACGGTGACTTTACAAAAACACAACGGAATAAATCTGGTGTCAATGCCGAACCGGGCCTCCAGGCTAGATCTGATACTGCGAAATGAATACAGGTAGCCAGAGTTTGGGACTGTCAGGCTAAAGAGACTAAGAAACTGTACAACGCTGCTGGAAAATTTGAAAAGTTTAGATGAGAAAAGTTTAGATCAGATTAGAGATTTTTTAACTTATCAAATACTATTTTAACCCACTATTTTTTTGTATAGTTTTCAATGTTGTGGCTTTCTTCTTTGTTTCTTTGTTTCTTTGTTTCTTTCGGTAATGGAACTGTTGGAAACAAGGAACCGTATACTAATTTTTGCTTTAATTGTCTGTTTTAATTATATATACATCCTGCCTACTAGGACTGAACTAAACCACTTCATATTTACATTAAGGGGAGTTTTAAGAGGGTTGACGTAACACAAGATGCATTGCTGTTGATGTATATAAAACTCTTCTTCATTTCTATCACTATACCAGTGAGAGTTTTTTTTTTTAAATAAGTAAGTTTGATAATCATATGCATCAAAAATAAATGGTACAGTCTTTCTGGGCCCTATCTGTCCCAGCAATTATCCAACTTTACGCCATCACAAACAGCATCCCACTTTTGCTGATGTCAGTCTATGGGATATATTATATTGTGCTAGTGCTCATTGACCTGGAGTCCAGCACTATTTTGGTGGGCAAAAGGGAAAAAAAACTGCTTAGTGAGCTAGTTTACCAGTAGAAATAACCCAAGAAACAGTGGCTAAGCTAAATAAGTTATATAGTTCTACTATCAAACTGTGTCTGAATTAACAATTTTTGCAGCAAATCAGCAGTAAGGAGTGCACCTATTATCGTCTTTGTATGTTATAAATCAGGGGTGTCAAACATACAGGCCACGTGCTGAACCTGGCAAGATAAATCCATGTTCTAAATAAAAATTGTCTTGTGGACCGTAATTAAATAAAAAAAGAGCTTCCATTAAAGGTAAAAAAATACATAAATAAACTCAGGGCCATAAACTCAGCTACTGACAAAATGTGCTAACGATATGTAACTCTTGAACAGTAAGCTATAAATGTAAGTAATTTTGACCATCTCTTATCAAAAGTAGTAATTTAGGGATTTCAGATCACAAATTATGCAATCGCAAATTTAACATGTTTTATTTGTAAATAATTTTGCAAACTATATTGATTTTTCCCTCACTTCAACAGTATGAGCTATTTTGTGTAGACTGAGGACATAATCCCAGTTAAGTCCATTTCATTTCCAGGTTTTGGAACTGATTTTTTGTGATGTGGCCTGTTACCTAAAATGAGTTTGACACCCCTGTTGTAAAGGGTCTCACTCTTTCTGGCTGATTGTGCATTAGCATTAGCATTATGCCACTGAGACTAACTCATAATCCCACCGCTTTAGTAATGAGCTCTGAGCTCTTGGCATCCACATGTAAGAACCAAGACTTCAGTTCTCTTATGTAATAAAGACATGACTTTTGGTATATCTCTCTCTCTCTCCCTCTAAAGTTTACAATGTGGCAGGAATTTAGAGCAGCCATTAGCTCCTCACTTCTTTAGCAGGGATTTATTCAGGGATGCAGAGGTAACCACTGTTCTGTGCATCTCATCACTTGTTAAGTGTAGTTATATGCACATGTACATGGACACATACATGTATGTATATTAGGTGTGTAAAAATTTTTTACTATGAGTATTGGAATCAGCATCTGTTTTGTGCTCCAAATATCCGTATCTGTATCTGGATTTAAACAAGCGGCCTAAACTAGAAAGATTTTTTTTTTCAATTAAATATTAACCCTACCAAGCTGTCCCCCCAAAACACTGGAAAACAGTGGAAAACTCCAGTCGTAGAAATGTCAGCATTGTTAGCACTGTCTGTGAATTCTGGCTCTGACAGTTCCTCAACCTCAGCCACATCTCTCCAGTTCATAATTCATCTCAACTAAGGATGTGTGCAGAGCTATTTTTTAATCCCACTCATGCAGATATTTTTGTTTGTACCTGCCCACAATATATTATACAAAATTTAGTTGGTTCTCTTTCCCAAAACATAAACAAACTGGTAGCCTAAATTAAACCACCATGATCCTGACCAGGCAGTTACTAAAGATGAATGAACATCGTACAGGATCCCAGTCCATTGCACAACTTTCATCTCAACCTCTCATAAGCTCTCCAAAAACATTTGTATTCATTTAAAAAATATTACCTTTCTGAATAATGTATTTGTATTTGGTTACATTCGTAATGTATATATGTACCTCATCACATGCTGAGTTATTTACACTTATGTATGTATGAACTACTGAAACAGATACACACACACACACACACACAAACACGCATCTGAGTGCACAAATTGGACCCATGTCACAACACGCCATGCTCAGACAGAAGTGGGTCAGGGATATTGGTTGTTCAGTGGCCAGATGGGGCATGTAATACAGCGCGGCTGGTTCTCCTGCTCCTCCCTGGCACTCCTCATGTAGAGAAGGGAAAAACTCGATCTCTGAAGCCCAGCTGGGTCCTCACAGACCCTCCGCATGCTGAGCATTGTGGGAATGGCGGAGAGGTTCAAGCTTCCCTGAGGTTTCAGCAGCTCACATGGAACAACATTGCGGATGGTAAATGGTGCCTAATTTTCCTGAGCTGCCATGACAGATGAGGTCTGCCAGCCCTCCAAGCTCTGAAAATGGCATTAAATGCTCCAGCTCTGGATTACAGAAAATTTTTTTTTAGAAAGTAGATAGAAAGTTCTCATTATGAGCTCTTTGAAGGAGCAAGGTGTTGTTTTAACATGAACTCGTAATTTAGGAATCTCATGACAATAGGGTGAATACTTTTCTCTTGCACCACTCAGGAGCTTTTAGCAGAATTTTTAAAATGTCTAAAGCCGGGCTTACACTGACATGGAGAACACATATTATCACACAGTCTGTTATAGAATTCAGCCAACATTTTTTTAGGATCATCTCATACAGTATGATAAGTAATAATCTTAAGAGGCCACTGTAATTGCAGTCTTAAAACAGATACATAATCCCTCATTTTGTTGTCATGTCCATTGCCAAGTGACCTGTACCATGACTAAGTGCTGAATTTTAATTCCTCTTTTGAAATGGCTATTTTTGCCAATATTTTTATTATCACGGATACTTAGCATAATATCACATTTGTTATGTTGCCATGATATGTGTAAAATTCCCCCAACACCAAATAGCTTCCTATTCATTATAATATACATGCTCACTACATAGGGTAAAACATAATGGTGTTGTAGAAGATATCTATGACCTATATGCAATCTGTTTTCACTAAGGTATAAAGTATTGGCACACATAATTGCAGGTGGCTTTGGTGGGTCACTTGCTATCATTACAGATACCAGGATACAGATACTTCCCGTTTTGGATTAATAAATCTACATATTGTAGTTTACTGTCTTGGGGAAGAGTACTAATAGAAATTTTAATTTAGGCTGGCTGGAGTAAAATCTAACAAATAGCTGGTCTCTGTAAGACAGAATAACACTGGACAAATAGAAATGAAGAAACTCTGTGACACAGATTAAAATTGTAACACTTAATGAAGACTGGTTCAGGGTCACCGTCACATGGGGCAAGCCAGAATCGCTTCTATCCCAGGATTGGTTATCATGCCCTGCCTTTTATGGTGCTTCTTCAAGGCCTTTACAATGAACAGCCTTTGTCTCTTAAATATGAGAAGAAGAAAATTTGCCAAATTCTTTGGAAAAACTCAGACTTCTGCAACCATGTACCTGCTAGCCTTATAATAAGTGTGTGTGAAAGAGAGGCTGAGTGGGCAAACACATATTTGGAGATAATTAAATGGCAGTCTTTGCCCCCTTGTGGGAAGTATAATGCCCTCCCATTAGATTTGTTTTGACGCCAAATCGGCATCGATTTGGACGGCAGTACAACAAGACAGGTGAAACCCAAGTGACAGTAATAATTCAGCAGGGCAGAGCTCAGGCCAGAGGGAGCCAAAACTGGTGCCAAATCAGAAGGTGCTGTGTAGACACTCACAAAAAATCTATTTCAATGATATCTACATAAACTGGGGAAATAATCCAGCCAAATGCCATGTTAGAGTACAGAACAAAAATTATATGAACACAGCCCTGATGTATCTGACTCTTTTCTTTTTACAGAGATCTGTTTGCTGACGAGGGGAAGGCGTACAGCCAGTGTCCGAGCGGATACATACTGCCGTCTCTACTCCCTGTCAGTGGATAACTTCAACGAGGTGCTTGAAGAATATCCTATGATGAGGAGAGCCTTTGAGACTGTCGCTCTGGATCGCCTCGATCGTATAGGTAAGACTCCCTCAGTAACATATGTTTGTAAAAGACCACTCATATATGAAATGTTACATATTAGGGGTGTAACGCAATGGCACTATCAGTATCTGTATCTGTTTATTGCTCCAAATATTATAATCTGAGTCTTTATTCAGATTTAACCATGAAGTGGGCATGGCCAAAATCATTGAACTGTTTATGTAAACCGCTGTGACCCTGACCTAGACAATGACTAAAGATGAATGAATGAGCTCAGGAAATGCATTATTCTTTGGCCTTTCTTTTTCCTGTGAGCTTCATATCTCACCTATTGCTCACACCCACGAATTTCATATATGACTGCTCAATCATACAAAAGTAAAAATGTCCTGGGTGACTTTTTTGTTACATCCTGTACAATCCCAATCCCAATACACACCTCTAGTCTCAACCAGATGCCCTGTGAACCTTTCTGAAAAACAAATAAACAAACCAACGAATAGTGTGCCTCTTGTTTGTATCTGCATCCATTTAGAGCCATTATCTGTTCATTCTGAATAATGCTACATCCCTCTTACATATCATTAAGGTCAGGACAAAGGACATGGTTAGTCATGGTAGCTTTGCTTATAACTTCATGTGAAGCCAGGAATAGTTCAAATTCCACCTAAATATTGCGTTTGTTTTTTCTTATGTTGCATCTGAAAACCTGCTCAGCCTCAAGCATCAGTTAGGATTTGATTTGAAAGGTCATACAGTGTTTATAATTTTAAAATCTTAATGCACTTTTGTTTTTTTTGGGCAGGTGTAAAGACAAAAGGGAATTTAAACTTTATTAAAATCTGAACTTGTTTTTGTCAGATGCCAGAATTAGCAGGCTGCACCTGCTAAAGTGTTCTGCTGCAATATTGAGTGACTAGTGGTCAAACTAAATTATGCGGATTTCTTTCCTGAGTCAATTTGGATTGCTGGAACTGCATATGCATCTATATATCTCTCAATGCTTTTTTTTTTTTAATAAAGGAAATGTAGGCGCATTCTCCAGTTGAATTGAAATTGAAAATTGTGTGCAGTGTAGATTTTATACTGTCATTTTTGCTCAATCACTTGACAGGTGCCAGGAAATCAGGAGTATAGTATAGTATAGGATAGTATAGTATAGTATAGTATAGTATATGGATAGTGATGTGTGCTGTGTGTCTGTTTAATGCCTGGGAGGGCAGTGTAATTTCCCTGTCTGTTTCTTGAGTTGCTGGCCTTATTGAGTCAGTCGGCTGATGGCTGAGCAGCAGCAGCGTCTGGCTGTGTTACCGCTGTCACAGACTTCCATGTTTATCTGGCACTGCAGGGAGCCATATGGCCCTCGCTGTAAAAACACTCACACTCAGCCCACTCACTACAGCAGAAACAACAAACTGAATCATTTCCCACTAAAACAGTCTACATGAGTGTATTGGCTTGTTACAAGACCTCTGAATGTGTTTTATTTTATTTTATTTTATTTTTTATTTTTTTATTTTTATTTTTTTAGAAATAATATAACTACTTTGAAACTGGAGAAACTTTTATATAAATAGTTGAGGCACCAACATATGTATGTTTAAAGCGTGTGTAGTTTCAGTAATGTGTGAATACTCTAATATTATTCTTAATCAAAGAAAGCCATGAATTCCCCCTCTCAGCACAGCTCGACAAATGCTTCTCTTATGCTTTTGTTTTGAATTGATTTTGTTTATATTGCCATGTGCTTTTGTTTTGGTCTCCCTCCCTGTCCTGTCACTGGTCTGTTACCTAAGGTGTGCACCTGTTCTAAGTTCATCCTGTGATTAGCTTGTCTTATATATTGTCATGTTTCCTTATCTCTTCACAAAGTTTCGTTCATTGTATGCGTGCGTTAAGAAACCTTGTTCTTTGATTCTGCATTTCCTAATCTGATTATGTCCTTGCTCATGGTTTCGTCTTGAATTATGGATCATCCTTTTTTGTTGCAACATGCTGAGTTTAAGCATTTGCACTCTGCTTCATCACCTCCTCATCTACTAAATGAGATTCACTCTATTTCAAAACATTGTCCTATTCCAAATAATTTTGCTTCTTTTAGGAAAAACTACTGAAAGAATAAATGCCAATAAAGATGTTTTCTAACTACAGTTCTGACAGACTTTTTTGATCTAAGAAACCTTTTGCCACCTCTGTAAAAATTTCAACAATTTCTGATTTTTTTACCCAAATGTGTCAATTTCTTTTTTTGTTGTTGATTAGGGAGATTTTCATCAAAAACCTTTAATCCAAGGGTGGGATTTTATTTCATTACTCTTTTGTTTTCATCATTCAATGTTTTTAATCTTAGTTTAGCTTAGCTTAGCTTATTTTTTGTCAAAATTTTAACACTGGCTCACTCAAGACTCAAAGATTTCAGAGCTCCCTGATTATTTACAGTGTTAATGGATCGGTTCAGGTCTGATGATATGAAAGAGAAAGCATAAGTTTAGTCCGAGTCATGTACTAGCCCTCAGCTCACATCTCAATTATCACTTTCTGATATCAGAAAATGGATTTCCTGATTTTAAAGCTAATTCTGTTTCCTCCTTTAACGGATAATGTAGTAATTATTCTAAATAAATAATTCAAATAAAATTCAATTTAGTTAATTAAAGTGTAACAACTTATGATTGTACCAACAAGTGTTGATATCAAATAATGGGAAGAGGTCACAGCAGTTGATGAAGTGTACTGCATAGCGCTACATTTTTCTCATTCATATCTCCTTTCTCCAGCATGATAAAGTTTTGTGTGATAGTGTTTCTAACCTTCATCCAGCCCCATGAGACTTAGATCCATCATCCAACAACTACCAAAGATGGAAAAGACCCCTGTGTCTGAATGCCCTGTGTCTCTCTTTCTCCTATCAGCCATCAGCCCAAATTCGAGGCCATGTTTACTCGCTGATTACTTTCGCTCCCTTATCTAGCGCTCGACAGTAAGAACTAGTCAAACACAGACTGGCCTGCCTGCAGGAGCCATCACACCCCCTACCAGGCTGTGCTATTTCCACACAGGTCGCCCCCTTCACTGCTATCAGCCTCTCAGCCTGGGGTATTCCCAAAGCTGTAGGCTTGCTGAGACTCAAGAAAAAGCGGTTGCAGTGTAAAAGAACAAAATAAAAGAGGTATTTAAAAAGACGCATGATCATAGCAGCTCTTTAATATTCAGCATGCCGCCTGAGGGTGAATAATGTCCTTTGTTTGGAGGTTATTCAAAAAAGGAATGATTATAATTCAGCTTTTTTGTGGATAAGAGAAGCAGCATGGGTGAACAAGCTAATGCTGAGCTTTGACCCAGGATTTCAAATAAATCATTTACCAGGTTTATTTGTAGGACAATCATGCATAATCATTTATTTATGCATGAAGGAACCTATCAGTCGGTAGAGAAGAGGCTAAGAAATCATGTCTTTCATCTGTATCTGCAAGTTTTATGTGTAATTGTATGGTATGTAGCTTGATTGTTCTATATTTCTATCCATTAGGAAAGAAGAACTCTATATTGCAGCACAAGGTCCAGCATGACTTAAACTCTGGTGTCCTCAACTATCAGGAGAATGAGATTATCCAGCAGATAGTGCAGCATGATCGAGACATGGCGCACTGTGCCCACCTGATGCAAAACCAGCGTTCCCCAGCTCCTCCATCACCCACTCCGGTCATTTGGGCCCCACTCATCCAGGCCCCATTACAAGCAGCTGCTGCTACAACATCAGTTGCTATTGCCCTCACCCACCACCCTCACCTGCCTCCCACTCTCTTCCGCCCTTCTACCTCCTCTTTGGGTTCAACAAAAGAAGCACCAAGAAACAGGTTCCAGGTTGTACCCGCATCGACAGCTCCTGGTTCAGCTGGAGACTCGCCTTCAAGCACTCCTCCAAAGCCTCGTACTGGAGCGGACACTCCTCTACTTGCATCCTTCCGGGCTCATCATTCAACAGGGCCACCTGGGTCAGGCAGTGGCAACCACCAGGCCTCCAGAAGCAGCATAAGTGGAGTTTCACATCCTGGGCCTGGTCGGGCTTCTGCATTCCCCACTGGCAATTACTCCAGATCTACATCTCCCACATGTAGTACTGCCCAGCTCCATCCTCCACCCAAACACAAGCAGCCCTTCCCACCAAGTACCCCACCACTGTCCACTCACCTCCAACAAGGCAGCACAGGTGCTGGGACCTTGTCTGGGGCAGTAGGTGGCACAGTGAGCATTGCTGTGAGTGGAGCAGTGGGGGACATGCCAAGTGGATTTACCACAAGTGGGTCTCCTGGGGGTCCATTAGTTGGTGCCACATGTGGGCTCTTGACCACAATATCTTCAAATGTTAGCCCTCTTTCAACTGGATCATTCAGCCATGCCCCGAGTCAGCTCCTCCATGGTCACCAAAATATCAAACAGACATCCGCATTTCATCAGTTCACTGGTGGGGGTGGCAGGACTTCTAGTACGTTAAACCTCTTCCATACACCCACAACTGGATCCCCGTCCTCCACCCTTTCCCACATTACTCCAGCCCTTGAAGGCTCTCCTTCATCAAACACACAATCCATCAACCTACGGTCCTCCTTTTCCTCCCAGCTGCCTTTAGAAAGGTCAGCATTAGCATCTCTGGCTCAATATGGCTCAGCTAACGCTTCTCCCTGCTACACTCCTCTAGCCCCCAGCCCTACAGTCCAAAGTCCTGGAAGAACTTTCCACTACAGTGACCCCTCCAGTGCTGCAGGTTCCCACAGCTCTCTGCTTATGCCCCAACATTCCTGCCCTGTTCAGCTGCCCAGCTGTAACATTTCAGGAACTGAATCGCCGCTGGGCCGCTTCTCTGAAGATATGAAACTGTTGTCTAGCTCTCACCCCTTGCTAAGTGAAGAGGTAGCCCAGGCTGTGGCTCATTCCTCCCCTCGATCATCCATTGAGCCTGGTTGCCGCCTCTCCCCTTACTCTTCCCCGACACTGATGCCTAAGCCGTATAGCTCCATATCGGGGCACTTTGCTTCCCCCTTACAGACTTCACCCAGTGCACGGCACCACACCCCCTGCATAGGGACGTCACCCTCCCTTCCATTCCGCAGATCCTCAGAGGCCCATCCTTCTGAACTGGAACCCCTTTGCGCCAAACTTCCTTCAAATTTGTGAGGTTAGATCACACCCTCCTGTTCACCTGTGGACCTGTAACTGAATAATAACAATCCTTTTTTGTGTGACACTTTTATTTCATTATTTATCTAGATTACACTGTGTTTTAAACTTATTTTAGGATATCTAAATATTACTGTGATATTTAAAAAAAATTAAGGTGTAACCACGTAAATTAGAAATTTAGATTACTTGTTTTGCTTTGTCATTCTCTATTTTTTATTCATTAATATATAAGTGAAAATATCTATTTAAAGCTATGTTAATCAACCAATAGGAGGGTGTGAAATATTCCGTACATAAAAATTTGAGACCATCCATTTTCCACATTTCATTGATTTGTGCGTTTGAAACGGACCACACGGAAGGACTATTCTGCAGGAATCTATGCACTGAAACCTGCATTCGGACTTTTTCTGTGTTCAAATCAATCTTTTTAGTAAAAGAGAAAGTCTACACTCTATCCAGGATCACATATTGTTGATCCTTATATGTATCTATGGGATTATATGTATTTATTCACTGTTTATTCACTTTATTTTGCAAAATATTATAATGTGTTGAAGAGAATTTAGCAAACCAAAAATAGTTTTCTTTTGAAATATTAGTACACCTTTTGGCCTACACCTAACTGATCTTCTCTTGAATCACAGTATTGTAGTAATATTGGAGTGGATTTCAGGTCCTCTATAATGGGGGAAAACAAACGAAGAAATTATAGAAACAGGGAGCCTTCAACAGTGTCCTAAATATTCACTTTTGTCTTCCAGGTTCATATGGCAGATGTTGGAAATGAATGGTGTGTGTATGAGTGTTTTCTGAAAATGGCTTGATGCAAGCAACAATCTTAGTTTTGCCTTTGAATATAAAAATAGAACTTCCATTGGCGCCTATGTGTAGACACTTCTAGGATCACATTTTCACATAACCAGTAACAAGTCAACCTTATAAAAGATTACTTGATGTAGCATACATTGAAAAATAAGTGCTGAATTTTCAATACCTACAGCATTAAAATGAACTCAGTGTTGGATTAACACCTGCAGTGTTCATATAAGTCCTGGTGGACACAAAAAGGGTTAATTCAACACTATCAATATTGCTGTATACACATAGCTTTTTTGTCAGCTTTGGTTCAAAAACACTTTAGAGTCATTTACTTATTTTCTTATATAATTATGAAATGCATTTATTTGTGCTTTATCTTTATTTCATAGCTAGTTTGTTCATATATTGTTGAGTGAGATGAATATATTATATCGAGTTAAAGGGTTGTGAAAAGGCCTGCACAGTACAAATTTAACTTATCATTAAGGCTATCTGGAACAAACAAGTCTCACCCATGTCTATAGGTCAAGCTTCGAAAGTGGAAGCCCCCGAAGTCAGTCTGTGGACCATGATGGTATTCTCTGCTATCCTGGTCCACCCTAATGTCACAGATACTGTTAACTGGCAGAAATCACCCATGTGGGTAACCATATTTAGCATAAAGGTCACATGGTATCACATAGACATGTTATCTGTGCGCTAGATTGAAATAAATTGAGAAGTTTGTTGACAAGCAGTTAGCTAACTAGAATCGCCCAGAGACAATAATAAAAAATTGTCACAGGAATATGTTAGTTAAACATATATAAATAGCACCACAAAATAAACTATTAAATATAGCTGGCTGACTAGTGTGGCCCCAGTGGGTTGTCATATATTACCAACTAAATGTTTTTTGTTCTTTGGTTTTAAAGATACAGCACTCGGGTATTGAGTGTTACATTTACATGATCCTCTTACGCAAGTTTTATGACAATATCCAGAGCTTGAAATTCAAACTGTGTCCTCAGGAAACACTGGCACCTCTGGTAAAGTGCTGAAAGCTTGACTGAGGTAATGGGTTAGCAAAGTAGCTAAGGAGTGAGATCGGTCAGCTAGCCTCTAGTCTGTGATCGTAACTACCCCGTATAGGCTAGAACACTAGAGTGCGTAGAAACCTCATTTCTCTCAGTCAGTGAGTTAATTCAATAGTAGTTGTTTCTGTCAGGGAAACATCTTGTTATGAAAAGATCTGTTTTTTATCTGTCTTCTTACTAAAAAGATTACTGACAGATAACTTTATGTGCTGGCCAGGTGAGACAATTTATTTCCTCTTTGAGAGAAAACACAGATATTGATGAAACACATTTGCTGTCAACCTTCAAAAGGCAAAGATGGCCAAAAATAAATAATGTACCCATCTGAGAAAAAACAGTATCCCCACCTGAGAAAACCTGACCTGAGTCAAGTTAACAAGTTGGGAAAATTCTGCAACTTTTGAAAGACTAGAGACATTTGCATGGAGGGGGGCACAAATGCAACAAGACACTGATGCATCAAGGTGGTGATGTGTAGCGACAGACAGCCCAAGGTCTGACATGTAGACGAAGACCCCTGCGGGCTCTTCAGGATGAAGTGTGTTCCAGGAAGGTCTTTTGAGGCAGCTCCACTGCAAGTTATGATTGTTTCTGAGCACTTGTAAAAACATCCTGAGGAGGGCAGATATTGATTGCATTATTGGACACAGCTTTGGGAGGTTTTGAGACCAAAGAGGAGAGTTTTTTGTTCAGAAAGAAAGAAAAAGCTTAATGCTTAACTTTGTCGGTCGATGGCAGTGGAGGGGTCAAATCTAGAATGTGGAGAAAGAGAGAGAGAGAAAAACGCAGAGAAAAGAGAGTGAGTGAGATTGATTAGAGGGTAGACTGACCCAACCGTGAAACCAGATCATTAGCAGAGACAAGGACTGCAGTTCATCAATAATGCCAGCCTGAAGCTGTCAATCAAGCATGGCTGTCATTCTGGCCTTGGCTCATCTCGGCTTACACCTCTCCGGCTGTATGAATCAGTCACTGGTACACACCATTCATGGTTATTGGAGACGGAATCATACACAACCGAAGTATACTGTCAATCTCCAGATGAACTTAAACATAAGTGCACAAATTTCAGCATGCACTATTTGAAGTCTAAGCCCCAAAGGTGCAGGGTGTAATTTTGAAAAATGTTTCTTGATCTGTAATAATCACATAGCATTATACTTTATAAAAACTGTGATTTTCAATATAACCATGCAAGGGATCTCTGTAATTTCTTTCTTTCTTTATTTTTTTTTACTTATTTTCAAATTTCCAGCCCAGTTGAAGCAAAGGTGCTCTGCTCAACCCTTTTCCCTGAAAGGAAACCCAGTAGACATACACTCTTAGAATAAAATGGATCCTCATGGGTTCTAAGGATTTTAGGGTAAATATTCTAGCTTTTCTTAAAGGCTCTTACTTGGAAACTTTTTACTGTAAGGGAAACACTTTGTTGTGATAGATGGAACATTTTTCTAAGAGTGTATGTAGTAACAGAGATTGGAGGTCAGTTGGACCAAAAGCTAAATAAGTGGTCACCCTGGATTTTTGCCTCATGAATTTCTTCATCGGTTTGGAGCAAAATCAGGCAATTATGGGCCATCCTATTGTGAGGTGTTTATGGAGGCAAAGTCACTACTTTTCATTGGTTCAGTGAACAGCATAAATTATAGCATAAATCCTCTCTGGTGTAGCTATGATATCCAACAAGGAGCAAAATTTCACTGTTGTTTATTCTGCTACACACAAATAAAAAGGGTTAATCAAGGCTTCTTTGGGTTGTTATTAGTTGTGGTTTCATTGGATTACACAGAGGAACAAACTGAAGAATCCTTTAGGGTGCTACAGGGAACCTTTGACCTCTGAAGGTTAAACCTCAACATATAGTGGCAATCCTCCCCAATGTCAACGTTAGTACATTATCTGCTATCACGAAAAATCCAACAAAGGAGCACATTTTCAGCAATATAAACCACACATAAACACACTTATGCTCATGCAAGAAATGCAACCTGGAGACAATCCACCTGGTAGCATCAATTTGTCTGATTTGTGGTGGTTTTCATAACACAACGTGTACTGATTCCAACTGGGAGTGCTCCCAATTTTGGCACCTAATCTCAGCCTCACACCGCTCGCTTTTATGCCGTGTTGCTGAGCCGTGAGGGAGCGCTCATGAAGCGCTGGTGCAGGCAGTAATGAAATCGCTCACAGTGATTGAGGATTAGGTTTCACACTAACAAGTCTGAGGCTTAGAGTCGAGAGGTTGTAGGAGATGGGGTGTGTGTTTGGTGACTGGCACCATCGTCACTTATTCATGCAGCCAAATTCATTTTGAGACATGACTGGCAGAAACATGGTGGCAAATGCATATTTGTGTCACTAGGTGTAGAAAAGGATGTGTTTGAGATCTAAATTGCTTTGGGGCAAAAGGGAAAACAGGGACTGTCTTCAAACTTCCGTAACTCTGTTGAAGTCCATCTGAAGTATGTTTCGAGACACAATGTCAGAATTACCAATTATATGTTTTCTTCATTAGTAGTAATTTTACTCTAACCAGTGGAAATTAAGTAACACCCAAGCAGAACTGTGGTCTTGACAGGGATCATATAAGTCTAGGGACAGTTTTTTTCTGACTGAAATATTAGAAGCAGTGGTGCAAAAAATGCTGTCAGTCAAGCATGGCTGTCACTCTGGCCTCAGTCTCACAAGTCAGACTTTGGTCTGCAGGCCAAAAAACTTTTGGTTCATGAAAATATGTCTGAGAGTAGTCAGGCCATGGTGCTATCTTTTGATCTGCTCATACTTACTCCAACTCAATTTCAGATATTTTTACTACCTTCCTTTTTTATTGCCTTTTTTTGTGTGCATTTTTCAGAATGATATACTGCTCCATATTCCTTTCTTTGGCAGTTTGGAATGAGTCATATTCAGCTTTTTTCCCCACAAAAATTAAAATAATTTCAGAAAAATTGCCATAATTAATGGTTTCAATGCAAAACGTGAATGTTGAATGTTTAACTTTGGTGAGCATTGACATGGGAGTTTGCATCGTCAATCAGCAGTACAACTGCTTTGGCTGTGGTGACCTCTAAAAGCTCCTTGATATTGTAGCCATAATAATAGAATTAGAGCTAAATTCAGCAGTGTGCAGGTATGAGATTTTCTATAATATTTTCTGACCTGACTATAAATATTTCCATAAGCACGGAACACAGCCAGTCAAGAGGTTGGATTAGATGGTTTAACTATGTTACCCTTTTTTTTTTTTTTGGCTGTGGATGGCAAGTTAGTTTGCTTTCGTAGTAAAGTCATCTTCAGTAACTGCTTTATCCTGGTCAGCGTCGCCGTGGATTCAGAGTCTATCCCAGTAACACTGGGCACAAGGTAGGAAAATTTTACGCTTTGTCCATATCCATGTAGGTTTCCACTGGGTTCTCTGGTTTCCTCCTCTCTCCCAAAACTTGTCTCGTTGATGGATTGGCTAAGCTAAATTGCCCCTAGTTGTACTGAGTTTATACATGGTACTCTGCGATGGACTGGCATCCCATCCAGGGATCCAGTGTTCCCTGGATTGGCTCCACATCCATCATGACCTAACCCATGACATAGCAGTTACTGAAGATGACTATGGGTTTCAGAGGACCAATGGCCAGACACGGACTGATGGGAGATTTTCATTTTGTTAAGAGACAAATAGATCCCACTGGATCTCAAGGACACTGGCAGAAATTTCCTATCTTGAAAAGACTCTACATACAAACCTCACTACCTTCAGGTTTTCCCTACAGACCTGGATTGGATTCTATTTACCTATGTTAGATTAGATAGTTCTGACTCAAACCTCGTAATTTGACTGTGTAGGCCTTCTGACTTAGAGATTAAAAGATCAAGACATTTTGGTGATGATCTGTTTATAGGCGGCCTGAAAGAGTGCTGGTGTGTGTCAGCAAGATTAATCCTGAGAAAGGAGTGTGAACTTACAAAGACTCCCCTGAATCTTATCCTGGCTTTGGGTGGTTTTGACAGGGAGCAAATTAGGGCTCTTTCTTTCGGAGACACTTTCCTTAGCATCGGTTTTCAAACCTATGTCACTTACATAAAGTCAATCAATGTATTATATTTATGTAAACAGATTTCTATAAGGTATATACATATATATTTACATTGGACCTATTTATTTTTTCTGCATTCGTTTAACATTGTTTTAATGACCATGACACGTTTGTTGCAGTGTTTTGAGTGTGTGTTATTACTGGTTATTTCCTCAGAGGTGTATTGTAAGCATTGTATAATCTGAAATGAGGGAATATTTGCCATTTCTCAGTCACTTTTTCAGATGTCCAGTTAGCATAATATAAATCTAATACTTTGTAATTTTTTGTTTTACTTCAAAGACTATGGGAAATAGCAATAAGTATTATGTACAGGTGTGGTGAGATGTGAGAAGTGCAGACATTTTGAGGACATTACGATGTCCACACACACATCCACTAGGTAGCGGCAATGTCGTCTGTCCGCACACTTCACGGATGGACGCTTCTACAGAGTGGAATAAAAACCGGACTTATAATAAGCACACAAACTGGATATTATTAAAAGGTATCAAATAAACATAAATATTCTATTACAGTGTCATTCTTTTCCATTGTGCTTATTAACTATTGTGCGGATACATTAGCAAATGATCTTGAAAATGTATCTAATATTTTGTATTCTGAGATAATAATGTCTAAAAAATACATTGAGTAATTTCTTAATAATGTTTGCTCAGAGGAATATAAGATATATTACCAGCATTCAAGATGTTTTTGCTTGCTAAAATATGTATGTCCTGTCTTAGGCAAAATGACGAATTTTTTTTTTTGCTACAACTGAAATAATTGTAATCATTAAATTTTGCAGGAGTGTGTAGTGTTATTTTCTCTCCAGTCTCCTGGAGCTTGTCAGACTTCTTTTTTTTATCAGCAAATGTCGAGAAAGTAGCTCTCTCACTCACATTGTCCCTCCTCTAAAAACTTCCCCCTAGGAAATCGTGCATGATTGTGTGCATGATTGAGTGAAAATGCTTCTATTTTGCATTCATTTCTAATTTAATACAACAATTTTCATTACAAATTATATTATTGATGACTGGAGTGAAAAGTAGAATCTTTAAAATATTTACATGAATTTCTGAGTTTCTTAGTATTTGGTATGTCCCCTTTTTGCTTTAATGACAGTGTGCACTCAAGCTGGCATGGACTCCACATTTTAGATCCATGCATCAGAGTGTCGTCTAAACACATGCATCAAAAGAAGAGATTAGGCATGAGGAAAATGTGATCTTTTGTACAAACCAGTTAACATGGTCAATATTACACATTTGCCTACATTTAAAGAGGGACTTAGAAATAGTGCAACATCTTGAACATTAAGTATTTATTTCCAATTTTATATAGTCATTTAATTCAACATAAAAGCTCCCCTTTGAAGGAGGCAGAGGTCAGAATGCAAGGCCAGTTATGGTTTGGTGCAGATGAGACAGCTGAGGGTCAAAGGTCTTGGTAAAGTGTCCAACAGTGACAACTTGGCAGTGCTGGGATTTGAACTTTCCAATTAACAGACTAGAACATTAAAGGGCATTTGGTAAAATTGGCACTCGAGTCAGTACACTGTGAAGAACAGTAACATTAGAATGATTGTTTATTCATTTATAATCTCACTATCTGGTGTCACACTTAAGAGGACAAGTTCCCTTTTGAGTCTGGCTCCTATTGTGGTTTCTTCCTCATGTTCTCTCAGGGAGTTTTTCCTGGACACTGTTGCTTCTGGTTTGCTCTTTAGAGATTCCTGTATAGCTGTGTTGTGACAGTGAAGTGAATTGAATTGAATTGAAATAACACAGAGCAATTTTAGAGATGCAAGATTCATGTTACAATTATGGTGCTTAAAAATCAAAAGCGATGAAATGGACTGCTGAGTAGTGAACAGAGCATGAGAGCTAATTGGCCCAAATAAAAGTTCTCGTGCACACATTCATACACTCATACACTGTCATACTGTAGTGTATCTAAGCATGCCCTAGTGACTCTTTCTGTCACATTCTGTACCAGGATTCAGTTCATTCTCATTGTAATGCAATCCTTATCTTCACTTACTCCTGCTTACTGAGTCCTGCTCCGTTCATACTTGGCCTCCACACACACACACACACACACACTTACTTTTGTAACTGTAAGGAGACACATGAGATGTGCACAGTTTAGGCTACGGCACTGGCAGCTGGTGGAAGTGTCTCTAACTCTGCCCCTGAGAGCACTCCACTGTCTGCTTAATTAGAATTCCCCCTTCAGCTAACCTTCCTCTCCAGTCGCACCGACTCATTCAAAGTGAAAAGCCTTTGTTTTAGATCGTCAATTATAATTACCGAGGATTCTATTCTTGTGACAATACGCCAACTGTGTGTGGGCATGTTTTAATATCATACTGGGGACCAAATGTCTCCACAAGGATATCAATACCTGACAATTTTGACTGAGGGCTGCAGCTTTTATTTAAAAAAGCCAAAAGATTTGTATTTGGTTACTGAGGTTCAGGTTAGGGTCAGATTTAGGTGTAACATAGCATTGATTAACTGCATTAATAATAATGTCAGTGGAAGGTCCACACAGGTATAGTAAGACAAACGTGTGTGTGTGTGTGTGTGTCTGCTCAGTTTTGTGAGTTTTCAGGACTAAAATACTCTGATCTTGTAGCAAAACCAGAAAAAACACCCTACCTTTCCAGGACCAGCAAGATAGTCCTGACAACTTAAAAATGTTCCTATAAAAGCTATGTGCTATTTTTTTTTCAAAACTGAAATGGTGAAAATATTTCTTTTGTGGTTCCTGAGGTTAAGGTTAGGGTTCAATTTAATATTTTGTGTCACAAATTCTAATTACATATAGCTCATTCTGTATATACAATATGTATACTGTACATTTTATATACAGTCCCCTCTGAAAGTATCGGGATGGCAAGGCCAATTTTTTTTATGACTATACACTGAAGACATTTGTGAAAGCAGAAATTCTGATCTAACATCTCATATTCATCTTTTGATCTCAAACTCAAATATATTCAGTGTATAGCAAAAAAAAAAAGAATTGGCCTTGCCGTTCTAATACTTTTGGAGGGGACAGTAGTATATAATCCTATGTACAAAAACAAGCATGTGGTTGTCTTCTCTCTCTCTCTCTCTCTGTCTCGCTCTGTCTCTCTGTCTCTCTCTCTCTCTATCGCTGTGTGTGTGTGTCTGCTTGTAAGACTCAGTTTTATCCCAGAGGCAGCTTTAACCGTACACTCAAACAGTCACAACCCTCCAGACCTGAGTTTAAAAAAATGATAGTTGTTTGAACATTTGTGTCGTGTCCTGATAGAGAGTTCACTTTCTCTTGGCCCCTTTAGCCTCATAAGTCCAACGCTGAGAATATATGAGCTAGGGGGCAGAACTGGAAATGATCAAAATCACCCGTTTTCTCAGGGTGATGTGTGTGATAAAATATTTGCATGTCTCCTGATGTCTATGAATAAATGAAGGAAAAGGGAATAAACAGGAGGTTTCTTTTCTTACGGGTCTGAATGTTTACATCACATATTTCCAGTTTATTTATAGAAAACTACAATCTTAATATTGAGGCTTAATATCAGCTGCAGCCCCAGTTATCATTATCATATGCAGTTTAATCAGCCTTCAAGAAGACTTTCCATTTAGATGACCTATATAACTCTATAGCACCTCTGTACACACATAGCACCTCTGTACATACTTTATACTATGCATATTAAACAAGATTCAGCCAAATGAATTAACTTCATGATTGCAGAAGTATTTAAGCAGTCTTTAGTTTTGAACACCCCATTTAGCCCGGGTTCTCTGAGAAAAATACAGACATTGGATCTCCTTTATTAAACTGGATAATTTATTCATAAACTGTTTGCGGTAGCGTTTACACAGGAAATGTGGTATTCGTAAAAACCCAGTTAGTTCAGAAAAACAATCATATTCCACAAGAGCTCCTAAGTTCATTAATGTAAATCTCGAATGATTGGCTGCAAATCATATAATTGGTGAGGAGTTTTGTGCAATTTTACATACAGATCACATTATCAAGTTTAAGTCACTTATTATTTCAATTCCACACCCAAATTTAATGTCAGTTTTGTGATACTCAGTTGTTTCATATTAATGACATGAAAGAAACCAATCCAAAACAAATCCATAATTTGAGACAAATAAGACTAGCCATTTAATTAATGACAAAAGTAATGGCACCCTATACAAAGAGGAAGAGTTAGTGTGTGTCTGTTGTAGCAGACAACGCTGGAGTAGCTAAGCATGACACGTGTTCAGAAATCAGAGAAATCTAGAGCATTGTTGCAGACATTTCTTATGCACATCACATGCTGTGGTCAGTGCATTTGTTTTATTTTGGCAGGTGCTGCAGTAGTGCACTCTCGCATTCAGAATTATCACATATCCATATTAGAGCTCTCAGCTCGCCATGAAATCCTGCCACCAAAAGCCTTCTAACATCTGCCACTCTAGCAAATGCTCTTTGTAAGCCTGAAGTAGATTTTCTACATGCATGATTATGCTGTATTATCACCCACAACGTTAGAGCTCCTGGGACAGTGCTGGCATATGAGTCAGTGACACCGGCCAAAAGCAGGTTAACAGCCTGCTACCTTAGTTCTGTGGATTATAAAAGGCAAAAGTCAAGATCAGGACAAAAGGATTAGTGCTGCTACTAAAAATGTTACACGTTGGATGCTTTTTGAATTGTAGCGACTCCAACTAAACCACAGTTGGCTTCTTAAAACTCTCAGGGGTATTAGTGTGTTTATATTTCTCCAAGTTATGACTCCAGAGTCAGTTGATTATTAGAACAAAATACACAACAATTTTGTACATTTTCTTTTTTCTGAGGTAATGAATAATTTGGTCTTATACCATGGCACTGTTACTAAATTTTCAATTCTGATTCATCAGAAGGTGATTAATTTTCTTTATACCACAGTGCAGTTGTAGATTCGATTCTAATTGGTCACAGTTAGAGCTCAGACTGTGCTCTTATTTTAATAAGTTATTGTTTCTATAGTAACAGCTCATACATAGTGACTTATGTAGGTGGTGCTCCATTCAACCTAAGACTAATAACAAACTTATTTTTTAAAAAGTATGTTGTTGTTAAAAATTATGAAAGGAGTCTTAGCTGTTAGAGCTTTGTAACGGTCACGTTGCTTTTTAAAGTTTCCCAGCAAGGGAGAGGCTTCAGGACAGAGGAGTTTCTGGTTTCTCTGTAAAATGACAAATTGTTTTTTTTTTTTTAGAGAGAGAGAGAGAGTCTAATATCTAACCATAAACTGTTAAAATGCACAGTGTGTCATTTATTATTAAATTAAACATTGTAATCTTTGGCAAATCACTGTGGTCAAAGCAGAATAACATGTCACTTTTCAACATTATTCCATTTCCATAAAAGAGACTATACTCCTATCAAGTTCCTGCTTTGTGAGTCAGGAATCAAATTGTGTTCTTTAAAAGCCTCAGGGAGTGGAAAAAATATTTAGAAATAATGGTAATAATAATAATAATAATAATAATAATAATAATAATAATAATAATAATAATAATGGTAATAATTCATTTTCATGTTGTGTTTTAAGGACCGTATGGAAGGCAGGTGAGAAGAAGAGTGAGGTGTGACCTGAATTAAAAGTAGGGTACCAGTGTGAATTTTGGAACCACTTTAAGAAATTAACGCCCATTGCCAACCTTTAAAATGTTTGTTCTACTGGACAATTTTTGTTCTTTAGGATCTCCTTGGACCCTTTTTCTGCTTACCGTTGGAGCAATCCCCTGTATCCCCTTTATAAAACCTGTGCACCACACAGTTAACCTCATAGCATCATGGCCGACCAGTCACAGATGCAGTGTACAAGTTTGCATTAGTTTTCTTGTTATATAGGAATGAATATAATTTGTTTCTTTTACTTATAGTTCCAACTTCAGTTTATTGACAAAAAACAACAGAACATGCTTTATAAATTCGTGATAATCTCCCAGGAATTAAAAGACTTGTTTTGTCTTTTGAATAATTCAGCTGTGAATATGAGCAAAATACATGCGTCTACTTAGCTGGAGTTTTTTTTGACAGTTTTTTACAAAATAATACAGTGTATACACAAACAAGGAAGTGGCCTTGCACCATAATATGAAACTGTATACTGAAATACTGAAACTGTAACTAAAGGCCCATATATTTTCTTTAATGATGTTTCAAGAATGAGTGGTGCTTCTTGAATTTCGTTCAAGGTCTCCTCTAACATTTGGAATGGAGGAATAAAAGGGCCCAATCTCACTGAGACACATGAGAAGACGGCAGAGCATCTAAGGACATGGTGATCCATCTATAGTAGACAGGACTATCTCTCCACTTTCCTTCCTTTTTATCAGTTGAAAGCGAGAGACAGAGATGAGAACGTCCATTGATCTCAATGAGTGCGATGCCACAATGGAGAGCATCATCTGTGGCCTGAGAAATGGAGAGAGGCAGCTCTGTTAGTCGACTGGACATGGTAAAGCAATACACAGGCCAGAAAAAGCTACAAATCATTAATCACAAAGTCTTCCATGCTTAAAATCTATCTTCAGATCAATTTTTGCATGTGCATGTGTGAACTGTTTCATTATGACCAAATCAAACACATTTATTCTTCAGAGCTATTAACTCCCAGGCACAAACGGAGCAATATATTGGCTTTTGTGGTGATGTGTAGCAGGGAACCAATTTGAGGAATGAAAATGAAAAACAGAAACAAATGGTATTCAGTAGGAACAAAGATGCAACTGAAAACATGCTTAACTTTATCTTAACCCTGAACAGAAACATTCATTTGAAATGTCTGTCACAGCTTTAATAACGTCATTTTTTCATTCCTTATAGCCCATTTAGCTTATTATTGTCGTACCTTCAAGTTATGCTAAAGTATGCATTAAGTCAGTTTTAGACTGCACCACTACAGATGTCTTTTAAGATTATTAGGCTACTTGTCGCACTGTACGAAGTTATCATAATAAAATCTTGGCCGAATTCTATAACAGACCGTGTGACAACATGTGTTCTCCTTCTCAGATTACACGATAATGACTCTCTAACGATAGACCTGTGACTAAAGTAAAATATTCAGCGGGATCCATGCTCGTGCAGAAAATGGGCTCGCGTGGACAGAAACATTCTTTATTGTGAGCTTGAGATTATAAGGATTTTTTCTGCTCCTTAAAGTTTCAGCATTACCATTACTGTATTGATAGCAGTTCTTTGAGTTTCAATTCATCCTATGCAATCCTCCCGTTGGTGGCTTTTAGATGAGTGTCATATCAGCCAGGTTTACACTGCACAATTTTTGGCCTGATTTTTCTGTCACAGACAAAAATTGTACAATGTAGTTTAGATCAGGTGAGAGCAAAGACAGCCAATGACATAGTTCTGGTAGAGTGACTGTTGCTACGACACTCGTCTAAAAGTTTGGAGCACGGCATAAGATGACAAGAAAAAAAACAACAACCTCAAACCGTGAAATGAAATGTTTGTGTTTGCGCAAACATCATTTAAAATGCTGACTTGCTGACATTAATTAATGTAATGTTACCAGCATACAGTATGTGCCTAGCTGCTCATACAGTGAGTTCCAAAGCTAATAGACAGAAAAAAAATATTATTATATTATATTATATTATATTATATTATATTATATTATAACAAATTATAATATTATTATATTATAATAATAAAATAATATATATAATATAATTTGTTATATTATATGTGTCTGTGTGTCTGTGTCTGTGTCTGTGTGTGTGTATTTAGGGATATTTTCACTCAAATGAATAGAGGTACCATCCTGAAATGCTATTTTTCTGTGGGTTTTTTCAGGATGCAAGCACTAACGCCTGTGTACCAGATTTCAAAGTAGTAAAATGCTTTTAAATCTTGGCAGTACTTAGACCCTTATTACTTTAATCCTCTTGGTCAAACGCAGTTAATTTATTCAGAGCCTCTTGGTCTAAATGCAAAATCTCTTATAATATAGTTATAATACGGAGCGGGAACCACAGCTGTAATCTATTCTAATTAGACTTTTTTCAGTTTGGCCGAAGTCACAGGCAGTCCAAATTCACTCTAAATTCTGAATATTAGAGACAAAACACCATCTAAATATGAGCGAATATAAATCCTTGGTTGAATGTCTCAGAGTGGGAGATTTTAATATCTAAAGTGTTATCTGAGAACTAGAGTTTGACACTTGACACAAGATGAGAGGCAGAGATTCTCTCTTTCTCTCTCTCTCTGTGTGTGTGTGTGTGTTGCTGGAAGATGTGTGGCCACAGATGTGACACTTGGAAGATCTCTTTATTTGGATCTCCCTCAGTGGTGGCTGCTGATACTGTAGAGTCAAAAATAAGTTGTCAACTGAAGACAGAACAAAGAGACACAAAAGAGCATTGACTCAACTCCAGAGGAGAAAGGGGCAAAAAAACAGGAAGAGAGTAGAGGAGATGAAAACAGAAGAGAGAAGATGAGAGGGTATGAGAGAGGAAGAGAGGAGAAGAGATGAAACAAGGAAAGAAAGAGAGGAGAGCTTAGGAGAGGAAAGGAGAGGAGAAGAAAAGAGGAGAGGAAGAGCAGAGAGGTGAAGAGAGGCAAGGAGGGGAGGGGAGAGGAGGAGAAAAGAGGAGAGGAGAGGAAGAGAGGAGAGGAGAGGAAAGAAACAACGAGAGGAGAGTAGTGGAGTGGAGAAGAACGAAGAGGATAGAGGAGGAGAGGACAGGAAAACAGAGGAGAGAATAGGAAGAGAGGAGACAAGTCCTGGAGAGGAGAGGAGGAGAAAAGAGGAGTAATGGAAAGTACATGAGATGAAGAAGGGCCAAGGAGGAAATTGAGAAAAAAAAAAGTGTAGAAGATGAGAGGAGGCAATGACAGCAGAGGAAGGGGGGAGTGAAGAAGGGATGAGACAGGAGGAGAGAAGCAGAGATAAAATGAGATGAGAGGAAAGAAAAGTGGGAGTAATAGTGTGACTGTTAAGCAAAGATGACAAGAAACTGAAAAACAATGTAGAAGAGAATATTAAAGCTCCTCCCACTCAGCCATGTAACACT
This sequence comes from Pangasius sanitwongsei, assembly GCA_037576675.1. Taxonomy (NCBI): domain Eukaryota; kingdom Metazoa; phylum Chordata; class Actinopteri; order Siluriformes; family Pangasiidae; genus Pangasius; species Pangasius sanitwongsei. The sequence continues at coordinate 24,979,598 of CM075008.1, forward strand.
GAGAGTGAAGCGCGTCCCTCAGGTACATGATTCAAGCTCATGCGGATCAAATAAAGTATTAGCAGACATTTGTAGTTATGAATAAGTGAGTGAGTGAGTGAATGAGTATGAATGAATGAATGAATGAATGAATGAACGAAGTCAAATGAACTGAATTAAACTGAATTTAATTTAACTGAAGTGATCTACACTGAGCTGAACTGAACCAGACTGATTTGATTTGAAGTGAATTGAATTGAGCCGAACTGAATTGGATTGAACTAAACTGAAAAGAAAATAAACTTCTTGAACTGAAATGAATTAAGCTAAATTGAGCTGGACCTAATTGAATGAACAGAATTGAACTCAATTGAGTTGAACCATACTGAACAGCATGACATGAGGCAAAAAAAAGATTTTAAGAAGGGGTTGAGATGAAATGCAACAAGAAGAGAAGAGAAGAGAAGAGAAGAGAAGAGAAGAGAAGAGAAGAGAAGAGAAGAGAAGAGAAGACGAGAGAAGGTGAGACTAGACAAACAGGAAGATGGAGGGAAACAAGGCAGGAAAAGATAAAATCGGAGAAGTAAGAGAAGAGGAGTGGATGATGAGGAAACTGGATAGAAAACAAGAAGAAATGAGACATGAGGAGAAAACTGGAAGAGAGGAGAAGAGTGGAAAGAAGATAGAAGAAAGTTAGAGAGGAGAGAAAAAAGAATGGATCTGAATATCAGAATATCGGAATTGTTGTGAAAAAAAAAAGTGAGATAATCTGAAATAATCATGAATGTAGTCGTTTCCTAACTACTACATTTTGTAAACACACACACATACACACACACACACACACACCATTATGGCCGCCGGTTCTCTGTGCTCTAATAGCACACAGCGTGTGTGTTTTTCTGCACTCATCTTTACCGTAAGACGAAGCTTTATTGAGTGCCGGCGAACATCAAAGGATGTTCTGCTGCTGAGTGTTTGACTGGAGTGTGTGTTTGGTTAATAATACATAATGCATCGTAGATGGAAACAGAGAAGAGAACACAAAAGAGAGAAACACGCAGTGTGTGTGTGTGTTCTGAGATTTTCTAATGCTGGCCATTGGGATTATGTGCAGACAGTTAATGTGTGAATTTTTTATGATTGTTATGAGTCAGCGACACAGAAATTAATTAATTCACACCATTTTCCTGAAAGCCAGTGATTTTTAAAAAAAAAGACTTTTAGTCTTTTTCAGTTTCTTTTGAATCATGTTGATGTCTGGTCCCACCATGTCTCTCTCTCTCACTCTTTGAATATGTCTGCTGTAAAATGTTGGGTTAATTTTCCCATTAATTATTATCAATGTGCTTTGAAGTGGAATGATCTGTTCTCATTATTCAGTCAACTCTCATATATTTATATACAGTATACGATTAAAAAATGACACTGTTCAAGAGAAAACACAGCTTTAGGACACACTTCTTTCTGGAAATTTAAATAATTAGCTTTTATTATACCACAGCATTGCTTAATTCTTAAATCTCATTGGCTAGAGGTTGGTGATTACCTTTCTAGAAATATCTCTCCTCTTTCTATAATACTCCTGGCTGTAATCCAAATAATAGGTTTATATACAGTAATATATACATTATTATATATAATATATAAATAGGTTTATGTGCTTGTTCTAATATACAGTACATTATCGTTTCTGTACTAACTCATTCACAAGGACCGTAAGGAGATGTTTTTTTTTTTTTTTTTAACATTTATGAAAGTAGTCTCAGTGTCAGTTTTCAAGGTCAAAAATGAGACTTGCAGATTCATTCCTTCTGTGTCGCAAAGGTAATCAAGCAAATGCATCTTTTTTTATAAAGTCTCCAGGATCTATCTATCTATGCATCTTTTAAATAAGAAATATACAGTTGTTTTACAGTGGTTTATAAGACAGAATGCTTAACTAGCAGCAACGTTTTAAATACAGAACTGGTTTCCCATGCTGCATTCGACTTACCGTAGAAGCGGGAATGTTCAACCTCCGAGCATTCGAGCTACAAACAGGGAAAAATACCATGTATGTATGCCTCCATACTCATCTTTCGTTAGCAACAAGCTAGTCAGCTAACTGTGATGTGTGATGTATATTTACCTCCTCAAAACACCAATCTGTATAGTCAAGCTAGTAAGTATGACTCAATACCACTGCACACCTGCACTTTACAAAGCTAGTATTTTTATGTTATATTTTTTATTGTTTATGATTTATATGACTGGAATTGACAATGAGTTGGAAGTTTATTAGTATAGTTACCCAAACTAGTAACTATTAACCTGGAAACCTTCATGTATATAATTTATTAGCTTATTATTTATTGCTTTTTATTATTATACTTACTGATTTTATTACATTCCAACTTTATTACACAAAATGCTGACATTAGCCATTGCTTGCTTAATCGTATTCATTCATTAACTAGTGATGGTAGTTGATCTCATCCACTACCGTTGATTGACAGGTAGCCTTACCATGAAATAAAATGATGTGAATGTCATAATTAAAAAGATTAATTTCTTTTTGTCTACTTTGTTCCTTCATATACTTTTGCAATAGAAAAAAAAAAATCTTACTTCTAATTATGGTTTTAACCTGCAAAGATTTTGTATGTGTTTTGCTCAGTTCTGTTTTCTTTGTCTCGGTGTGATTTGTCTATTTAGAAATCTTGGTGACTAATTGAATGTTCCAGCCCACTGATTCGAGGTTTTTGCTCTGCTGATTGGGAGTCCCTGCTGGTGCAAGCTTTAAATCTGCTTCCTACTGCTAGACTGCTGGGGAGTGCCAAATGCAGCTATTTCACATCTGGCAGACCAAATACTGAAAGTGGATGGTCAACAGTTAGATTCTGAAGCCTGGAAACTAAGTACCAGAGTTAACGGTGATGTTACAAGTGACAGGAGCAGTCATAAACAGTGAAGCTTTCAGAGAGATTTAATCTTTTATCATCTGTTCATGATAAGTGTAGATTTCTAGTTGTAGAAACTATGGGTCTTATTCAGAGTCCAAAAATTAAATGAATATTTATGCAGGGAAAGTTATGCATATTCAGAGTCAGCTTCTGCACATGCTTAAGGTGATTTTCTGGGCAGTATTTTTCAATAGCATCTAGACCTAAATTCATCCTAAATTTAAAAATTTATTTATTTTTTTTATGCAGCAACAGTTTTTTATGCACACAACTGAAGCTAGGAGAGGGCTTCTGAGTGGTGCAACAACAACAACAACAACAACAACAATAACAACAAAACAACAAGAACAAACATTCCTCCTATTGTTGAGAGATCATGATTTAGAATTCCGACAATGCGACAGCCATCCATGGCCGGGAGCCAAGAGAGCAAAATTGGCCGTGCTCTCTGGGTGGAGTCAATCACAGTGCCACCAGCCAATCCTGGGTGTCTGTGAGCTCATTTATGCAAAAGAGTACAGATAGCATTTTCCTTTGAGTATGTTACAATGCCCTATGCTACATGAACAACAATTCAAAAAGGTGTGTTTGGCTGGCTTCACGTATATCAGAGGAAGCACTTGTTAAGCTTTTGGTTGGTGAGTGGGAACTGGCAGGTGACCAAATTGAGGAGAAAATCAGAGGGGGAAAACTGAAGCCAGGAGATACTAAATGAAGGTCATGGATTGTAACCTGTGCATGGGACATGGGTTATTTTATCACACTTTTAATACTCTATTTTGATTTGGTGAATTAAAAAATAATGTCAGTGTTTTGGTAATTTGATGCACTTCCGGTAAAGAAAAGCTCCCCAGGGTTTTAAAGGATAAGCCAACCGAGCACTCATCTGCTATGCTCACAGCTCAATTTAAGTGTAGTTCATAATTGTATCCACAAAAATTCAGCACACAAGATAAACAATGTCTCTGAGTAAGCTGCTGTAATGTCATTTATGTCTTTAATATTAGCCTCAGATGGCATTACACAGTCCCACAACACATGAATTTCAGCATAATATGTTGTGGCTAGATCAGGACTGTCAGCTACCACTGGATCTACTGCGTGTATAATTTCCTTGTAAACAATCTGAAGCAATTTTGTTGTGTAAAATAACATCTTGTTGGATTGAGTTTTTTTTTTTCTCTTTCCTTTTGCTCTGAATTTACAAACATCACCACCAAATATACAGTAAGTACATCTTTACATTACCAGATATACCTCCTCTGCTTTGTGTTTAAAAAAGCTCTGCTGAAGATAGGTGCCTGTATGAAGTGTCAGGTCACATTAGAAACGTGCAGGGTCACGATGTGCTGAAGCTCCTGCAGGTTTCTCTGCTGTCGCAGGTTAAATGGGATCATACACACACACACACACACACGCGCACGCACAAACACACGTTCAAACTCGCATGCAGTGCCAGTGGCATGTCTTGCCAAAGCAAGGACGATAAAAATATCAGCATCCATATTGCCTAATTAAACCTGCATTCAGAAGGTTGTTGAAGCAAAGTGTATTCCACCCTGCTGTGCATTCCATGTATCTACTGATCTAAGAAAAACTGTTACAGCTGCAAGGTTTATAGAGGGAAAAGGAAAACTAATCAAGTGTCTCAAACTGCAAGCTTATGTCCTATTCTAGACTATTTATTTATTATTTATTATTATCACACTGTTATCGGTTTAACGAACCTCTCATGTACAAACCCACCTAAAAAGTACATTTATTATAAGGTTGCAGTATGGAATTTGGGTAACAGATGTTCATAGGGCTGTGTTACACTGACGTAAATCCATTTATGGCAACTGACATAAACTTGCATAAACATAAACGTAAATTTGGATTTCAGAACACCTGAATCAAGAGAGAGATCTTTGTTGACATAAGTGTGTTATAGTAAAACATCATAACAGCTGACATTCTTTGACCTTTAGCACAAAGTTAAGTGTCACATGATCACCATTGTGTGATTGACAAACCACTACTACAAAGTCACAAAGTTGGCTGTCATGTCATTGTGACGTAATTCACCAAGGAATGTGTAATAACGCAACTCAGTGAGAATCTCTGATGATCACACTCAACGTGACATCATAATTCAAAAGCAGTCTTTGTACAAAAAATAAGCATTTGTACATGATTATGTAGGTCTGTGTCAGTGTTAGTCATTAAGGGCTTATGTAGGTTTCATACTGTATATGCCTATGAGCAGCACCCTTGAACAAATACTGAAATCTGAAACAGCAGCTTATGACAATAACCACAAAAACAGCTAGTTTTTTTGAGATATATTGTGTGCATCTATGTGAAGTCTCCATGCTGCGCTAATGCAAACAAATATACATCCCTGAATAGTTGGTGTGAAATCGACATAAAAACCTGCTATGTTGTGGCAGGGATGTTTTGCTACGATCTGCCCCCTAGTGGATGTCATTTTTTTTTGTTTTTACTCCGCCAGCTGCTGAAGAAGTACGCGGCTGAGTGTGTGAATAATGCTGCTCACGTTACGTGTTAACCCTATGCCTATTTTGGATATCTGGTTTCAACAGTTAACAAAAACTCCTCACTTTCATTTCCAATTTTCATTTGAAAATTTCATTTCTATATAATTTTTTCATCGCTTCATATGTTGATGACGCACATATACCTTTTTGCTGAATGACCACTTATGATTGGCGTTGAATAAGAAAACATGATTGATCCAAAGTTGTCATCTTGTCTGAAAGCTGTTAGCTGTTTATACTACAACTAAGTTCCCACTTGAAAATCGAACAGCTAATAAGTAAAACAACAAAACCCTCGACTTTTGCGGAGTGAAACCGTGAAGCTACGAGTGGATTTGTAGTCGTGATTTTTTTCTTGTTAAGTACAGAGTCGCTGAGGTGACATGGTGGGTATTTTTTATTATGCTGTTGGAGATCTACATGTATTTCATGGCCATGAAGTACTTAACTCATGGGAACTACTGTATTTTAAAATGAGTGAGACAGAGGAATCAATTAATTAGAGCTTTGTGGCTACGGGAACTTAAGCATAGAGATGATTGATGATATTACATTAGCCTGTATCACCTTCAGTGAAGTCTCAAGGTGAATAGACACTTTTGCCTGTTCTAACCAAATAATTAATTGGAGGCTACATATTAAGTATGTTCCACAACATATTAAGTCATGGGGTTTGGTATCTTGTGGCCACAACATAACAATTTGTGGAAGTGAGATACTTAGTGTGTAGCCTCAAATTATTAATTTGTGGGCCCAGCTTATTAAAAAATAACCACCATGTCACATCAGTGGCTCCCTAGTGGCCTCCTCCTTTATCCAAAGTGACTTACCCTTGAGACAGGAAACATTTAAGCAGATGAAGGGTCTTGCTCAAAACCCAACAGTGGCGGCTTGGCAGCACTGGAATTTGAACCCATGACCTTCTGATTAGTAGCCCAATGCCATAACTATTGCCATAACCAAGTCTCTATGCCAAAAAAAAATCCTAAATTATTAAAATTATTAAGCAATATACAGTATAATATGCTATATATATATATATATACAAGGCATTTAAAACATCCTTTACTAGTTCTCAAACTATTTTTCATTTCTTAAGTTTGGACGGTTTCCACTTTGCACTTAGACAGACAAGGCGAACTAACGTCAGTTTGTTTTACCTCTATGCTCTCTCTCTATCTCTCTCTCTCTCTCTCTCTCTCTGTATCTCCTTTTCTTTGGCACATCCCATGTGTTGATGTCCTGGTGGCAGACAGAAGTGGTAAAATAGCTTTTTTATCATCTTAAACACCCCGCCGCAGATACGGCTGTCTCTGTTGCTGCTGTCTGCAAGTCTGTCAGGCCGTCGTGCCATCATTAAAAGCCTGGGTGAGTGTTAGAGAGAGTGGGAGTGTGTGAGAAAGACAGAGAGAGTGAATAAAGGGAGTACCGATGCACACACACTTCACTGACACGCCCATTGGATCCAGAGACTAGAAACAGACCACCATTAGAGTCCATTATAAAATGATTACATTCACCTGCACAGTGCATCGCTCAAGGGTGTGTATGGCTCAGTCTCCTCTTAGTGGCATCTGAAGTCTACAGCAGAGAGTGAGAATATCACACACACACACACATTAGTTGCCGAATGAGACACCATGTAGTGGACTTAAAAAACTTCTGTAAGTGCCCTACAAAGTGTATAGCAGTGACAGATCTGGGGAACTTTTACTTTCTTTTCCCTCTCTCTCTCTCTCTCTCTCTCTCTCTCTCACTCACTCACACACACACATTCACAGAAGTTCAGGTGGCAGAGAGAAATGCCAGTTCCCCTGAGAGACTGCCTCTCACTCTTCGGTCTGTGTGTTGCAGACTGCAGTATGAGGTGATGACTTCTGCGCATGATACTGTGTGTGTGTGTGTGTGTGTGTGTGTGTGTTGCATCTATTTAGACATGTGGTGTGAGAGCATGGATGTAACAATGTAACACTGCTGGAGACAATCATTTGGATAGGAATTAATAAAAAAACTTGCATGATCAACATACAAGAAAGAGAGGTCACCATGGCAACAACCCTGTCCTAAACAGATGTACATATTCACTAGGATACATTTCTAATATAGCACAAACTCTTTTTCAATAAGGACCCGAATTTATCCACATACAAGAGATTATGCTTCTGTTTTAACCAACCTGTCGATCCATATCAGTCGAATGAAAGATTATAAGAAAGATTTTAAAGGACCGATTTCAAAATCAGATAAAATCTTTCTTAATAATGGTGAAGACATGTTTTTTTAAGTGCTGAGGACAAAATCTGGAATTTCTACAAACACTGGAGTCTTTTTTTTTTTTTACATTCTGGGGACAAAATCAGATTTTTTTCAAAAGTGCTGGGGATTTTTAGGTGATGGGGAGAGGTTTTTTTAATGTTCTGGGGATAAAAGCAGGTTTTTTAAAGTGCTGGGGGAAAAAAAATGTATGTGTTGGGGACAAACACATTCAACATTCTGGAGCAAAATCAGGTTAAAATTTCTGTGGCTAAGATAATTTTTTTTTTTTAGTTTTTTAAAAAATGTTTGGAATCAAATTTTTAAAAATGTTCTGCGGACAAAATCAGGTTTTTTTTTTTAAGGGGTTGGGGATAAATTGTGGGGAAAAAATCAGTTAAAAAAGTTTATTGTTGTCATGGTGGGGATATGGAACAATTGTGAAACTTTAAATTCCATGTTAGAAATTTCTTGTACATAACAGCAGAACAGGTTCTAGACATTATGTTTAGATTTTTATGTATTGTTATATTTATACACAGTTTTTAAGCAATTGTTACAAGTTTTTAAATCATTGCAGAGACATTATTTTGCAGCCTTCCATCATCCTCATCTTAAAACCTATTAAATACATTAATGTAAATGTTCTGATAGTGTGGTATATTATTTGCTGTAAGTAATTAACTGTTATCAGGATAAATATTGATGCATGAAGTAGCTAAAACACAACAATATGAACATTGTGACAACAGTGATTAAATATATATACACATATATATATATATATATATATGTGTGTGTGTGTGTGTGTGTGTGTATTTGTGTTTATTAGGTCTAAATGATAAAATGGACAATGAGTGTAGCTACACATTAGGTGTACCATGTATCTAATAAAGCGTACCTAGATGTAGACAACCAGATGATGAGATACATGCATATACACACACACACACACATTCAAAATGCATCCAGTGGTACATTCCAATGGCTTAGTAATTTCTGCATCACATATTATCCATCTCTCTTTCTCCCTCACTCACACACACACACACACACACACACACACACACACAGAAAATGCTTTGTCCCTCTGTAAATGGTACAGTCCAGGGTTTTAGACTGAATGACTTATTGCACCATGGCCCAGTTTTCTTCTTTTTCTTCTTCTGCTCCACATTTATCATCTTTCTCTGTTGTGTGCACACACACACACACACACACACACACACTTGTCTTACTATCCTTGTGAGGATCCTCTATTGACATAACACAGCTAATTATTGCTATGCTACACTGAAACCTAACCCAAACCTTAATGTCAGTAATGTCAGTGTTTTTTCTTTCAAACAAAAGCTGCAGTTTCTGTAAAAGAAAATGGCAGTTTTCCTCGTGGGGACCATCCAAATGTCCCGAAAAGGTCAAAACTGTCAGATATTCCTATCCTTATGGGGACATTTGGTCCCCACCATGATATGAGAACATACCCCTTCCCCTACACACCACACTACACTACAGCAAATCATAACGTTAAAATCAGGATCTATAAAAAATCGTTTTATTTTTTTTTCATATTGGCCAGTTAAATGTCCCCACAATATCAAAACTGTCATATATTCTTATCACCATGGGAACATCTGGTCCCCACAAAGCATAAGCAGTTACATACATACACCCCCCTCTACACACATACACAAACACACACACACAAGACCCCCTCTACACTCCTGTCAAACCTGTGACCTTGAGCCTCTGCTGAAGGTGTGCTGTGAAATGCAGAGCTGCTGAAAAAAAGAACACAGCGTCTCCTTCCACACGTGCCATCAGGAACACACACACACACACACACACACCAGTTTTGGCAAACTGCAGTTAATCGTGCTATTTAAGCAAGGGAATACGGATGTGGATTGACAGAGTAATCAGTAATCCAGTGCATATAAATGTTTTATAAATGTTTATCATGGTCAAATACATTGCACTGTATTGCACCTAAAATTGCATGACAAACATATATACTAAAGAAGAAATTTTTAAATCTATAATGATTTTCGGCCGATCATCATTTTAAATGCCCACATAATAAAAAAGTCCATTTTCAACACCCAAGATTGATTTCTAAAATTTAAACTAAAAATAGAAAACGTTTTGTCATACATATTTCATTTCTCATACAGTGGGTGTGGAAAATATTCAGACCCCTTCAGTTTTTATGTCTCATCTGCCAACTTAAGGTCTCTCCACAGATGTTCTATGGGATTCGAGTCTGAACTTTAGAACCACTCAAGGACATTCAGAGATGTGTCTCTAAGCCACTCAAGCATTATCTTGGCTGTATCCTTCAGGTTGTTTTTGTAATGAAAGGTGAATCTTTGGCCCAGTCTGATGTTGTGTGCACTCTGGAGCAGGTTCTCATCAAGGACCTCTCTGTATTTGGCTGCATTCATCCCTCCCCCAGTCTCGAAGTCCCTGCCACTGAGAAGTACCTCATAGCATTATGCTGCCACCACCGTGCTTCACCGTAGTGACAGTATTACCAGTTGATGAGCAGTACCTGGTTTTCACAGGATGTAGCATTTGTCAGAGTCATTTAAGTTCCGGCCATGTGCCTTCTACTCAGAAGTGGCTTCTGTCTAGCCAATCTAGCACAAAGGCCTGATTGATGGAGTATTTTCTGAGATGGATGTCCTTCAGGCAAGTTCTCCCATCTCTGCAGAGTACTTCTGAACCTCTGTTAGAGTTGCTATTGAGTTCTTGGTCACCTCCCTGACCAAGGCCCTTCTTGCCCAGTTTTTGATTTTGGCCAGATAGCCGGCTCTAGGAAGGGTCCTGGTGGTTCTAGACTTCTTCCATTTCAAAATGATTGCGCTCACTGTGCTCTTGAAAACATTCAAAGCTTTAGAAATGGCTTTATACTTTTGGCCAGATCTATGACTCAACCTTTCAAAATCAGGTCCATTCATGTCCACGTAGCAAATTCATGAAATTCATGAAATGAATTTGTTACAGGTGGACTCCAGTCAAGTTCTACAGACATCTCAAGATAATCAAAGCAAACAGGATGCACCTGAGCTCAATTTGGAGTGCTTTTAGTCAAGGGTCTGAATATTTATCTAAATGAGAGATTTTAATGTTTGATTTTTAATAATTATATTATATTATATTATATTATATTATATTATATTATATTATATTATATTATATTATATTATATTATATTATATCTTGAAATGTCTTGAAGTTGTGGAAAACTGTCTTTTTTATTTTTTATTTTTTAAAAGTTAGCTTTATTTAAAAAAAAAAAAAAAAAAAAAAAAAGCTAAAAAACTAAAAGTGTCAAAAGGCTTCCTTTTGGTTCCTGAGGTTAAGGCAAGAGTTTAGGTGTAGCATAGCCGTAATTACCTGCATCGATAATTATGTCATTGGAAGGCCCTTGCAAGGATAGTAAGAAAAACGTGTGTTTGTGTGTGTGTGTGTGTGTGTGTGTGTGTAAAAGATTAGCCACCTTCACACTCATGATCATGGCAGCATTATAGTAAGCCCAGCGACGGGTCACGTAGAGCAACGGTTCAGCTCATCTCACTCTGACAAAGGAACACAGATAGTGACGGAGCATGCAGTTTTAATAAAAGGAAGCTCACATAGAGAGAGAGAGAGAGAGAGAGAGAGCAAGAGAGAGAGAGAGATGCTAGGATGAGGTATAACCTCATCATTCACAAACACAGTGGTGCAAAAACATTGAGACATACAATAAAGTCTCAATTATTAATCTCATATGATTAACCAGGTAAGAGACTGAATTTATGATAGTGTTAGAAATGTTAACAAAACAGCAACTACCACAGATTGCCTCAGTTCACTTAGGCTCATCCTCAAATGTACACTCACCAGCCACTTTAATAGGACACCTGCTCATTCATGCAATTATCCAGTCAGTGAATCACGTGGCGGGAGAGCAGTGCACCAAATCATGCAGATACAGGTCAAGAGCTTAATTTTCACATCAAGCATCAGAATGAGGGAAAAAAATGTGATCTCAGTGACGTTGACTGTGCTACGGATTTCAGAAACTGCTGATCTCTTGGGATTTTCTCACACAGCAGCCTATAGAGTTTACACAGAATGGTGTGAAAAACCAAAACTTCGAGTGAGCAGCTGTTCTGGGCGGAAACGCTTTGTTGATGAGAGACGTCAGAGGAGAATGACTAGACTGGTTTGAGCTGACAGGAAGGCTACAATAACTCAAATAACCACTCTTTACAACCATGGTGAGCAGAAAAGCTTCTCAGAACATAGGACGCATTGAACCTTCAGGTGGATGGGCTACAACAGCAGAAAACCACATCAGGTTCCCCTCCTGTCAACCAATAACAGGAATCTGAGGCTATGGTAGGCACAGTTTCACGCATACTGGACGGTTGAAGACTGAAAAAAGACCGGGCAATGTTTTTCCAATACTCAACTATTCTCTTGACCTGTATCTGTGTAGTTTTATGCATTAACCCTGGAAATGACAAACAAAATGTTTTAAACTAGTTATTTGTGTAAATTTCTAGTAATCTTTTAGTGAGTTTTGTGATTTCTAAGTGTAATTTGTAATGGTTTGTTGATCTTTTGCTATTCTTCTATATCTTTGTCCAATTATACAAGTGTGTTTTCAGCACTGCATGCCCATAAGTCAGTGGTTTTGTTTGTTTGTTTGTTTGTTTGTTTGTTTTAAAAAATCTTTAATTACATGCAGTGTGAAACTAAATCAAACCCAATAGCACACTTACCCAAAAGTATCTATTTTTGCTCTTACTCAGACTCAAGAAACAGGCTAATAAGTGTGAAATTCTCTGAGTTTAAAATCCATACAATCAGGAGACAGTGAAATTAGATGAGGTGTGTAGACAACTTTTATTATTAGCTAGATTTCATTCTGTGGCTAGGAATATTGGAGTATTGGGCAGTCAGAGTCCTTCGAGCACTGGTTTCAGTACATTTACCATCAGTAAATCAGCTTTATCAGTCCTAATCCCTTGCTGATCTTCTGAAGATCAGCGTTATTGCTCAGCGAGGGATCATGGTTTATCAAGGGCATCAAGGTTTGGTGTCACTCACAAGTCATATCAGTCCAGCACACCCAAACAAACAAACAAACAAACAAACACACACACACGAAACCATCTCTAGATTTCCATAATATTCTGTAAATAAAGACCCATATTGGTTTGTCCTCATCTGTGGCTCTCTCCTGCCTGTGACATCACTGTCCCCATTACTTCTACGAAGGATTTCCGGAAAAATGGTCGGATTTCGCGACAACGCACAAAATCGGACATTCCCATAGCAACCAGGTTGTGAGGTACAGACGTGAGATTTGCATACATTTGCATGCAAATTGGCCAGCTGGTACCTTGTCGTTATGACAACGGCACACAGCTCCCAGCATCCTCCAGGAGCAGTGGTACAAAAGAGAGGTCAGCCAGCAGTCATCGATTATAGCCACACACAAACAAAGACACACACAAAGACACACACACACCTCAGAATGATATGTAGGCAAGTTTATCAATGAACACACAGCAATCTAATTTTTCATTCACATATAAATGATAAAATGTTATGGACAAAACAAACTTCAGCAGGATCTAACAGGGCGTTTACTTTATTTCTATCAGATACATGTATAATGTCTGTCTTTTTATTTTTAGTTCATTTGGTTTCATGTGATCATGCATCTTTGTGAAAGCTAAATAACTGAATAGATAAGTAGATAAACATACAGCTACAGAGAAGAAGAAGAAGTCTGTTTAAGCAAGACTTAGAAAGTTTTTACTGTGGTTCAACACTGCCCCCTAGAGGCATATAGAGTTTTGATCAGGTTAAAAAAAAGATTCAGTAAAATAAACATCATAATTTGATTGTAAAGTCCAAATAGCTCAGATATACAGTATCTAACATATGTAGGGCTTAAATCTGCAGAGATCATAGATATTCTCTTCATTATCAGTGCTTCAAATTGTAGAAATAATTGTGTGCTATCGTTTTGGACATAATTAAATTGGATGCATTGCAAAGTTCGCCTAAATGGAAGGAGATTTCAAACTGAGGCCCAGGCTGGTTATTTCTAAAATGTGTGTAAAAACTTTTATTAGTTAATCTGAATAAATTATCATGTTGCCATGATGTCATTATCACCGACTCTCCATGCGGGCAAAAAAGGGAAGGAAGAAAGGAAAAAAGGAAGAATTCAGTAACAAGGAACAATATTCTATAAGAATTTAAAGACACTTTTTTATTCTTATTATATATATATGACCTTCATGTAAATGAAATGAGCATTTTTTCTATGGACGTGCAAAAATTGGATAATCCTTTATCATGCAACGTTGCTGCATGACATCAAACACATTTTACTAATATATATATATATATTTCCTTTAAAATATGCGAATTATTGATGAGTAACTTAAATTTGCAGAGGCCAAAATGCGGTTCAGTGTGGAAAACAATATGACTGCACAGGATTTATATGTAATGTATCTTCACACAATACATAATGGGTACAAATAAACCCTACATGCTATTAAATAAAGTCCAGTCAGTGAATAATTTTTCTTTAAATGCTCTTTAATAGTCCAGATAAACAGTAAATAAATGTTGCCATATTGCAACAGTGTATAAACCCTGCAAACAGGGTTTATTCTAAGATAATTTCACAGAGAAGTTCATGGTGCTGCATGCTGTTTAGAAGTTAAATAGAAACTTGTGTATAAAAGCTTCAGATAAATTAAAGAGAGACATTGAATGGATGGACTAGACGCGGCCTTAATTGGTGCCAATTGAATGTCTTGTGGACCCAAATTACTGTTTGCTTTTAAACTGATGGATTACTATTATCACAGTCCAAGTACAAACAGACATGAAGAGAGAAATCTTTTTTCACTGTTTATTCATCATCAGTCATATTTAGATAACTCATTAAACATGATAAATCTCTGATCCACTATCAGGCCATTATAACCTTACCATTTTTATATCAAAAATTAAACTATTGCAATAAAAATGAAGGGACAAACCAAAAAACTGACCACACTGACATACTGAAAGATTTTAGTATTTGGTTTTAAGAACAATTGTAACTGACTGCAGTAACTCTATTCCTTACTCTTTGCAGTTAAATAACAATCCACAGATTAAATTTTAAAGAGTGCAACTACATCAGATTGAACTCTTTAGGTATTCATTTTACTGTGTGACTGACATTTAATTAAGAATCCAGCTGAGTTAAGGTCTTCTTTAATGGTATTTAGCCGTAAACTTGAGTCTATAAAGTCACCAAATCTTGCTAAAAAGTTACGATGTTGGCAACAGTGTCCTGTACACCCCTGTACACTCTGCTGGTTAGTAAACACAAGTGTAAATTGTAAGTTTAGTCACTTTCAGGCTAGTTCTAGCTGGACAGGCTGGCTCTAATGGGTCCGGCTGGTTCTACTGGGTCGGGTTTGATGGATTTAGAGATGTTTTATTCACTTTCAGGCTAGGTGTAGATGGTCAGGCTGGTTGTGGCTGGTCAGGTTGGTTCTAGTTGGTCAGGTTGGTTGTAGCTGGTCAGGCTGGTTCTAGTTGGTCAGGTTGGTTGTAGCTGGTCAGGCTGGTTCTAGTTGGTCAGGTTGGTTGTAGCTGGGAAAGCTTGCCAGTTTCAATGGTTTTAGGTTTTTGGTCAATTTCTGGCTGGTTCTAGCAGGTCAGGCTGGTTCTAATGGGTCAGGCTGGTCAGGTTTGATGATTGTATAGAGTTTTGGTCACTTTCAGACTGGTTCTAGCTAGACAGGCTGGTTCTAGCTTGTGGGGCTGGTTGTAACTGGTCAGGCTGGTCAGGTTTGATGGGTTTTGAGGGGTTTTAGTCACTTTCGGGGTGGTTTTAGCTGATCAGGCTGGTTCTAACAAGTCAGGCTGTTCAGGTTTGATGGTTTTTATAGGGTATTGGTCACTTTCAGGCTGACCAGGTCAGGCTGTATTGGTCACTTTCAGGCTGACCAGGTCAGGCTGTTCAGGTTTGATGGTTTTATAGGGTATTGGTCACTTTCAGGCTGACCAGGTCAGGCTGTTCAGGTTTGATGGTTTTATAGGATGTTGGTTGCTTTCAGCCTGGTTCTAACAGGTCAGGTTTGCTGGTTTTAGAGGGGTTTATAATACTACATCTGTTGTCACGATATCGTGTTAAACAGTAATTTCACTTCATAGTCATTTCTCAAGTTAAGCACTGCAAAGAAAACCAGAAGCAACAATTCATGAGTTTGTCTCCCTCTTCTGGTCCTCTTTATATATGGCAAGTCCTCCAGAGAGGCCACGCCTCCATTTTGCTTGTGTGTGTGTCAGAGAGTGTGTCAGAGAGTGTGTGTATGTGTGTCGCCATCATGGTGGTCAGGTGGGGAATCTGCAGCGCTGGGAAGATCAGCCACGACTTCACAGTGGCGTTGAAGACTCTTCCTCCAGAAGATCACCAGGTACTGCAGATCAGCACAGATCTCACTTCCACTCTTCATCTTACACCTTCAGGACTCTTTAATCAGTTTGGTTTCACTCTGAAAACGAGCTCATAGTGACTGTGAATGCGGTAAATGTGTGCGCAAAGTGGCAGAGCTGTCCTGAACTTGTGCATGTTGGAAAAGTGTAAGAACACGCTTTACCAGCCCTCAGCGTCATGCACTCAGAGTTTATTTCACGAAAACTGCATCTCCGCGCGATTAGAGTGCAGGCTGAACAAAGACCATGACACTTGGAGGCGTGCTGTTATGGGTAAATCATTAACGATGAGGTGGTGTGATGTGGCCTGGAGTGCACTATTTCCCAATAACAGCACATCTCAAAGTGTTTTATTCCTTTTATATCACGCCAATTCGCCAATGGTTTCACTTTATTATTTATTAAAGAACAGCACATCATAAGTTTTACATGTAATGTTGTGGAACATCCATGAGACAAGTTAGCTCCTGTTCAGCCCTCTTTCTCTCTCTCTCTCTCGAAATTATTAAGAAAATGCATCTTGTCATGTTATTGAAACCATAAAGCCCTCCATCCATAAGACTTTCTCATGTCGGAAAAGTAACCGTTACAAAGTGCTGGCACTGGAGACTCCTTCCATAAATGCTAAACAAATGTCTCCGGACAGAAAACTTCATATGAGCAATTACACAGGTTGTTAATCCATTTTATGTGGATCGTCTGCCATACAAATCCTGTGTAGTTTGTTGCTATAGAAATTATAACATATTAGAAAGAGTGCATTAATATAAACCTGTGATTTGTCCTGATATCAGACCTACTGTCAGAGCTGCTGTTATAGAAAATTAATCAACACCCTCTAACCAGTCAGAATTGAGAATTCAACCGAAAGCCTGGTGCGTCTGTAAGAAGCTGCACTATTTATGCTTATCCTTTCTATCATTTCAGTTTCATTAATGTTTGATGTTCGAAAAAATACTAACTTTATTATTATATGTAAAGAACTGTACTATATAAAGATGATAACAATTATTATTATTATTATTATTATTATTATTATTATTATTATCACCAACATCATCATCATCATATATCAGTATATACAAATATATAATAATGAAAAGTGTAGCAGATATACTGTATTATCAGTAATTCAGTATTGACAAAATTATATTTACTCCCAGGCTGAGGTTTATATCTATTTTGCAGTAATTTTGGGCAGCTGCAGAGTTGGTGGTAAAATACTTACTTGTTTATAGTCATATGCTCTGCAAAATACTGGATAAAATAATAATCAGTGTCCTTTTTTATAGCTCATTCCTATAATGTCTTTTGTGTTCACAGTACAGCTCATGGTATTTATAATGTGAAATGTTAAACAATATCAATTTTAAAAGTTTTGCATGTATTTCTTAAAAGATTTGATGTAAAATTATAAAATCTTTCAGTGCTATGAAATTTCAATGGTCTTTTCTTAACTGTAGATGTTCTACATTGTAGGAATTAAATGCAGCCTCCTTTTCCATACTGACTAAAATAAACTTATATTTCTGCAAAAATATAAATGTTGGCTCAATATATGACGCATAAATCTTTTAAATGCTAAATGTAAACACAGTTAGATGCCAAATAATTAAATAATGATCCCAAAATTGTGCAGAATAATAGATAAAAACATATTAAATGTAGAGCTGATAAACTGATACATTAAATTCAATAAACATTGTCTAACATTAGCCACTTTAGCCAGACCATTATTGGACATGATTATGAGGAAGCCAAAAACTGTGATCATGGTTAAAGATTACGGTCTTACGGTGAAAAAGAAAATTCACAGAAATATTAGAGCATTACACTTTTAATGTGTGGCTACAGAACATATTTTGCTTTACTTTCTTTGGGCTCTGCTGGCACTAATGCACATCGGTTCCCCCAAAAATGTCAGCCATTTCATGTTTCCTGTTCATGTTTCGCGGTCGCAGTAATGACTTTAACTGTAATGAAATTCAGGTGGTTGCTGTTGCAGCACGTAACGCAAAGCGGGCAGAAGAGTTCGCCCAGAAACACTGCATCCCTAAAGTGTACAGCAGCTATGAGGAACTGGCCAAAGATCCCGAGATAGGTATGGAGTTTATTACGCACCTGAATGTAAAATTTATTTCTACATGCACAAACCAAACACAGTATGAGTTCTTGTGTATTATATAACACTGATGTACTGAGAATGGTCCTTCTAAATAATAGTTCATGGTTGTATAATGATTCCTGTCCAGTACAGTCAATAAGTGTATATATTAATAGTGCACCTATACAATATATATATATATATATATATATATATATATATATATATATATATATATATACACTGCCCTCCAAAAGTTTGGAAACGCCTGAA
>CM075008.1:24998302-25029965 GCA_037576675.1 Pangasius sanitwongsei
ATTTATGCTGATATTGCCCAAAAACCCTATTTTGTTCAGGCGTTTCCAAACTTTTGGAGGGCAGTGTATATATATACAATATGTATACAATATGTGACAGTTAAGTCCATCTGAGTTGCAGGTTGTTTCACTACAAAATGTGAAAATGTCTGTCAGAGGGGGTGAATAGTTATGCAAGGCACTGCAGTAGGCCTACATACCTTGATATGGGGGAAAATACAGGGAAAGCACTACACTCTGTACACTTCTGCTGTAAATCATACCAGCTGACTTTATCTTCATTTGTAGATGTGGTATACGTGGGCACCATCCATCCCCATCATCACTCAGCAGGCATCATCTTCCTCAATGCTAAGAAGAACGTTCTGTGTGAGAAACCTCTAGCCATGAATCTGAGAGAGGTGAAGGAGGTGGTGGCCACAGCGAAGACGAATAACGTCTTCTTGATGGAGGTAAGCAGGCGTACACCAATTTGATGAGGATTTTCACTTGTAGCCATGCTAGCTAGGTGGATTTTTATTGATTCTAATCCTCAACTGTTTATCAACATGCCTCTGCCTCACAGATATACAACTATTCTCATCTCTCTTGTCCTGTCCAGGGTGTGTGGACACGCTTCTTTCCTGTCTCTTTGGAGATCTCCAGGTTGCTGGCGCAGGAAGCGGTAGGGGAGGTGAAGCTTGTGAGAGTGGACTTCGGGGTACCCCTGAAGAACATCCCTCGCTCTGTGGAGAAGGAGCTGGGAGGAGGCGCGCTGCTTGATATCGGCATCTACTGCCTGCAGTTTGTCCTCATGGTGTACGATGGGGAGAAACCTGAGAGCGTCCACGCTACCGGAGTCTGTCTGGACACAGGTAGGTGCTAGAAGGAGTTCTAAGCAAAGTTTGCGCTAAACATGCTACATCAGTGTGAATGCATTTGGAATACTCCGGCTGTGATTCAGACCTAATTTAGGAGAAACCTTTAAAAAATATTTTAAGACTACTAATTATTTTTTTCTCCTACACATTTGAAAGAAGCAGAAACCATTAAGGAAAGAGCTAAATAAATTAAAAAAAAAAAAAAAACAAGAAACCCCTGACAGACTGAGTAAAGCTTCTCCTTCCCTTGTGACTGTTCGATGTGCACTGCAGGAGTGGACGAGAGCATGGTGGTCACACTGAAGTTCTCTCGAGGAAGATTAGCAGTGTGCACGTGCACAATAGCCGTGGAGCTTCCAAATGAAGCTGTTATCCTCGGGACTAAAGGAACTATCAGGGTAAGTGCACTAGACAGCTGTGGCTGTGCTAATGTTAACTATGCAGGCCCAAACCACATTGCTACGCTCAGCTGAATGGCTCTGGTCAGGTTCTGGTCATGTTTCATGTTTCTAAACAGGTCCCTGCTCCTATGTGGTCTCCCACATCACTGACTGTAAATGGGAAAGAGACTCACTACCCAGTACCTGAACCGTACCTGCCTCTCAACTTCATAAACAGCACTGGTATGAGATACGAGGCTGAGGAAGTGAGACAGTGTCTCCTCAAAGGTGAGGACCGAATGAATGGGACACAAATGTCCCAAATGCACAAATGTCATTGGGGTGTGCTTTTAAAATCCAGATGATTGCAAGATTATGTGGAGTCACTAATGTAGAAATTCTGAAGCACAATATAATATGTAACACACTGTACATCTACACAAGATGGTGCTCTCTCTCTCTCTCTCCCAGTCAAGATGATCTTAACTTTGTGATGCTTTTGAGGAACTCAAGCTCAGAGTTGTTCGTCTTTGTCTATTGATCACTGAAATTGTTCAATAAAATCTTGCTCTACCATCAATTTAACACTATTATTTTTAAAAACAAATGCAGTAAGCACTCCTAAGCATCACTATTTATAATACCTGGAGTCATACCTTATCAATTTAGTCACGGTCTTAAATAAAATAAAAAAAAAGATAGTGTCAGTTAAATAAGGACAAATATTACGTGTTCCACTAAAGACTCGATCTGTATATGTAATAACTCAAGTATCCACTTTCACATCCTAGTGGGACTTTAAATGAGGCAGCTCTACTCAGAGGGTAAAACAGCTAAAGCTTTAGTGAAAATACACATAAACAGTGTTAATATCGGTTATAAAACTATATGAAACTATAAAATATGTTGTGACTACATGCCTAGAACGCTCCATGTCTAAGCCCTTTCCAATAAGACCGTTTTCAGAAAAATTGCTCACGTACATGGTTTCATTAGATTTACTCATTTCTGAATATGTAAATTAATCTTGTAGAACATGTTGTTTAAAAACAGTAGTGGTATATATGAGTAACCTGAATGTGGTGTTTCCTTTATTCTGGATATGTCGTCTTTTTTCCTGGCCAGGACTGAAGGAGAGTTCCCGGATGTCACACTCAGACTCTGCTCTGCTGGCTGAGATAATGGATGAATGCAGGAGGCAAGTCGGAGTGGTGTACAGCCAAGACCACCAGTAGTCTTCCAACTCTTAGCATTCTGATGGTGTCCCCAGTAGGGATTTAATTTGCCCCTCTTGATTATTTTTAATATAAATTGATTCTTTACTTAAAAACACATGGGATGTTGTTCTAGGAAAATAAGCCATGGGTGGTCTGACGGAGCCTGACACGAAGCTATGATTTTCAGAACTAAATGTAGTTTAAAATGTCAGGATGTGAAGGTTTTTTCCAGGCTGCCACACAATACAGTATACACTCCAGTGTCACATGCGGTATTTTAATACTCGACTGTAAATGTGATTAAATATTAAGTACATAAATAAAGTGCAACAAGAATTGTAATTGTAAGAATTGCAACAAGAGTCATGACAGGTGCTCTTCTCTTTAATTGAATGAACCAGTCTTTGACAATGCAACAGTAAGGTTGATATCACACTATACATATAGTTTAAATCTACGTGTCACAATCAGAAGCGTGTGGAGACGAGACCTGCACACAGAAGCTTGATGCACATGGTCACCGTGAGGTCGCAATGCGAGCACAAGATGAGAGACAAGCAGGGCGTGTGATGGAATCATTGCCAACTTTCATTTCTCTCTTCTCTTAGATTCTTTTTGAAACAACTCGATCAACAGGATAACACTAACAGCTTCTGACAATGTTTCTCAGATTAGGAGAAAAAAAAAATAATTTTTTCTTTTATGAAGTGCCGGTTTCCCAACACCCAAACATCTCAAGGTCAAGTATAATACAGGATGTAACATTGCCTACAGTAGCTGTGGGAGTGCAGTGGTGAAAAACAAACAAACAAAAAAAACGATTAATAAAACACACAGAGATGAATCCATACTTGCAAAATACATTCCTCTGCACTTGGTCATGGTGAAGGAAGGTGGAGAAGCCAGAGCTGCTAGTGTACCCTTTTTGCTTCAGCACATCACTTTTGGTTCTATGGTCAGTGGGAATGTTCTAGAAGAATACTGATTGCATGTTAAGTACAGTAGCTCTGACCTACACCTCTATTACCCTGCGCTCTGACAGACAGCCGGCTGACTCGTGTAAGGAACAATACATTGCCATTTGTGAATGAAAAGGACTAAGGGTTGACACACGTGCCAAAAATAGCAGATAATAAGCAAGAATACTTGACTGGGATTAAACAAGATGTTGTCAAAACTGGCCCTTTCCAGGAGAAGCCCAGCCTGGGAAACCTTGCTAACGCTAATGCCAGTCTGCTAGAAGTGCTTGAATGATAAAGGAACAGGAGAAAGGTTAGAAGGGCTGGAATGAAGAGGAGTGGAGGTTTACTGCACTGGTACCACGCGCATGGTGTTGGTGTAACCGGAGCCTGGACGCCAGCCGGTAAGCACGATAACGACATCACCGGTCTTGAAAAATCCTCGAGCCTTGCCTAAATAACACAGTGAAAAAGGTTAGGGGGGGGGGGCGGGGGTCAAAAGAAACCATCTTCAAACAGGATGGAAGCTACTGAAGAAAAAAAAAAAACTTTTGGACATTTGATCTTGGTGTGACCTTGACCTTGTTTGGATCAATTCCAAACTCTAATCAGGTCATCTGCTGGCTACAATGATAATTCCATATAAATCCTACAAACATTCAATTAATTAAAAATAGAGTGCAGTCTAGGAGTCCAGATATTTAATGGTGGGACATTTTGTCCTTGTGATGATCTGTCCCCTGTGAGACGATCACAAGTAGACAGCACTACTTACAGGTGTGGACCTGTCTGTGATGCACTCACTCATACCAATTGTGGAGGTAGTCAGAGGCGCATAGTGTAGCATGAACAGCATTTCACACACACACACACACACACAGATTCCAGTGTTATCTGATGACTAAAACATTTTGATCAAGTTTCAGGTGGGCTCTGAATTGCCACTGTGTGATCAGGCAAACTTGGCAGCCTTTCAAGTGACCACCAGTGAGACATTTAATAATTTAGATAGTTAATACAGAAGTTAATACCAGGTCTTAACAACCTTCACCTCTAATGTGAATAAATGTCAAGTTTAAGGAAGACCATGCTGAAGATTTGTGTTTTCCAAACCTGGATTACTCACTAGTGCTTTGTTGCACAACAAAGTCACTGAGGAGACTGAAAATGTTAAGAGCTTCTTATTCTAATGACCTCCTTCTGAATGTTAAAGCCGCAGAAAAGCTAAATCCGTGATTGCTTTTTAGTGAGATTAATATTGGGCTTGTGGATACACATGTGCATGAATATCAAATGTGACCACATTCCTCATTCACTGCAAGTTGGTCTTAATCCTGAGTAAAGCATTTTTTTCTGTAATCCAAGACGAGCCCCACTGAAAGTTTCACAGGAGGTAAATGTAAAAATTGTACAAAGAGAAACTGGGGGATAAACCAAAACTGGCCCATACAACTGAAAGAAATTCAAGGATTTTTTTTTTTTCAGTGCATCTAGCATTAATCCTAGTTCCCCAGGATGCAACGTCTGATTTAAATGCATCTAACACCATGAGGAGCTTGAATATATTATTTAGCCAATAATGAGTGGAATCTGGTGTCACTGAAGACGTTCAGTGCCTCTAAAAATAAAAGGGGCTTTAAATATCAACAAGTCTTCTAGTGTCCTCTTACCAACATCCATGGCAAAGTTGACTCGGAGATCAACATCCTCAGCCCAGACGTCGTGAGGGGGACTGTTGTAGAACACGGGGAAGATGCCGCGGTACAAGTGTGCCTGGCGGGCCGTCTGCCCATTACGTGTCACTGCGATGATGGGAGCGCGGGGGCGGTACCGGGAAAGCAAATGAGCAGACCTGGAAATGAACAGAAAATACTATGATCCAAGTCACAGAGATGTTTATCAGTAATAAATTAAAGGTGAAGGTAATAAAATGCAGAAACCTGCGACTTGATTTATAGCCTGAACTACTATCAGTACATAATGACCAATCAGACTGTTATAGAAAATTAAACACCTGTCAAATGAGAATCACGATTTCAACAGCACTGTGGTATAAATGAGGTTAAAAACCATGAGGTTAAAATACAGTGAAAGTCAAGGACAGCTAAAATTAGCAACACACACACACACACACACCTCAAGGGCAAAGTGAATGAACTTTCATAAAAAGTCTGTTGACACTTAAAGCAGAAATCATCCTAGTCTAAACAGTGCTGTGTACTCTGTCATTTTTCCGGTCAGAGTTGGGCAATATGACAAAACCAGATCACTTTACTTTTTCTTTTCCCCCAAAAAGAAAAAGTACTCAGAACATCCATAATACTCAGAAAAGCACATTGTGAAATGTATATTGCCATACTGCCCAGCCCTATTCACAGCCATACATTATTACTCAAACATTCAAGGGTAGGACAGAGGAAGAAAGATTCTTATTTGTCTAGTGAATGTATAATTTCCCACTAAAGCCTTCTATACATTTTACAGAGAGCTAACGCATACATGCCTACCATAGTCTCCTTATCTGCTCTTTTATTCGTCCCTGCTCTAGGTCTAGGGTAGGCCTGGGGTAATGTAGTGGAAATACTATAGACTAGGGTATTTGGACAGGCAGGTGGTAAATTTGCATTATTGTCCATGATTTTAAACAGACAATGTATTTGCACTCCTAGAATGAAGTGAATCTCTGTAGAATTTCTACAGCATATTCTAGGAGCCTGATTTTTTAAATATATTCACCATCACCTGACCTTGGGTCATACCTTAAAACCACTGACGTGTACACCAAGCTTTAAAAGTGCAAAGTGTTTCTAAACCTTTATCATTTTGAATACTTTACAAAAAGTGATTATATAGCACAAGCCTACTGTAAATGATTTTATCCACCCAATAAAATGGGAGATGAGTCGAGCGACACATGAATATGGAATTCCCCTGTAGACACAAATGGCTACCCAGCATAATGAGCATACTGAGTACTTGGGCATCCTGGCACCTGCTTCCTCCCTTCTTGCCCTAGCCATCTCCTCTTACCTGCCGGTCTTGGTGAGAACAATTATAGCACTGGCGCAGCATTTGAAGGAGGACTCGACGGCCCCGATGGCTACGGCCTCTGAGGGGTCCTGGCTTAGTTTCGTGGAGCGCCTCAGCTCCTCAAACAGCTGCCGGTGGAACATGGCTGCTTCTGCCTCCCTGGCAATCTGAGTGTGTGTGAGGGAAAGGACACAGTGCCACCCAGTGGAGGGAGGTGGAGTGGGAAAGGGAGGGGTTATAACAAATCAGTCACACCAGCGCAATAGCACTCGCACCGCCCGAGTGAGAGAGAGAGAGAGAGAGAGATATGCAAAATGTTTACATGTTTTTACTTTTAAGAAACATCATGGCTTTTGGCCAACCAGTCAACTAATAATTTGATTTACATCTGTGGTGTATGTCACCCCACTGTAACATTTGCATCTCTCTCTCCCCATCTCGCGTGCTCCCTGTCTGTCCCTGCTCTACACTTCCTGGCTGCAGTTGTCCTTCAGATCTTAACCTCCTGCCTACCTGCCGGAGCCAGTGAGCACTATGAAAGCAGAGGCGAGGATTTTAAACGAAGCCTCCACGGCTCCGATGGCGATGGCCTCAGCAGGCTCGGTAGAGTACGCTGTGCAGCGGCGCAGGTCCTCAAACACCTGCCGGTGGAACATGGCCGCCTCGGCCTCACGAGCGATCTGACTCGAGCATGTAGCAAGCACATGAGGCAGAGGCATTGAGAAAGGGGAGAAAGAGAGGGAGACAGAGAGAGAGCGCAAGAGAAAGAAAGAGCAAACAGGTGGCAAAGATGGGTGCAGACAAGGAGACAGGCCAGGCAAAGAAGAAAAGCAAAAGGAGAAGAAGTACAACAAGAGAATGTTGTAAATAAGGTACACAGGAACGGATTAGTGCATGTGTTAGATCACAGAATACAGATAACAGAAGGTAGAAGAATCAGGAGGACAAAAACAAAAATGACTATGTTAAAACTGATCCCAGACTCACATGGCTTTAGTCAGTCATGCAAGAATTATTAACAATCATAATAAAACAATCATTCAAACACCAATCGTGGCTTCTAATCACATTTTGGTTAATTCCATACTAAATCATAGGTGACCTCAAACATAAGCAAAGATGATTGAGGTCAGAACTAAAAAAAGGTTATTGCTGCTGAATGGAGGTGAGACATGCACGTCTTGCAGGAAGACAACAGCCAGTTAGAAGTTGTTTAATGAGTTAGCAAACACAGGGTTAGTCCATTGTTCATGACTAGAGCTTTAAAGGAATAGGTTTGACCAAAACAGTGCTCAAGAAGGGAAAATGAGAAGAGACATACAGAAGCCAAGACTGCAGAAGACAAACACCACAACACACATTTATGCGCTTAAAATGAAACCAAATAACTGTGTTGGAGATTAATGTTAATAAAGCTGTAAGCCTGACTAAATTGCCAGTTCACGGCTAATGAGGCCTCAGCATGTACATCACGCTCCCTCTGGACTGCGTGTGTGACTCAGCAGTCTGAGAGAGTGCAGCATTGAGTGAACGATAGAAAGCAGACAATGCTGACAAAGCTAAAGGAATTCTGGCAGCATGCAGCAATGTTAGGAACAAAGATAGCAAATCCATTCTGCTACTCATAACCCGAAATCACCTATCAGCTGCCAATATAGTTCTTAAGCTTTCTTTGGAATCTGACCCTACCGTAACAGCAAAATCACATGAATACAAATCAAAATGAAAAAAAAAGTATATATATATATATATATATATATATATATATATATATATATATAAGGCAGAATTAAAGTATGCTATTGTTTTGCAGTGTGTGTCAGTAGGGGGTGCATGTACCATGTGCTGTGTGCGCACTGCTTCCAGAGGGTAGTCTCCCTTTGCCGTCTCTCCACTCAACATGATGCAGTCAGCCCCATCCAGAACAGCGTTAGCCACGTCGCTGCCCTCTGCACGCGTAGGACGGGGCTTCTTGATCATGCTCTCCAACATCTGGAAACAGAGGACAGGAAAGTGTTATGCATCACTTTTCTTGATGTTCTTGAGCATCGGAAAGAAAAACATCCTGTCTGCACAGATTAAACAGGAAAAACAGAACCCGAGTATCTCTGAAACACTCACACCTGTAAACAACCAAAAAAAAAAAAAAAAAAAAAAAAAAAAAAAAAGCACACAATTAAACCCTAACCTGTGTGGCACAAGTGATTGGCTTGCCAGCTCTATTGCAGCGTCCAATCATCATCTTCTGGGCAAGGAAGACCTTCTCTGTGGGGATCTCAATACCCAGGTCACCACGGGCAACCATGATGCCATCGCTGGCCTCCATTATCTCATCAAACCTGCAAGCAAGCAACGACAGCAACAATTCAACGTCAACTTGCCAAGGATTACCATTTACATTTATTAAAGAATGACGTGTACTTATTGTCTGTTTATTATCCGTCATAGAAAATTAATCAACCCCTGACCAATCAGATTACAGAATTCAACTGTATTGTGGTAAAATGTAAAAGAGGTCATTTCTGTACAAAGCTAAAATTAAGTTCTAGAAGAACACTGAAATTATGGATAGAAGCCCATATATTGGCCACTTATCACTCGCCTACGGACTCCTTCATGGTTCTCCAGCTTGCTGATGATCTTGATGTTCTTGCCCTTCTCTCCTAGCACCTTCCTGACCTCGTGGACATCAGCTGCTTTGCGGATGAATGAGGCGAAGACCATGTCGACTCCCATTTCCACTCCAAACTGCAGGTCCTTAACGTCCTTCTCAGACACGGCGGGCAGGTCCACGGCTGCCCCAGGCAGGTTGACACCCTTCTTGCTGCCCAGCATACCGCCGTTCTCAATCTCGCAAATCAGGTGGTCAGAGCCTATTAGAAACCACAGAGCTAGATTATAAGGTGTGGCCTTTCCTTTAAAATCGCATGTCATATTTACAATCACTGTAAACCAAAAACCGAGGACTGGAATACATAAACACGCAGATACTCCCTTTTTTGTCCATTTTGTTTTTAATTCTAACTCTTAAGATTTGAAATATGAAAACTTTACACTCACCAATCTCTTGGACTTGGAGAGAGATTAGGCCATCATCGATGTAGACCTTGCTGCCCACCACCACCACCTTAGTGATGTTCTTGTAGTCCAGCCAAAGGATGTTCTCATCACAGTTCTCCATGTAGGCATCGTCCAGCGTCAACTTGATCTGGTCTCCCTTCTTCAGCTCCACCTCAGCGGTGCCACTCTGTCACACACAGACAGAGAGAACTTTAGTATCATTTATATTAGAGGTTTGTGAGCATCACATCAGCATCCTAACATCCCATCTAGCTTTCTGTAAATCAAAGTGTAACGTATATACCCCTTTGATGAGTCCAGTTCTGATCTCCGGGCCCTTGGTATCCAAGGCGATGGCTATAGGTCGGTAGTGGATACTGCCTGCTTCGAAGCTCTCACAAGCCTCACGAATGTTCTTTATGGTCTCACCATGATACTAAAAAACACACACAAACACACACAACTTAATTACATCAGAACACTGATTCTACACCAGACAACACCAGACTGATTAACATGAGAGGATAAAGTAGTAAAGACTATATTCTAGTGAAGCAGAAGTAAGCACACACAATCACTAGTCAAGCACTAGGACTGCAATATATTCTGCAATATTGGCTTTTGCAATAAATGTTTATTCTGTTCTATAAGCAATTCAAAGTGACTTCAGATTCCTGGTAAGTTTCCTGTGCGAGTTTAACAGGAAAAGGTCAAATTATTGCAGAGTTATAATCAGATTTTGGAGTGTAGCTGTGGGGATTTGCTCATTAAGCCACAAGTGAGATCATGTCCTGATGTCAGGCGAGGAGGCCTGGGGTGCAGCTGACAGTCCAAATCATCCTAAATGAGTTCTGTGGGGGTGAGGTCAGGGCTCTGTGCAGGTCACTTGGGTTCTTATACTCCATATTTGGCACACCATGTCTTCATGGACCTTGCTTTGTGCAGTAGGGCATTGTCATGCTTGGGCCCCTTAGTTCCAGTGAAGGGAAACTGTAATGCTACAGCACATAAAAAGATATTCTGTACAACTGTGTGCTTTCACCTGTGTAGAACAGTTTAGGAACCACCTATGGGTGTAATGGTCAGGCGTCCACAAACTTTTGGCCATACAGTGTAGTATCACCTAACTAACTTGCCTAGCTTGCTATCTAGATTAGACAGATTTGATTTTTTTTGTCAACAGTAACTGTGGTTTGACTGTGGTGAGGCCTTTGCTGTAGATCCGGAGGCAGAAAATCAAGAGAAGGATTCCCAAAACATTGTTACTTTAGTTACACTGCAACACTGGAATATTGGCAATGAAATATTTTTCTGTTATCTAGATAGATTTTTCACTGGCGCTCTGTCCTTCAGGATTGTGAGGTAAAAAGCGAATTGACGTCACTTGGTGCTTTTCTGAAGAGTAAAACTTGCAAGTGAAAAAGCAATAATAGGACAACAAATGCTATCCAAATGGAAGGACAGAGCTTTTGATCTCTGTGATCACCAACATCATCTAATTCAGTTCCACCTTCTTTTGATCTATTAGTGCCAGACAGGAGTTTCCATCAGATACGTCGAGTGTTGAATGCGATGACCAAGATGATCATCAGCATCAAAGCATCATGAACGTTTGCACTGGTCTGACAGCTATTCTGCCATTTTAGATAGAAAGTATGTTTGGCACTAGGAAAGCTGCAGAATACCTGGAGAGAAAATCATTTCAGTTTACACTAACTTAAGTGAAATATGATATTAACTGTTTTCAGACATTGTAAGTCTAACTGAGGAAAGGAATTTATAGAGACTCAAAGAAAGCTCATCATTTCTACTAAAAGAAAATTGGGAACAGTTGTTTCAAGGCTTGTTTAGACCACCACTGTAAGAGACACACCCTTCACCCACACCCACACCCACACACACACACACACACACAGCAGGATTTTGTTTGAGGGAGATAAGGCTCGGCTCAGACGGTTTGATGAGTTATTTATAGTGACAGCGCTCTCTAGTTTACTGGTCACCGTGACCTTGTCATCTTTATCACAATCACGTGAATGACACCGTGACTGTCTGTGATCTTTGAGCCCAAGCGCAGTAGAGCTCGTACAGTCACTGTCTAAGTACTCGATATATCTGTGGTGTCACACAGATGATAAGGGAAAGGCAAGGTCGAAAGAGAAGCCCGAACCTCATGCGAACCGTGGGAGAAGTTCAAGCGAGCAATGTTCATTCCTGACTTGATCATCTCTTTCAGCATTTCCACTGAGCGGGAGGCTGGCCCTGCAACAAGAAAAAACATACATATACCTCATATAGAAGCGCAGGACGCAACGTCAATAAAGCATCGACTTGATGTACTGATGCATAGCTGATATTCGTTAGCCTACAGTATTTTACATAAGGACTAAAAGATGATGTTATTGAAAACATCCTTGCAGCTGGCACTACTGTTCAAGCTGGTGTTCCAGAACATTAATCAACACCTGCTGGATTGAGCATTTAAAGCTCTCTAATAACATGCAATATGAATAAAAAGGTTAATATTAAGCACATCTCTAACAGTGATACGTGTAATGCAAGACAACAGACCGATGGTACAGATGATGCCAGTGTTACGGGCAGTGGTGGGCTCAGAGTCGATGTCCAGCAGGCACATGTGCTCCAGGAAGGTGTCGGCCATGGCAGCATTCAGCTGCTGCGTCTGGATGAAGGCAGAGCCCAAGTCCTGAGTCTTAGTGTGCGGCATGGTGAGAGCAGAGTTGCCTGGTGATGTCCTGGAGATAAATAGGTAGAGATAGACAGAGTGATAGAGCGATTAGATGAGGGGCATGACAACCAGCATGAGATTTGGTCCAAAGGTGTGCAGTCATTCGTGGTGATAAAGTCTCTGTAAATCTCTCCATCTGCACATTCAAAAATAACTATATGGAACATGACTAGGAATACAGTAGTTTTCAGTCATAGCTGGGGCAACAGACACATTGGACAGGAAATATTTTATTTTTGAGAAACTACACATGAAATCAAAAATACCACATAAGATCCTTCTTATACAGTAAGCACTTAATGGGCATTATTAATTTAATTCAGTCAGTAGCTTAACTGGAGTGAAGAATGATTAGAAATTTGGATTAAAGTTCTATTTCCCATGCCTAATTTAGACTACAGTAGGTATAGGGCTTTATGCATTTTTAGGAGCATGAATGGCTGCGACTGAGAACCATTTTGTTTAATTCCATTTCTCCAAGCCCGAAACAAGAAATATTACACAACATCCATTACGAAGGACATTCGACCCATTTATTCAATAAACTAATTTCCAGTTTAATTTTTTTTTTTTTTTTCCATTGCTTGGACAGGTGACATTTTCGACTGCTGACAATTTTAATTCGTGAGGCTTATTTGCTAGCTGAGAGCTGCCTCGATCATCAGATTGTGACCTGTTGATAAGGTCACTTTATTGTTGTTGAAAATACCTTTCGCTTAAACAGTGCCTCATTCCAGAGACGCAGTTAACATATTCTTCTATCATGTGCATTTACTAAGAATCAAGAACCAGCAAATGTATGCAAAGCAGTAATAAACAGCAGCAAAACAATTTTGAAAGGCAAATAAATTTCTACTAAAACCCAGCTGTCTTTTTCCCCATAATTTTAGAGGTGGTGTCCAAAAGTAGAATATCGGTGTTCTTGGACGGGAAAGCTAAGCCATTACATAAAGTATGTCTAGCAAACATTTTATATTTTAATCTTGCTAAATCTTTCAAAGATGTGTACTTGTATTTTTATTACATCTATAATGGTGTTTAATAGCAATCCTGTATTGCCATCAGTCTCGTATCTCTTAAAATATCTTCACATTTCGCCATCTTGTCCAGAAGGAAGTACAAAATTGCAAAATTAAACCTGTACGTGCTAACCCTCATGTGTGTGCTCTACATTCTACCATTGCTTACAGTAACTCCACTGTGCTTCAGTAACTGCCGGAAGATATGGGGTAATTATTATTTTTTTTTTTTAATTTTGTGTAATGTTAAAGGATACCAGTTTAGAGAAATAGGACATTACTGCTATCAGACGTTCCCATGTTTGGAATGCAACCAAAAATAATTATTCTACCAAACCACAGAGTCTTAGATCGAGACAGTGCCATTTTCTATGCCAAAGACAGGCTTTTGCTTTCAGGATTATATAATTATACCTTTGTGGCTTCTCTCTTGAACCAGCATGGCTATTAATAGCACAAATCAATAGTGCAAGCTAATGTTCTACAGTGGAGGTTATGAGACAGGGCACACTGACTAAACATTTTCAGCTCCCATGATGACTACGGAAAATAAGCAAGTATTTAAATCCCTGTGAAGGATGACTATGTAGCTATAGTCTTTATATTCTCCTGACAATGTCTCTGGTCACGAAGCATCACATTTGCATCCTTAACAAGAAGGCTGAAGAAAACAGCTAACATTTCTGATATGTGGTCTTTTCTTCTTGCACGCAAAGACATTCGTTTTCACTCTATGAAGTGTTTAAATAGCAGGAGATTTTTAGAACATTTTTGTATTCCCCTCCACTATACTTTCCACAGTTTATTCACTGTTTCTACACCTCTTTATTTTTCTTATTCTGTCTAGGATTTAGAAAAGAGTAGCACATGCCATACTGTTTAAGCACACGGCTGTGAGATTACACAAGAAAGCGTGCCCAACACACACGTCCAGGGCATGAGCATGTCGTGCCCTGTGCTTCAGAGATCAAAGAGTCAGGCCAAACTTTCTGGAAATTTCCAGGACTGCCTACAGTGCTACAGTGTGTGTGTTTTGAGGAGTACAGTGTTACACATGGAAGGAATGCAGGGAGAATCAGTACAACAAGTGGTGAAGAAGAGAGTCCTTTCAGCAGGTCACATGATACATGGCTCAATAACTGCTGGACAAGATCAGCGAGAAAACTCAACAAACAGAAGCAAAACCAGAAAACCTTTCCCATGCATGCAGCCATCTTGTGAGCTGGACTTACCATCTCACTGACCAGTCCAACAGAAGAACTGGAGATTAGCTCTAGCATACACCTATACTGCCATATCTCCAGGTACACACACACACACACACACACACACACACACACACACACACACACGGAGCACGTGAATACCAGATTTGTTTCCGCGAGTCATGACTTGACCTAGAAACAATACAATGAGGTAACACCTTACACTGTTCGGATCTCTTTAGTGACACGTGAGATACGACAAACAACAACACGTTGCTTATATCGATATTAAATAAAAGTTTAGATTAGGCTTGTGTGATACTGATCCCCCCCCCCCCCCATAGCTTAGTAAACTGAGGCAGAAAAACAAGCCACCATTTTAGGTTTAAAGAGTATAGGGGAGGGTGTAATATAATACAACTGATGATATGAACTGTGGCACTCACGAAGACCGGATGGTGGATTTGTCAGTAAACAGTTAAACGACTTCATTTTCCAGTACAATCTTTCTATAAATTTAGCTGTCTAAATGTTCATGTGGCCGACGCTTTCTATTTATTTATTCACTTTCTATTTATCATCACCGTTAACAATGATAGTAAAATGATAGATTGGATGGATTAAATTTGTAGTTAGAGTAGGTGTCATTTGTACACCTATTTAATTTTTTTGAGTCAAAGCCAGTCCCATTTTTCTCTTTTGGGCTAAAAACTGAATGAGCCATTTTGGCCAAGATTTTTCGGTAGCATCCCTAATAAATAAAA
This sequence comes from Pangasius sanitwongsei, assembly GCA_037576675.1. Taxonomy (NCBI): domain Eukaryota; kingdom Metazoa; phylum Chordata; class Actinopteri; order Siluriformes; family Pangasiidae; genus Pangasius; species Pangasius sanitwongsei. The sequence goes on from CM075008.1 coordinate 25,013,546, forward strand.
TTGATGTTAAATACGTACTTGTCTAATTTTAGCCAAGTCAAACATACACCGCTAGGTTTTATTTCACATAATGAACTACAAAAAAAATATTCTGTACTTACATTGATAGAAAGCAAGGGAGCCCAGGCGAACTGAGAGCATGTGGGATTTGGGAAGGGGGCGGGGCTTCCAGAAAGTCTGACAATATTATAATACTTTAAACTTTTCTGAAACAAAACAGCCAAACCTTGTTAAAATGCCAGAATTTAACCGATGTCACTAGAAATGATCATTACATAACCGCTATGTAAATTCTCTAAAAGTAGTAAAAAAATTCAACAAGAAGTGTTTCACTGAACACACCGACTTCATCAGCTGTGGCTGTTCTTATGCTAATAACATTTAATTCACATATCAAGTAGCTTTCAGTGCCAGTGTGACCAGTAGTGCTTATGAAGTCTTAACAACCAATCATCACACCCACAGATTTACCTATTCAAGCTCATTTTATTACAAGAAAGGCCCCATTTACTATTTTATTTGCAGACTTGTCTGACTACCAGAAAATTCTGACTCATTGCATTTAACAGTCAGACTGTTGCATTTAACAGTCAGTAGCCACACAATTTATTCCACTGCCACTCAGACCACGGTGGGGAGATGGGGCTGAGTCAGTAAGCTGCTGTACGTGAGGAATCTCACATCGACACACACATACACACACACACACACTATGTGATTAACCTCAGATACAGTCAGGGATGAAATCCAAACCCCCCCATTCTGTGGACAGAATCATAAGAATGCTGATTTGAAGTCTGTTTGAATTAAATTTCTATAAGGTGTTTCACCCCACAGACCCTCAGCTCACTGGATGTGTCAGTTAACAATGCCACAGTTAAAGTCTCTCGTTTCCCCCCCCCATCCTGATGCTTGATGTGAACGTTAACTGAAGCTCTTGACCCGTTTTTGCACGATTTTATGCAAACAGACTGCACAGAGTTTGGGGTGCACCCAAATTCATTTTGCAGCTGGAATAAAAACAATGCAAATATTTTTTGCCAGCCCGAATGGAAACATAACCAGAGCAAGTCCCGATTAGATTAGATTACCAGTGTCAGATGTCAGGTGGAGAGGCTCTTCTACAGCAAATTAGCCACAAATGCAGCGCTCGGCTTTTCCAACATTGCATAACACTGGCACTTTTGGCTGTTGAAAAAGACTACATCCGAGTAGAAGTTCCTTTGTTACTCCAGTGTTAATGCCATCGTCTGTTAAAAACATTCACCAGATTTGAACTTTCAGCAGAAAGTTCATGAATATGTGCGCCAGCCAATAAGATACTGTTTCTGTGAGGATTCAGATGTTCCCATCGATTTTGAGGAAGATGAAGCGATCGATCTGTTCGATCCGGAGCTATAATCTGAGAGTGTATTTCATGGACCGCCTCAGCTCGAAATACTGTAAATATAGCACAAAGTATGTATGTTCTACAATATCGTATCCCTGTTCTCACAAACACACACCTATTAAAATATATCAACATAAATGAATGCATTAGTAGTTTTTGGCAGATAATCAATAATGCTTGTGAAGAGTTTCCACAGAGAGTGCGGAGGAAACATGGAGCACCAGAGGTGTGCACAGGACTGCTTTTTGTACCTGACCACAACGTTTTCTTGTTCATTTTAATTTAACGTGAGAACGAAACATGGCTTTTCTTTGTCCTGGGAGTTTCATATCTGACTGCCAGCTTCTGTTCACATGAGCGTAAAAAGCGCTCGCTCCTGTGGCATGCATGGTAATAAAGCAGCTCAACATCTGTGCGATTGTTGGATTTGCTAGACAAATATGGCGGAAAATGGTCACCACCCTGAAAATCACTGAAGTGACCCTGTCTCCTGTTAATCAAGGCTACGAAACCACGGAGTGGCACGCGAACAGCATGTGGTGTTCTACGACTGCTGAATTACTCTGTGACTAAAATAAATGTAACTCACATCATCTAAAAACCTGACATACCCTCTCTGAACTTTACAGCATGTCTACTGACCCACTTATACTCACATACACTTCCAATAACCTTCCACACTCAAGTCCTTATCTAGTCTCGTTCCTCCATGCCTTGACAACCATGGCTACTCTCCAGCCCTACATAAATCAAAGTCATGCGCAAACCTTTATCAAATCAATATAAATACACGTACCTGTAGAGCTCCCAGCCTTTCAGTGAGCTATAAAGACACCTAGTCAGCAGAATCTTCCCGAACTGTTTCAGTTTCTGTGGTGGCTTTTCCCTACCCAGGGTGCTGTAGCCTGGGAGTTTGAACTGAATGAACCTGGGTTCTGCATGCTCTGCAAAGACCTGAACATGAAATCCTCTTCTCTTAAGAACGGATAAACTACGTAAGTCAATCAGGCCTTTCCTAAAGCTTTGGAACAACATGAGTCAATGGAGAGGTTAACTGGTTTGGTGTTAGCTCAGCAAGACCACCACAACCAGATCATGTTACGTACACAGGTACTAAAATAGCTAAAAAGGGCCGGAAAGGGGACATATAGATGGACGAGATGATAGGACAGAAGATGCTAAGCGCAGGAGGACTTCCAGATAACCCATCCTGATAATCACTCACAAACTGCGTTAATGACTGAGTGTTAATACAGACTATGCCCTCGTCTAATTTGACATAATAGGTAAAAATTCCACTATGCCCTGTCTTTATTCTCTACAGAGGCATCCTATTAAACGAAGTCTGAGAACAACAAAAAAAAAATAGACATTTAAAAAGGACTCGTCAGAGAAGCGGCACTTTCAGGGGTTTTAGGTAAGACACAGGGTTCATAGAACATGTCCACGAAAGGAAGTGTATGTAGTACACATGGAATTTGTATAATGATCATGCATTCACAGAACGTGTATGCCTTAAATACGCATATCATAACTACACGTCCTCCAGCAGCATTACTTATTGGACACATGTCTGGAAATCTAAAACTCTACTCAGAAGGGATTCATTGTACATGGGGTCCTAGAGTAATTTCCTATTTTACACGTGCTTTTCTGCGAGTTTATTTTCGTCCGGATCGGCCACGTCTGTGTTTTACTATCTACAGGCCAAATTACCTAGTTTTTCGCCAAACTCTGCGCTCGTCTGATCATTTTAGTTCGGCACACATGTCCATGATTTCTATGCAGATGTTGCCTCATGTTGGGAGGGGAAAAAAAAAAAAAAGAACGTTTGACTGTTGCTACTTGCTGTATTTACTCTGGTAGAATGATCGACTCTTCCCTAGATAATAAACATTTCATGTATCACAGAATAAAAATGGATGCTTCCTGTATACTTTCTAATTGTTTTACTGCATTTTCAAATTGTTTCTGAACGGTTTGTTGGCCATGAATGAGCCTTTCACCTGTTCATTGTCTGAGCAGAAGGTCTTATAATCGAATTGTATGTTCCCTGTTTTTGCTGTTTGTATTCGAGAAAGCACCAGCGTCTTTTCTCTACTCCAATATCTCCTCAACTGTTTGGATGCCATGTTGTGAATGGAGTTTGATCACATGATGTGTGACAAATATCCAAGTGCACAGAAAACACAACCTGCTAGAAACTTACTCTTCCTGTGGTCACTTTTTTGCTGTTTGGATGTGAGAGATTCATCACTGAGGACACATGAAAAAAAAATGTATTACAGACCCCACCCCCATAAACTAATCCCACCCTAATAGGGTTTTATACTAATTATATCAATAATACCAAAAGGTAAATCAATTTCTTAAAAAAAAAAAAAAAAAAAAAATCTCTCCGGTTGATATTTTCCCTCCCCCCAGACATTTTGCATCAAGGATCCTTAAGCTGTTAGTGACTTTGTGGGCTGGATTTTTTTCACCCCAAGCCTGTAATTATTCAGGATCTGCCAACGTGTTCTCTCTTTCTACCCTTTCATAATGATGACTAACACTCTGCTCTTTGGCTTGGCTTCAGGAGATGTGATTTGAGTCACTGCAGAGATACGAGGCACACTTCCACTAAGAAACGACTCATTCTTCCTGTCTTTGCTATAAAGGGGGATATTCCCCCACCCCACCCCACACCATGAACATGAAAGCTGATGAATTTTTCTTGCAAATGTTTTTGAAAGCACGAACACTCCCAAATGAAGTCTGGCTGCCTGAGTGTCTGAGTTTGTATAGCTGCATGGTTGTGCACGTACAACACACAAACTTCTGCTTCCTCCCTCTCACGGTGAAGAGCCAACAGAGCCTGGTTACCCAACACGCCTTTCCTGCCAACAGAGCAAAGAAAGGGGAACGGCACATAACTCAGTTGTAGGGTCACTGCCTTAATCCAGGCCTGAGGGTTCAGATTTTAGCACAGAAAATGGTATAAAATGTGTATTTCATGATTCAGTCCTTTTGGGAGGACTAAGGTGAGTATTTAACACAAGAGGCATAAAAGATAAGAACCTGTTATCAGAGATCGACAAATCATAAACTCATTAGCTCCGATGTGCTGCTTGGTGTCGTGTTCTGGCCTGGAAATCTACAGCGCATTACTAGCTAGTTATCCAGTTAAACATGTTAATGTCAACTAATAAAAATGAGCAAATACTGAAAAGGGAAAGATTCTGTGTAGTCCTCAACCTAACACATAAGTTAACGTATGCAACTTAACGTAAACAACAAATATACATATTAACTAGAAAAACTGTGAAAGTCAATACAGTGAGTTTTCTTTCTCTGATCAGAGGATGGGAGAAGAGAGAAACTTTTTCAGAAGCCTGTTATCTAACTATTTATTACCTTTACTACACCTGTTTGTCCAGTGAGCAACTACACGACTATGCCTGGAAACGCAAACTGCTTCCTGCAGATCTCCAGGTTAGTGATTCATCCATTATGGAGTTCCAATATGCAAATGCAAACCATGAAACAGCAACTTATCATTACGACATAGCAATTCTGGCCTGAAGTGCTGGACTGGTATCTGATCAGAGTAAACATCCGCTTCACTGACGCATTCTACCGCACATGCTGTATAGTGACTGATATGAAACGGTCCTTGCACATAAACGCAGAATAAAACCTGCAGTCTTCTGCTGTTTTGCCTTACGTAGCTACAGCAGTTTGAGTACTAATGGTACGGTAAAGGCAAATATTCGGTGCATAAAACTTGAAGGAGTGAGTGAAGTGAATGCAAGGAGATGATGACAACAGGGAGAAAAAAAAAAAAAAAAAGTGTTTCGCAACTTTACACAAACAATAAGAATGAGACGATTGTTCAATGAGACGTGGCAAGAATCCGAGTCACGTCCCCAGTAATCAGAGCAGTGCAAGGTGGAAGAGAAATAAATAATGGATGCATCAAGTTTTCCTGTACCCTTTCACCGCCCGTACAAATGTGTCGAATAGGAACGAGGCATGCGGGACCCACAGTTTGCTGCATACACTATTCTTGAGGGTTAAACTAACTTGGGTGTTTAACCCCAAAATGGCAAATTATTAGGGAAGGCACAGATGCGTTTCGCTGCACTGGGCTCCTGAGTGGCACAACAGAAAAACATTTACACCATCGTCTGGAGATAGCGAGTGCCACCCGTAGCCGAGAGCCAAGGGAGCAAAGCTGGCCCCTAGGTGAGAGGAACGGCGTTACTCTCTCCTCTTTCAGTCAGAGCGAAACTAACAGTCTGTGAGCTCACGTATGCCAACAGTTTGAGAGAAGAGGGAGAAAAAAAAGAAAAAAAAAAAAAAGTAGTGCACATGTCTACGCATCTTAGAGGAAGCACGTGTTAGACTTACCGCCCCTGACTGAGTGAAGGCAGAACTGGCTGGAGGGTGGGAATTGACGAATTACCAAAGTGGAAGAAAAATAGAGTAAAAAATTTAAAACAAATGAATAAAAATACATTTAAAATGAATATAAATGCACCATAATGTCATCAGTACTGGATCAGATATTGTCTGATATTCAAATATCGATTTTTTTCTCATCAAAAATGGAAAACGTGGAGTTCATTATCATGCCAAATAACTTATTATTCAATATAGAAAAAAAAAAAAAGAACAGATTTTTAATGCACAGTTTTTCCTCATCTAATTCATGTGGTTCAAAACATCACATCTAACATTATTAGGATTATTAGAACAGGTGAAACTTTAAGAGGAACACATCATGATCTTTAACTCCTTAAAAAGCAGGTGTATTTAGTGTTTAGGTGTTTATCTGTTAATCCCAGGGATGTTTAGAGGTGGGTCAACACTGAGCTTTTCTGCCTGATGCACAGCACTGCGGCGGATGTGTTCAAAGTCACGTTCACTCTGCGTCACATTTTCCCCTAAGTAGGGAGCAGGCTTAGTGAACTCCAGCCAAAGACAAGGAACGCAATATTTACCCAGCGACCCGCACCTACAGATTTACAAAATGCCGGTATCAGGCTGATAAATAATTTAAAAAAGAAAGAAGGAGGGGAAAAAAAAAAAAAGCTGCGCAATACGACAGGCACGTCATTCATCAGCCATTAGAAAGCAGACGGGGTACTGCATGCGCATGCGCATTCTGGCTAGTCAGGTAACGCTAGCATGTAGCCAGGAAATAGTAACAATTCCAGCGGGTTAGCCTTCATTTTAAAGCAACCAGGTCACTGGGTAAACATTTTGGCTTCACAATTGATCAACTAAAAAAAAAAAAAAGCTTCAAAAAAATTGCTAGCTTCTGAAACCTGCAGTAACGTAGCATCATGGGCCGAATCGCAAATAGCCCCGTATTTCCTACACAAGCGCACTATGTAAGGTGTTAAATAACAGTTTGTACGCTGTTAAGTAGTTCACTATTTATTTAACACAGAGCCATTTGGGATTCAGCCAATGCACGCGAGGTCGCTAAGTCAGAGAAGTGTTACATCTGCCAAATGTTTCCTAGTTAATTCATTAGTCAAAAGCACATAATGTCGGCAGATACATCTAGGCTTATTAACTTGTGAGGCTAAAATAACGGCTAAGTCCGTGTGGTAATAAGGCTCACCTTCTTAAATGACAGTCCTCTTCAAGTGATGCGCTGCAAAACGCCGCACGAGCGTCTTCAAGGTGATCTGCGAAATCCGCCGGCACTACTTTAAGCCACAACACGCGGATGTATTCCTACGCAAAATGGGCGGATAGGTTCCTGCAGGAACATCTACAAAAACCTTTAAACCTCCTAAAAAGTTACTAATACAATTCACCTACACTTTAATATGTATAGAGGTATCATTTTATTAAACGTCCAACACAAAACGTGAGCGAGTATTTCCCTCCCCCAAAAAAAAAAAAGGTTGGCGGAAGGTTATGCGAGACAAAAATGAAGGAAGTAAGGTTCTTCTGGACAGCCAATCAGAAAACGAGAATTGGGCACGTTGATGTGCACGAGCAGAGCATGCGTCCGACAGAAGATGCTATAAGCACTTTAAACGCTTTGCAGTTCAAACTTCTCAGCATCTACAGTCATAACACGCGTTATAAACGCACAGGTTGGATGTTCATCCACGTGATACGTGCTAATGTCAGAAACCCATCAGCGAGCACGTGCACCAATGCTTAACTGTGTCGTTTATGTAGCACCTTGGTCCTGGAGGAACGTTGTTTCGTTTCACTATGTACTTCTATATGGCTGAAATGACAATAAACTCCACTTGAACCTAACGCTCTCCATTGCACTGTCATCATACCTTTTTTATTTCATGCAACATTAAATATACCGAGATAGTCACGCGTAGCATGCATCAGTCCTCTATAATATGCATTACAGTGCAATTTCCAAAATTGTTGTGTGTAAATGTTGCAGTGTAGTTGCACTGTAAAATCAGAATCTGAGCACTAAAACATTAACATGTGCAGGACTGTGGGTTCTCCTGGACTAGGGTTGAGAACCTGGGCTCTAATTCCATACTGATATTCAGTTTCCTTTTTCCATGCAGACGTCCTGAGTTTATTTATGCTGCAAAAGCTCCCTCTTGTGTTCGACTGCAGCATTGCAATTGTGCAATTGTGCCCGAGCAGCCATTTTATTTTTATTTTTTTAAACTCCAGGTATGTATACTGTAACTGATCACACATTTCTGCACAAGTACACACCTTTTTTCCCCCCTAATCATTCAACTCACATGTGTGGCCTACTGAAGGCTATAAACATTCTTTTAAACATGAATCATTCAAGCAATCACCACTCCTTACTCATGAAATTAAGGGTGTGACATTCAGTTTATTAAAAAAAAAAAAAAAAAAAAAAAAAAAAGGAAGCTTGATCTGCTGAAGCTCAGATCAAGTTCAAGTAAGGTGAGATGTATTCCAGATTTATTCCACATTTCACCATTTCAACCAGCGTACTTATAATCAGATAAAGGCCTCCTCCTGAAAGGATCAGATACACATATACACTCATCTTTGTAGCTGTTGGGCCAGGTATTATTGCTTATTATATATAATATAGCAGTGTTTTGGGCAAGGCTTGATTTTTCTCTGGTAAAAGCGTGTGGATTTACTCACCTGCTTGCTGCGCCTGTGCCATTGTTGCTGCTGCTCCCACTGCCCATGCTGCCCCGTCCTTAACCGGAGTCATTACCTCTAGTCAGCTTGTGTGCTTCTCACCTGAGCCTTCTCACTGTCACTGCAATCCAATCAGCCCACACGATCAGAGCAAACCCCTGCCTGTCAGTCTGCATTATAATCTAAAAGTCAATCCCACTGCATGTCCTCTGCGAATGGAAACGCAATGCTAACTGTTTGGGTTAGATTAGATCATCCTGTTTGCTCTTTCATCATAATGTCAATATAAAGACATGTGAGTGGCAATATACAGTATTTATTACAGATTGCAGTTGTCCACATAAATCCCCTGATTTACCTAAAACCTTGCAGACTAAATATATTTTTCTAATATTTAAGAATTTTAGAAAAAGGCACACATGCTCCTACGCTTTAATTCAAATCAAGAAATCCATATTATATATGCATGCAAATTTGAAACACCCTCAACTCTAAACACATACCAGTGTTATACGTCTTATATTATATCATGCAGTAACATTTGCCTGTTATGTGTTCAACACTAACTCAGATTCTCCAGTGAGATTTTCAACTCTCTTTATTTCTTCAATGAAAATGGCACGTGACCAGCCTGCACACTCATAAAAACACACATAGATACACTTTAGATTATTTTCAACGTCATTAAACCATTCAGTGAGCTTGGGTTAGTACTGGAATTTCACATGTTTCCCATCTCACAAAAGCATGTCAGTAGGTGGATTAGCTACTCTAAATTGCCCCTAGGTGTGAATAAGTGTCTGAATGTGTGTGCGTGTGTGTGTGTGTGTGTGTGCATGGTGACCTGCAATGGACTGACATCCAATCCAGGGTGTATTCTCGCCTCGCACCTAGTGTTTCCGGGATAGGCTCCGGATCCACCGCAACAATGTCCAGGATAAATCGCTTATTGAAGATGAATGAATGAATCAATGAATGCATCTGTAACATGTTTGTTACAAGGTAATGATAAAACTCCTACTGATATGTTAAAACTCAACATAAACGTATTCACTGTTTTGTCCACTCTGAACACTGCATTATCTGGTGTTTTTGTGCTGAGTCATCCTGTATATCCCTGAAAACCTTGTTTTCTATACGTCTATGTGTCTACACACTGTGTGTCTATATAAGTTATGTGTCATCATGACATGCATGTCATTTTCCTCTATAAACCTTATAAGTCACATTTACTAGTTTGGGAACACCTTAAACCACATCTGTTTTCAAAATAGTTTTTTTTCAAAAATCATTTTTTTTTACATTCAGAGCTGAAAATATTTACATTCATGAAATATTCATTTCTGTCCATAAGTGGACCGACAGATAACAGATGAAGTTTTTCTCGAAATGTTGATAATTTTTAAATTTATGTTAGATCTTACTCTGTAAAATGACATACAAAAGCTATTTTTATGACAGCAAATGATATTTTCTTGATTAAACAATAAAAAATTGCAACAACCTGATTTGTAAAAGCTTCTGTGAAAGAGCGTGTTCCCATTTAAAGAACCATTTTAATTCTAACATCATCCTAGAGACTAGATGCTTGGTTTTATTATGTATGCAAATGTATGCATAACTAATTACATGAAGCCTAAATAAAGGTCAAGTGCATAAATAAATTTCCATTTTTTGTGGGAAAAAGAATCTCAAGAATCTTGGGAATAATGTGGAATTGAATGTGATGTATATTATTTAAAACAGAGAGAGAGAGAGAGAGAGAGAGAGAGAGATTTTTTTTCTACCCCTGTTTTTCCTCAGCCTGCAAAGCCGGTCAGCTGTAGATCACATGATCCTGGTGGCTGGCTCCTGCCGCGCATGCTCAGCCTGCTCTGTGTTGTCAGGCAAAGAATAAGGCTGCACTGGGAGCAGAGATCTGCAACAGATAAACACACACACACCTTCAAACACACATTTGGAGCAAGCCAGAAAGGGAGAATCAAAATCAGACAGCATGAAAATGGAGATGGCTTCCTCATTAAGCTCACTTTATTTTTAAATTTTGCTCAGACATTTTATGATCTTGTTCTGAAAGCATCATTGTGAACCAAGAGAAGAGAGGAGGAAGCATCACTGGAGGAAAGTCCATTGAAGGAGAGGGACTGCAAAGAGCTTCTCCCTCCATCTTTTTTGTGAAGGTAAGAGATACAGGGATAAAAGAGGAGGAGAGAAAGATGGGGGAGGGGTGGCCTTGCCAGCATCCCTGATGTGATATATGTATCGGTATGTGATGCAAACCTGTCAGAGGTATGTGAGGATAGTTGATGGTGTGTCAAGGACATAGAGGAGGCAGGAGGACAGGTTCCTGCAGAATTAGATGAATGAAATGAACGGGATCATGATCTGTGCAAATACGCTTATACAAATCCTAACATTGTGTAGGAAATGTGCAGCGTTTGTGTATACACTGTTACGATGAGTGTTCAATGGAGTCTCACATTCTTGGATAAATTCATAAATTCAAAATTGTTCTAGATGGCTCTTTTATGGAGACACGCAGGGTCAAGAGGAGATTAACACTACAGGATGGAGGGATCAGTAAAGATGAAGAGGGGGAAGAGTTTTGCATTTTAAAAACCTTTAGATAACATTTTGTTTTGACTAATAACTTTCTGAAAGCATTTAATCACCATCAAAACCCATAAACCTGTTTGCATTTTTGTTTAAACATATTAAAGAGTGCCTTGAAATCTTAATATTGAGCTCAAACAAACCTGAGTTTGTCAGTGATTTAAATCACAGATTGTTCTAAACGTGTCAAATTCATGTCAAATGTAGCATTGCTCAAAGCTCTGTAATGGGGCCTTTCCTTTTAATATCCTAATATAAATGTTAACTGTGGAATAAATCGAAATAACCCACATCATTCTACTAATACATGATACATAATCATATTGGGCCAGAGACCAAAATGATAAACAATCTTGCAATAAATATTAGAACTTTTTATACTGTAATGATTAAAAATATATTTTAGTCTAGCTTTTAGGTAAGATACAAATTCATAAATTCACATATAATATGTGATTTTTTTTTTTATACAATATCTTTTAAATTATATTATGCTCATTATTTTGTCAACTGATGTCAACTGGTCCATAAATAGAGCTTGGTTGAGTAGTTTCCATTGTAAGAGCTAATCTTATTTTAGTTTTTATTAAAAAAAAAAAAAGCAATTAACGTAATTATTGATAAAATATGGAAAATTGGAACTCAGTCCCACAAAACTAATTTAGAACATGCAGAAGTATGAACGCACACGCACACACACACACACAGACACACAGCATCTCACCCACACACTCCGCCATGATTCATGAAACAGTTGCACAAGCCAGAAATGGCTGTTGCTAAGATACACGGCAAGGTGCAGAGTCGATGATTAAGCAAAGACAGCCATAGAGAGTGATTATAAAGTGGTGTGATTAAGCAGTACAGAGACAAACGAGTTCAGCCCTGAAATGCAGATTGGGACTTGAAAGCCGAGGCTCCGTCGTCATTTTGAATCAACTGCAATTTGAGCTTGATACATTTTCCTCTAGAATAATGAGGTGTCATTTGTTGCTATTTTCAGGTTCTTTTCCTTTACAATGTTTCTTTCTCCGCAGTTCTCCATACAGAAGCCACAGAGCTCCAGACTCCATCTAAGCAGTATATTCCATGCCTTTGGGGTGTTTGATGTGAAATGGATGGGAACAGTCCAAACCTGTCAGAGCTTCATCTCTAAATGACTGATCCGATGGTAAAACTGCACCTTTATTAAGCTTGGGGTTGCTCAGGGGTCATGTGTATACAAAGTCGACTACAGCTTTCTGACTTTCCTTGCTCTCATATTGACATTACTGCCTCATAGACAGTGACAGATGATTTATCCAAGGTGAACTATGAAGAGAAGTTGACAAGGGCATGTTAACCTCTAAACATCTGGGTTCCTGAGTCGTGCAACAGAAAAGCGTTTGCTCTATCGTCCATCAAGAGATCACAAGTTCAAATCCTAATGATGCTACAGCCATATACATACTCTCACTGAGCTCTTTATTAGGAACACCTGTACACCTAATCTTTCATGTGATTATCTAATCGGCCAATTATGTGGCAGCAGTGCAACGCATAAAATCACGCAGATACAGGCCAGCAGCTTTGGGGAATGTTCACATCAACCATCAGAATAGGGGGGGAAAAAAATTTAATCTCACTGATTTTGACCATGGCATGATTGTTGGTGCCAGACGGGCTGGTTTGAATATTTCTATAACTGCTGATCTCCTGGGATTTTCACACACAACAGTCTCTAGAGCAGGGGTGTCCAACCTTATAGTTGAAAACCTGAAAAAACGTAGCCTGGTCTGATAAATCTCGATTTCTGCTGAGGCACACAGATGGTAGGGTCAGAATTTGGTGCCAACAGCATGAATCCATGGACACAACCTGCCTTGTATCAACAGTCCAGGCTAGTGGAAGTGGTGTAATGGTGTGGGGAATGTTCTCTTGGCACACTTTGTGCCTGTTAATACCAATCAATCATCGCTTGAATGCCACAGCCTATTTGAATATTGTTGCTGACCATGTGTATCCCTTCATAGCCAAAATTTACCCATCTTCTAATGGCTACTTCCAGCATGATAATGCAACATGTAACAAAGCAAAAGTTGCCTCAAACTGGTTTCATGAATATGACAATGAGTTCAGTGTTCTTCAGTGGCCTTTCCACTCACTGGATCTGAATCCAATAGAACATCTTTGGGACGTGGTAGAACGGGAGATTTGCAACATAAAAGGACACCTGAAAAATCTGCAGGAATTGCATGATGCAATCATGTCAACATGGACCAGAATCTCAAAGGAATGTTTCCAACATCTTGTGGTATCCATGCCACGAAGAATTGAGGCTGTTTTGAGGGCAAGGAGAGGCCCTGTCCAGTATTAGTATAGTGTTCCTAATAAAGTGCTCAGTAAGTGTATATACATGTATGTAAATGTTACATAAAAATAAACCAAATGCTAGACATAAATTCTGCAAAAAATGTTCTTGGGCAAATTATAAAAGCTATGGGCTATTATAAAAGACATTGAAACTGGTTGGGAAGATTTCACACAACAAGTAGCAGACAACACACGAATGGAAAAAAACTACAGAGCCATAGCAAAGACCTCAAACATCACTGTCAGTACAGCTGTCTTGATAATATGAAGGTGTAAACCACAACATAGGTGCACCATGCAAGATTTCAAGGAAGGTAAGAGAGAAGCAAGCAGTCACTCGAAAAGAGTTGCAGGATGACCTGAAAGTAGCAGGAACAACGGTTACACAGGAAACAATAAGCAATAAACTGCACCGCAATCCACCACAACTGACCCAATGGTAAGACTGCATCTTTAATTAGTCAGGGGTTGTCCTTCACAACATGGTAGGGTGTATACAAAATCGTCTACAACTTTCTGATTTCTCTGCTCTCATTTAGCTCCTCGGCTCATTACCAGCCTTACATTACTGATTTGAACTCACTAATGTACACGGGTATTACTTCTGTCACAAGGTCTGATGGGCTCAGGAAACACATACAGATAATTCATCCAAGGGGAATGATGAGGGGAAGCTGACAAGGGCGTGTTAACTTTTAAAAACTCAAAACGTCATAATATGACATTAAGAGAGAGAATCGTACTTTTGTGTTTTTTGAGATTTTGTGTTGCTACATGGTGTCTAAACTGCAGGTTTAGGTATGTATACCAGTTTCATACAAATTATGCCTAATTGTGCCTAGGTGAATTGTTTAGTTGTTAAATATGTACTCTTTGTTGTATTAGAAAGTACAGCATCCTCTAAACTGATAAACACAAAATTGACTATTTTGGCCTGAAGACATAAATATACACTATATGGCCAGAAGTTTGTGGACACCTGATTATGACACTAATATGTGCTTTTTGAACATCCCATTCCAGATTTAGTCCCCCTTTGTTATTATAATAAGCTCCACTCTTCTGGGAAGGCTTTCCACTAGATTTTGGGGCGTGGCTGTTGGAATTTGCTCATTCAGCCACAAGAGCATTAGTGAGGTCAGGCACTGATGTTGGGCGAGGAGGCCTGGGGTGCAGTCGGTGTTCCACTCGAATTCTTCCACTCCAACCTTCGCACACCATGTCTTCATGGAGCTCGCTTTGTGCACAGCGGGACTGTCTTGCTGGAACAGGTTTGGGCCTCTTAGTTCAAGTGAAGGGAAATGCTACAGCATACAAAGACATTCTATACAACCGTGTGCTTCAGCTTTGTGGCAACAGTTTGGGGAAGGAACACATGTGAGTGTCATGGTCAGGTGTCCACAAACGTTTGGCATATAGTGTAGCTCACGGTTCAGCATAGCACCTCTCTAGTTGTTATAGTATGTTGTCTTTTCTTATATTCACTTCAGCATGTTTTAAAAAAATTTGCTCCCTGTCAGTATACTACTATTGTCGGTACTAAGCGACACATTGCTAATGTCGGTTATGAAGTTATAAAGATATTTGAAACGTGTCCTGAAAATAACTGAATGATTTTCATGCAGGACATCAAAGGCCAGTGTTGGACGGATGAGGAATCAGATGGAGATAATGAGCCTGAGCAGTTCCTCTATGGAATTCAGGTAAACAGCAATCAACTGAAGCAAGCGAAAATGAAAATCTTTATGTATAATATTTACAGTTTATCCTGATTAAATTTTGTGAGGTAACGTGCCTTGTTATGTGTGCACACTCGATTTGTTGTTTATTAAAATCTTTCCAGTACTCGTAGTATACTGGCAGGGAGGATGAAATGAAGGAAAATCTGTTATCATACACTAGGAAAAGAGGATTAAAATCAGAACATAAAACTAAAACCTAGGAAAACACTGAGGACAAGAAATAAAATAGCTCAGTACTGTAAACAAACTACATGACAAGAGTTTGCAAACTGATCACGGAAATCAAGTGACAGGTGACAAAACTCAAGAAAACAAATCAATAACAGAATATTGGAGAGGACTTGAATTAAAACTAACTAGCACCAATATACATTCAAAATTTAAGTGTGAGTGTGATATTTATAAAACTAGTGATTGTTCTGTTTTAGCAATTGTCATCGGATCAGAGATGAGCCTTTCTCTAGACTTTAGATTAGTTTCAAGTACAAATTAAAGTAATTGGTATAGAAAGCCTCATCAGTAATATTTAAATTTAAGTTTAATGTTTTATGCTAGTGACATTAGTGATTCATTTTTTATGCATGTCAAAGTTATACATGCCTTATTTCTTGTGTTAAACTACTTAAAGTCCACAAATTCAGAATTAATTTTATTTAGTTTATTAGATCCTGGAAAGACCCATAAGACTTTCCATACATGTATAAATAGACATAATGGACAATATCAGTAGAAGGCCAGAATGCATTATTTAAACAACCTACAACTTAATAATATTCAGGGAATTCAGAACTGTGAGCGTATTACAGCACATGTTGATATCTGGAATAAAAAGTTATGAAGCACAGCAATCTGATCACAGCGTTATAATGAATATGTTTTTTTTTTTTTTCATCACACAGGGGAGCTGTGCAGCTGATCTGTATCGCCATCCCCAACTGGACGCTGACATCGAGGCTGTGAAAGACATTTACACGGACAGTGCCATATCAGTCAGGTATTTTACAATGGGTTCTTGAGCAACAAAATGGCAATAAAAAGTGTTAGACATAGTGGTTATTATTTAATTGAATTTTACCTATCTATCTATATCTATCTATCTATATATCTATATATATATATATATATATATATATATATATATATATATATATATTAAAGAAAAAACTCACCAACATCATCTCATTATTATGAGGAAAGCTAATAGTTATTG
>CM075008.1:25035972-25084867 GCA_037576675.1 Pangasius sanitwongsei
CGTTTTGAAAACGTTGTCGTGTATACGTGAAACTTTTTGAAAACGCAAGAGAAAAACTTTTCCGTTTTTGACTACATTGTTGTCGTGTAAACGTAGCCTAATTGTAAATGTGCCACTCAACAAAGCCTTAAAAACAAACAAACAAACAAAAATATTTAAATTGTTTATTTTTTTCTCTGTCAGATTTTCTTGGGAAAATAAAGAAACAATTGAAATAAAACTTGTTTTTCCTCTACATCAGGTATTTTTGGTTAAATAAACCAAGCAACAAAAAAATTGTTTTTGATCTTTGGGGAAAATAAACAAACAAAAAAACACATCTTTATCACATACTCATATATGTTTTTTGAAACAAACAAACAATCTAACTTAAATAGTTTTTTTAAAAAAAATCAGATTTCTTTGAAAGCAAACAAAAATTAAACAAACAAAAAACTTTGTTTTCCCTATATCGGATTTCTTTGAAAAACAATCAAGCAAGCAAACAAACAAAAAACTCTTAGTTTATTTTTACTTGCATCAGAGTTCTTTGAGGGAAAATAGAGCTAGCTTGCAAGTACAACTCTCAGATCAGAGGACTGCTCTTTTAAGACTGTAAAAAATTCTAAACTCTGAAATGTGTCATTACATAAGTATGGGTTGTTCACTGTTCCCTTAATCCACTTGTCTTTTTTCTTCTCGTCCTCTTTCAGATAATGAAGTATTCTGAGCAGCGCATCCCGACACTGAACGAGTACTGTGTGGTGTGTGATGAGCAGCATGTTTTTCAGAACGGCTCTATGCTCAAGGTACCACACACACACACACACCACAAGACATACAGGCATTACAGCCACATCACATCCATTACTGTAAAGTGGTTTATTGTATAATAAAGGAGGAGTGTATTTATTTTCTCTGATAGCTATGGTAATCTTTTTTTAAGCCTGCAGTATGCACCAGAGAGCTGTGTGTGTTCTCTTTTTACACTTTGGGAGTGATGTCAGGTGCAGCTGAAGAGGTGGCTACAGGAGCTGAGGTACACACTCACGCATAAATACATAAAAATATAATACACTTGCATTTCCACATGCAGATGTCTAGGGTGGTGGATGAGCACTGTCCAGTGGCTTGTACTTTTTTTTGTTCTGTTAAGAAACCAAACTGTAGTAGCCAAATGTAGTTAGCTAACAGTTAACTAATTAAACGTTAACATTTGATTAACATTATGTGCTCTGCTTCATAATAGCATTGTTAGCAGATTAGCAGTGCAAGCTATCTGTACTAGCTATGTACACTCAACAGAGGCACCAACCATCTCCAACAGCAATACAGCAATAAGGTGAAAAGGCAAAAAGTACCAAATGTGCTGAAAATGTTCCAAACAACAACAACAACAACATTAATAATAATCACAGCTCAGAAGGGCACCACCAGCTTATCAGCAAGACCCTGCAATAAACACTAGAACACAGACGTACTTATAGTCATTGATGATTGCACTATGACGATGGACAGGTGTGTGTGGGCAGGATGGCTGATCTGAAGGCAAAGAATGCCAAAAGTGTGTAGGCGTTTCATGAGGTGGTCATGAAAGTGGCATTTAACATGGATTCAGAAAATATTTGACTGGCAATTATGACTCCTTCTATCTGTCTGTGAAGAAAAACAAAAGATGTCAAAAGTCCCTGTGGAGTATTAATTCCCAACAGGCAAATAAAGCCAATAAAGAAATAACTGTTAATATGTGGAAAATCCTGTGCACATCATGTTGCAGGATGAAAACAACTGCAGCCTCAGTGAGTGGCGGCCTGGGAAAACCCTTCAGATGATCAAAGTTCTACTATATACAGTCTTTCTTGAACTGAAATATGTCAGTCTTTCTTGAATCTGAAACCCTTTTCTCAATCACAAGTAAAGAAAATTACATTTCAAGATTTCTGTCCAATTATGCCATGCCTACCTATTCATTTATAACCTAATACTTATGGAAAAAACAACATTACTGCCAAACGTGAATGAATTATACATCTTCAATAGGAAAGGAGTTCTGGCTTTGATTATCAACATAATCCGCATCAGTCTCTGTCTCATCACTTGGGGTAAAATTCACTCAAACGCCTCTTCATTGTCTCTTCACTTGACTGATCTCCATTCACGAACACAAGTGGGGAAATAATCGCTGAGTCATTCAATCAGTTCTGTTCTGTTTGACTAAATTTCTTTACATTAATGACATTTATTAGGTCATTAATGTAAGTGTGTAAGTGCTCTTCTCTGTTTTGATGATGATGTGATGGTATAGGAGCATCACAGACATTTTGACAGCCGGTATCTGATTACAAACTAAATTGATTAGACTTATATCTGTTTCGCTATGGTATGTTCAGTAGCTAACCAAAAAATTTTTCAAAGTGTGTCATTCACTGTGTGAGGAAATCACACTTAGCTAGCAGCTAACTTTAGCTAACTTTAGGCAGACTGACAGTTTTTACCACTGTGTATGCTAAAATGGCTCTTTAACCATCGTGACAGCCAATGCAAGGTTACAAATAAATATGTCAAAGTATATTATTAATGGAAAATGCTTTCCATATTGCCATTACTGGTTCTCAACGATTCAGTTGTAGGGACACCCGACTGGTTTTCCCAAACCACCTCACATATGTTATTGTTACTGTAAGGTGGATTGACTCGAGTTCCAGCGTGCTGTGTGTTCTTTTGGATGTTGTTTTGCAGGTTGTGGATCTTCTAGTTGCCATGTGTAGAGCTGCTCTAGAGTCTCCCCGGAAGAGCATCATCTTTGAGCCATATCCCTCAGTAGTTGACCCCAATGACCCCAAAACCCTCGCCTTTAACCCCAAGGTGGCTGTCCATCTTCTCTTATGCAGCATGGGTTGGGTGTTTGTATTTTACAATTCCTGACAAGACATTACTTGCCCTCAGAGATACTCTCTAAAATCTACTAATTTGTAGATACAACTGATTTGTTATATGACACTGTTCATTTTAGTCTCTTTCTACCTTATTTTATGCAAAATTGTGTTTTATGTAGATTATATAGTTTAGTCAATCTATGCTCTTTACCATTAATTAATCTTTCTGTTTGTATACTGTGTGTTTGTCCATGAACGGTGGGCCACAGAAGAAAAATTATGAAAGACTGCAGAAGGCACTAGACAGTGTTATGTCCATACGAGAAATGACCCAGGTATGGCAGTTTGCAAAGTCATTAGCACACCTCTGTAATGTCCAGAACAGGCCCGACAATGATATATGATATGCATTTTCCAAATCATTTTGTAACAATGTGAGTATTAATAGCAAATTCCAGTGATTAGGGACTGTTATTCAAGAGTCGTCTGTGTTACAAATGAACCAGTGTTCAGTTTAACTGCACTATGATATGTTGGGCTTTGGTGAAACTGTACTCTGAGTCTGTCTTTCTGCTGTAAGTTTATTAAAAGTAAGTCTTCCTTTGCTTTAAGTGTCCTATGACAGCGCCATGTTTTTTGCTTTAACTCTATTGTGAGTGAGTATCTGTACTAACCGTGAGTGTGTCTTTCATGTAACTGTACTCTAACATGAGAGTTTGTCTGTGGTGTAACTGTACTATGAGTGAGTGTGTCTATGGTATAACTACTATGAGTGAGTTAGTGTTACTGTACTGTGAAGGGTGAGTGGGTGTGTCTTTGGTGTAACTGTATTATAAGTGAGTGTGTCTATGGTATAACTACTAGTGTAACTGTACTATAAGGGGTGAGGGAGTATGTCTTTGGTGTTACTATACTATGAAGAGTGAGTGTGTCTTTGATGTAATTGTACCACAAGTAAGTGTGTCTATGGTATAATTAACTACTATGAGTGAGTTAGTGTTACTGCAATATGAAGGGTGTGTGAGTGTGTCTTTGGTGGTACTGTGCTATGAGGGATGATTGAGCATGTCTTTAGTGTTACTCTTTTGTAAGGGATGAGTGAGTGTGTATTTGTTGTTACTGTACTCTGAAGGTTGAATGAGTGTGTCTTTGGTGTTACTGTGCCACGAGGAATGTGTGAGTGTGTATTTGTTGTTACTGTACTCTGAGGAATGAGTGAGTATGCCTTTGGTGTTACTGTCATTGGTGTAACTGTACTATGAGGAGTGAATGAGTATGTCATTAGTGTTACTGTCTTTGGTGTTACTGTCCTATGAGGGACGAGTGAGTGTGTCTTTAGTGTTACTGTGCTGCGAGGAATATGTGAGTGTGTTTTGGTGTTGCTGTACTCTGAGGGATGCGTGAGTGTGTCTTTGGTGGTACTGTGCTACCAAGATTGTATGAGTATGGTTTGGAGTTACTATACTCTGAGGGATGAGTGAGTGTGTCTTTGGTGTAACTGTACCATGAGGAGTAAACGAGTATGTCATTAGTCTTACTGTCTTTGGTGTTACTGTACTCTGAGAGATGAGTGAGTGTGTCTTTGGTGTTACTGCCTGTGGTGTAACTGTACTACGAGGAGTAAACGAGTATGTCATTAGTGTTACTGTCTTTGGTGTTACTGTCCTATGAGGGATGCGTGAGTGTGTCTTTGGTGGTACTGTGCTGCCAGGAATGTATGAGTATGGTTTGGGGTTACTGTACTCTGAGGGATGAGTGAGTGTGTCTTTGTTGTTACTGTACTGTGAGGGGTAAGTGAGTGTGTCATTAGTGTTACTGTGCTATGAGGGATAAGTGAGTATGTCTATAGTGTTACTGTCCTGTGTTGGCTCGGTACTGTACTGTATCATATGACTCTGTTACTATAGTATATGTGCTACTCTGTTACTATACTCTACAAGGGATAGGTTAGTATGCATTTGGTGTAACTGTACTATGAGGAATGAGGCAGTGTTTGGCATTATTGTACTCAGCGGGATAAGTTTAAAGACATCTGGCTTTGCTGCAACTATTTTGTGGTCTTTTGTGTAAATGTGGCCCTGTGTATGTTAACAGGGATCCTATTTGGAAATAAAGAAACAAATGGATAAACTCGACCCCCTGGCTCATCCTCTACTACAGTGGTAAGTGACATAAATACATTCATTTTTTATGTACATTTCCATACACAATTTCATTATCCTACACATATACTAGTCTTTCTCTCGTATTGTTTTTGCTATCTGATTGTGTTCTTCCAGGATAATATCCAGTAACAGGTCTCATATAGTCAAACTGCCTCTGAGTAGGGTAAGCTACTGCTTTTCTGCTAGCCTGGCATGAGTGAAATAGAGTGCTAGTTTATTCATTGATATTTTGTTAAGTTGTATGCTTGTGTGCTAGTTACTTACCTTATTACCTGCTGAGTCTGGGCAATATTTCTGTTTGAGCAGCAGCTGAAGTTTATGCACACGTCCCATCAGTTCTTGCTCCTGAGCAGCCCACCTGCCAAAGAAGCTCGATTTCGGACAGCCAAGAAACTCTACGGCAGCACCTTTGCATTTCAGTGAGCACTTTTATTTTTACTGGACAACCATTAGGGGTGGACTTAAATGTGTTTCCGATTTTGAACTAACCAGAATAAGCATGCATGGTTGCTTTTTTTCTGAATTTGAACATAAAGTTTGCATATTGGTGTCAGTGTGTACTGAATTTGTACCAAGCTTATAGATAGGTAGACATACTCAATTTAAACTCAACCAACTGCAGGTGCAAATTTTTTTCCGATTTTGCACGCACATCGGCTTTGAGATCTTTTTTAGATGTGCAACATCAGGAACTTCATTGTGATGGCATTACTGTATTTTTGATAGTGTCTTTCTAATACAACTAACATTCATATAATCAGTCGATAGTTGCTTAACAATTTCTAGTTACTGATGTGTGAAAAGAACTCTATACAGATTGATGCTAAATGGCAACAGAAACTACGTCTATAGTGGCTGAGTAATTATTTATAAATTGATATAATCAGATCTTATACTCATGTACATATTTCTCTCTCTTTATCCCTCTCCCTCTCTGTACCACTGTAGTGGTTCTCATATCGAGAACTGGCACTCTGTTCTGAGAAATGGACTAGTCAACGCCTCCTATACCAAATTACAGGTATGTATCTTTCTACTGGATCTTCTAGCGGATCTGGTCCAGGGGACAGATTGGCTGCCTGGCCCATGCAGTTTGATAGTAGCAAATGGCCTTGTCCTGTTTCAGGTCATAAGAGGCATGTTTCCTGTGCTAACCCTAATGATTACACACACTCCAGTGTGATGTTCATGCTTCACAATCATGCCACAGTAATAAATAAAATAAATTCAAATAAATTCAAATAAAATTCTTTTAAATAAAAGCTTTTCTTTTTACAACCCTCCCACTCCTGCTAATAAGCACTTTATCCTCGTCAGGGTCGTGGTGGATCAGGAGCCTCTCCAGGAAAACTGGGCATGAGGTGGGAATACACTCTACATGGAACGCCAGTCCATGCATCACAATTCCTCTAAATTGTTTTTGCAATATCTACATCATGGATGACTTTAATTATGACCAGTCATCGGATATGTAATTCAGTTAACGGAAATTGTGATGTATTGGCGTCCTATCCAGAATATATTCCCGTCTCACGTCCCTGTGAAGGGCTCTGGATACACAGCAACCTTGATTAGGATAAAGTGGTTACTACAGATGAATAATTAAATAAAAAGAATTATTAGACATATGAGAAAGACGGAGAGTTAATCCTACTGTTGTTGTTTCTTTCTGTTATATTTCTGGTTTTGACAAAGTAAATACCTTATATGGAAAAATGTTTGTGGAAACCTGACCATCACAGCTATATGTGAGTGTTAGACATCCCATTCCTGATTTATTCCACCTTTACTTTTATAATAAGCTCCATTCTTCTGGGAAGGCTTTTTTTTGTGGGGATTTGTGATCATTTAGCCACAAGAGCATTAGTGAGGTCAGGCACTGATGTTAGGTGTTCCAGTTCATCCCAAAGGTGTTCAGTGGGGTTGAGATCAGGGCTCTGTGCAGGACACTCGAGTTCTTCCACTCCAACCTTGACAAACCTGTCTTCATGGGCCTCGCTTTGGGTCATGCTGGAATAGGTTTGGAGCCTCTTAGGTGCAGTGAAGGGAAATTGTACTGTTACAGCATACCGATACATCCTGTACAATTGTGTGCTTCCAACTTTGTTACAACAGTTTGAGGAAGGACAATATATGGGTTTTTGATGGTCGTGTGTCCACAAATTTTGGCCATATAGTGTATTTCACAGTTGTGAGGTATCAAGCTGTGAGAGTGAGTGAAGTGATCTGGTAAATCTAATTTGAGCAGTTTGTAGCATATCGATCTGGATGTTTTAGATTTAGCATGTCAGGTTAACTTTAGGTCAGCTAGGACCTCAGTTGAACCATGACTAACCTTCATAGTTAGACTAATATCAGACGATCTTCTTCTCTTCAACCCAAGCTGCATGGGGCAGCCTATGGGAAGGGCATCTATCTCAGCCCCATCTCCAGCATATCTTTTGGATATTCAGGTAGGCCTCTCAGCTGGAATCGTGTCATGGCACCATGCGTCTCTGTCATGCTCATGTTTTTCTCATTATGTGCTTTCGGTGCCATGCTGTTTATATGGTGCTCATGGATGTGTGTTGCCCAAACTTAACATCATGGCATTATTTCCCATTGTATCCGTGGCTGGGGTTTGTTAGTTGTATTGTTTGTACTGTCGTTTCTTTATTTTTTTCATGTATTTAACCAACGATTACGTATCAGATGGGAGCTAAATTTTTGTGTTAACATCATACAAAACTAAAGAAGCTGACCCCATGTCTCAGCTGATCGACAGTATTTAGGGTAAGAGCGGAAATGGTGTAAAGATTTATTTTTAGGCCAAAATGTTCATTTAAGGCTCTTACATTAGAGAATAAATGTGTAGTAATTACAATATAGGAACATCCCCAGATAATACTCATAGTGCACACAGTGGGTGCTTGAAAACAACTATAAACTGTCATAAGATGTTATGACTTGTAAAACCCTCATATCTGGTGTAATATGTGGACCATTTTATTGTAGTCGGTGTCATATGTATAATCATTTTTCTTGTTATTGACTCTGCCATTGATCTCCGCGTTTAATCATATTGCATTTTTCATCCATCATCAGTGCTTCATGATGTGATGCATGGGCTTCAGTGGAAGTGCCATATAAAAATATTGGATATTATAGCTCAGTTGCGTGTTTGTGTGTGTGTGTGTGTGTGTGTGTACAGGAATGGGTAAAGGACAACACCGGATGCCGACTAAAGATGAACTGGTGCAGCGTTATAACCGTATGAACACAATCCCACAGGTAAGACCTTTACTATCTTCAGGAACGTAGTGCATTTAGCTCAGTTTCTCATTAAAGACTGTCTTTTGTTTTAATTTTTTTTTCCAGAGTCGCCCGATTCAGTCACGCTTCCTACAGAGTCGGAATCTGAACTGCATTGCACTTTGTGAAGGTATGGTGCTTTGCTATAAGTAGATTAGCTTGTAAATTTAGAGATAGGTGGGGCGAGAAACTGTATTTTTAAGGAAACCCGAAGTTGCAGTATTTATTAGTTTGTGAGTCTCCCAATGTTTGATAGATGTTACTGTAAACTAGTGCAGGGGATGAGTTATTCCCCCTGTACTGAAGATTGTGTCTGGCCTGCAGATTGTTTTGCAGGTGCAATAAATATTATTGTGTTTCATCTGTGTTCCTAAAAATAAATCATGATAACTCATTTTTATTTGAACTTGCATGGTAAGCATAAAATATATAAAAGTTACACAGGGCCCATTGGTCTGTTTGCCTAGTCTGATTATTTTATAATTAAGGGCTTTAAGATTTACAGTGTTTGCTGAGTTTGCTCCATGGTGCATTTACTCTCTTAGTGTGGACCAAAATAACCACTCACAATCATTTCCTGAAGGAAACATGCTCAGTATCGTGGGTTAGAAGAAGCATTTTATGGCATATTCCTGGCCAAAAAACACAGATGTTAACAATAGATTTTTTAATATTGTACCACAGCACTGCTGAGTTCTTAATTCTGACTGGTCAGAAGGTGTTGATTAATTTTCTATAATAATAGCTCTGACAGTAGTGATGGCTGTAATTCAAATTACAGGTTTATATTAATGTGCTCGTTCTAATACATTATCATTTCTGTAGGGATTCATATGGCTCTCTCTGCATAAACAGATTTAAAAACAAGTGTCATATGGTGAAGGTTTCTTATGGGAAAGTCTTCAAGACAGGTGTTTGTGTTTTCTGGCTTCTTGGTAACATCACAAGCTGAGTTTTGTTTTTGTCTTATTAACTTATTAATTATTATTAACACATTGCTGTGAGATAAGAGGAATAAAAGACTTCAGGACATGCTGTTATTGAAAAACTTTGCGGTGGTAACAGTAAATCTGTCATTGATTATTTTCCTCTAACAGCACACCACCCAATGTTTTATTCCTTATATATTGTTATTAGTTAATGATTTATCTGGTGATTAGTACATGGCTCTGCAGATGAGGCTTTTTTTTTTGTTTTTTTTGCAAACATTTTTCTGACCAGCAAAAGTCCAGAATGTATATTTTATATACATAAAAAACAATTAGAAGTTCCAATTTTGCTCAGATTTCTTTTTGGTCCTATTTGGTTTCACATCCCACATATGTAAGGGGATCAGGAAAAAGCAGTTGCTGGTGATGCTGTGGGAAAGCGCAGGGCTGGAAATATACTCTCAGAAGAGTTTCATGCATTGGGATTGTATCAATACTGGATTGTGTTGGGTTTGTTTGGGAGCAGACTGAGATCACCTCACGCAGGTGCTCTTAGAGAAGTTGTTAAGGTTTGCACTCGAGTGTGATCGCTCTGTTACTGCCTAAACTAACCACACTAAGGCTTAATTGAAACAGAGTAAATCCTGTATAATGTGAGTATGAGGTTTAATGGTTTTAATTTGATATGATCTGTCACAGTGATCACATCCAAGGACCTCCAGAAACATGGAAACATCTGGGTGTGTCCTGTTTCAGATCACGTGTGCACACGCTTCTTCTTTGTGTGAGTACCTGTGTGTGTAACAATTTATAGAAACGATTGTGTGTGAATAGTGTGTGTCTAGTGTGTATGATTTCCTGTGAACATGTCCAGTCACTTTACACTCTCCCACCAGGGGGCGATGTTGGACCAAACATGAATCCGCACGTACAGTACACTGCATCTCTGGCTCGTATTCCCAACCCTGGTCCTGGAGTACCCCCTGTCCTGCACATATTCATGTTTTCCATTTCCCATTTTTCCCCATTTTCCCTGCTTCCAATACATCTGATTCGACTAATTAACTAAACAATAGTCTTTCCTGAGTTACAGCAGGAAAAACACTAAAATGTGCAGCACAGGGGGTACTCCAGGACCATGGTTGGGAACCTGCAGTGACCTAAATTACACTTTGACTACCAGTTGTCTTTTTATTAAACCAGATTACTGTTCATTTACAAAACAGACAAAAACACCAGTGTTCAATAAATAATTTAGTAATAAAATTTGTAATAAACACTTCTTCCGCCATGCAATGTAATCCTTTAGCAGTAAGGTTTTATTAGTAAGCAACATAATGGGCAAATATTAGGTAATTCCTCTTAATTATTAGGATTAAATATTAGTTAATTATTATTTATTAAATATTAGGATTGCTGTTCTTTAATATTTACTATTTTTAAAATGGTGACCAAATTAATATGATGATAATATGAATGTTTTCCGACGTGGGAAAGCACTTTTTGAGGTCTCTCTCTGACCGCTTTCTTTTCTCTCTGTAACATGAAAAGTTGCCTATTTTTGGCATATTAAATCGAAGAAAGAAAAAAAGAGCAGGTAGTGAGGGAACTTCTGTTTATAGCTGCTATAACATCAGTGATAACAGGAATTAAACATAACTTGAAATGGATAAAACTACAATGTGTCATTCTTTAATAAATTAAAATTGTTTTCACTGTCAGATTGCTGTGGTATAAAGTGAATAAAACACTTTGGGACATGCTGTTAGTGAAAAAATAAACTCTGGGATGGTAAAGGCATCACACCACCACAACATATTATTGATTATTTTCTTATAACAGCATGTCTCATTGTTTTATTCCTTATAACTGTAACTGAGCTCAGACTTGAACTAGTGGGAGTTTGTCATGCACTGTTCTTAGTTCTTCCTCTCTCTCTATCTCTCTCAGATATGAAGATGGCCAGGTAGGAGATGCTAACATCAACACCCAGGAGCCCAAGGTGCAGAAGGAGATCATGCGTGTGATTGGCACTCAGATCTACTCTGGCTGAGAGGGAACCTCTGGGCCATCTGCAGGGACTCAGCGCTGCAGAACCAGCTGTAGCATCTTAGCTTTTGCTCAGAGTGAAGAAGCAGGAGAGCCGAACCTTTCAATCCCCCTCTGTCCTCCCATGTGCTTCTCTTCTGCCTTTGTTCTTTCTTCTTTTCCTGGCTTTCATGAGGAGGTTTGGATGTGCGTCCCCTCCCTTCTCCCTGTGTGGCTTGTCCTGTTCAGGGCAGCTGAGACTGATGGACCATCCTCTTCCTCCTCCTGTAGCAGGAAGTGATTTGAAAGTATAATGCCTGAGCAAACTTCATGTGGAAGTATTTTATTTGGCACACTATAAAGAGCCAACTTTTGGCACACTGTGCCCATAGGCAGTTTCACAGCCAGTGAATGCTAACGAGGGAACAGAATTTCACACGACTCATGGCCCGGACTCTCATCTACGTGCCACCTCCTTCCAGAGCAATGGATGAGATGCCTGATTGGATCCCTAAATCTGTCAATCAAACTGATGTGAACTCACCCAAGCATGGGCTGCTATCTTTCTATCCTCGGACACTCGGTTTCATTTCCTTTCAGTCCTGAGCTTAATAACCGTATCGTTCCGTCTCCACTCTTCGACTCTTTATAGCTCTCTCATCCACCAAACATTTATCATTCAGAATATCTATAAATACAAAGTAATTTAAAAAAAATTTATTATATTTCTGGTCTCTGGATCGTAAGCGACGGATCTTCTCGCACCCTTATTGCGTTTGTAAAAAAATCCTCGTCTTGATCTGTTTACTTTCATATTCTTTGAGTAATGGCGTATTAATATCCAAGATGCGGGTTATCTCCGGAGCTGCTGTTGTTCAGCTACTCCTTCTGGTAAAACCAATTTCCTTTTCTTTTGTCTCCGGTGCACAGCATGGCAGAAACACGAACGCGTACATGCACGCACACGCGCTGGAAAGATGTTTACTGCAATTTATCAATGGGAGCATGGGTGCTTCTGTTTGACAAATGAAATAACGGAATTTCATTATTGCTCATATTCACAGCTATTCCTCCTAATCACTGGTTTCTCTAATTTCATTATGTCCTGGGCGGGGAAAGCTCACTGACATGGTCATTTAACATAAATCGAAGAAATCAAAACCTCATTTAACGTTCCTTAAAAGCTACGGTTATGGACACAGCCTATTTCTTCGTAGTATATAACTGGGCTGCCTCTTATCCTCCGGCTGTTCTTCTTTTTAAATATATTCCTTCAGCTTGGTGTGATTTATGAAAATGCTGTGCAGCCTAACTGTGTGTTTCTCCACATACAAGGTTGTATATTCAACCAGTGGAGTCTGTTATCACTTAAACAAACCGTCTCCTACAAGTGTAACAAGTGAACTAACACTCTGGACTTAATGAATGTTGAAGCTGTATGGAGGATTTTATTGAATGCAAGCAGGTTGTAAATAAAATCTAGATGTCAGCAGCAGGCGATGAGACAGCTTAGCCGTCTTTCGTCTCCTATACAGGCTCCTGGTTGCATTTATGTTGGTCCAGTTCTGTTTTATTGCTTTTATTGTGTGTCAGTGCTCAGTGTAAAAACTGAGCCGATGAAAAGCAGTAACCACATGAACGAATAAAGAGACCTTGCGCACAGTCTTAGGTAATACTGTGTATTTGTATGCAAAGCAAAATATGACACTGAATGTAATTTAACTGAGCCTTAAAGTCACCCAAAACTTTAAAAGCCATATCATATATCTTTTGTTGTTTCTTTATTGAATATTACTTATATTTTTCGTGTCCCGTCTCAGGGCTCCTGGGAAAGGCTCCGGACCCACAGCAACCCTGACCTGAATAAAGCAGTAATTCAGGATTCTATTTTAGAAATACTATTATACACCCGAAAATCCTCATTAAGAATTGCAGATTCTGTGAATATGAAGTTTGTAAATGCATACACATGCCCCGCCTTATTCCTCTTGTAAACTGGTATTGCATGGCTTGCGTTTGTATATTACATTTTCGTATTTTGTTATTTTGTCCGCGGAAAGGAAAGAAAAATGTTCTGTACACTTTTGGGTGACTTTTGGGTGAGGTGGTCTTGATGAGGGGGACCAACAGTAATTTTCTGGTTGTTCTGGGATATAAACACCAAACCTTTTAGTCTAACAACAGATGGTATTTGCATCAGTTATCCTGTAGAGGGCCCCCTTCCACAACAATAAGACACACACACTCCCAAAACCCCCAGTGTGTAAAATGAGGCCTGCCTGATGGAGATGAATGCTTTTAAACTGTTGCTCCTGCAATGTTGTAAGGCAGTTGAGCATGTTTGTCACAGCCCAGATTCTCTTTAGTGTATCTGTTCTCAAAATGGCTGCCATTATGAGTCAGCATGGCTGAGAAGAACTATGCTGTCATTGCCATTCAGATAAAGTCTGGATTTCATTTCAGTTCAACTATATAGCACTTTTGCAGATATGTAGATGCTCTACAAACCTTCTAAAGACCATCAATAGCCAGCCTAAATACTGATTCTAAATGATATGATAACAGCTTATGGCTGGCAAGTAAGGAAAAACACACAATGGTCAATGCTGTTATAGGAAAATAATCCATATTGGGGTTGTGTGATACACACATACCTGTAACAGCACCTCCTGAAGTGTTTTATTCCTCTTACACCACAGTGCTTTGCCAATGATTGTAGTTTTAAATTTATTAAAGAACAATGTTGTGTTTTTTAACCATCTATAGTTACATTTAATGTTAAGAAATGTCCACAAAGCAAGCTAGTTCTTGTTATCGTGTACATTATAGCAGCTATAAACATTTGCTCCTTCAACAACCTCTCTTTTTTTTCTATCTCTTGAAGCTAATAAGACAAAAAAATATCTCAGGTTATCATATCACTGAGAAACCATAAATTGCAGAAAAAACGTAGCAGAAAACTTATTGACTGTTACAAAGTGCTGACACTGGAGCCTCCTTCCATAAATGTTACATAAACATCTCCTAGCAGAATTCAGGGATTCAAGATTCAAGAATTCAAGGGCATTGTGGTATAAAGATTAATGGATACTGTACATATACTATATAGACTAATAGTTTGTCCCTTTTTCTTTTGATTTGGATTGGGATGGTCCTGCTTATACCTCCTAACGTTTACTAGACCAATTCTGGGCATCTGTGAGCTCATGTATGTGGAAGAGGGCAGATAGACCTTTCCTCCAAGTGTGTTCAGCTGCACTGTGACTGTGAGCATGAGCAACAGTTTGAAAAGATGCTGGGTCACGTACTTTGGAGGAAGTGATAAGATGATAAGAGGGATCTAGCTAGTGGATAGGAAATGGAAAATGACCAAATTGGGAGAAAATGAGAGTAAAAATAAAATAGGAGGCTTTTCCCTATGGGGGAAGATTCCCTTAAAGATTCTATGTAGAAATCTACAACAGAGAAGCAGAGAAGCAAAGAACCCTTACCTATCCAAAGAAGAAAGAAGAGGCAGGCTTTATTGGTGGTCCATTGTACATCTTCCACCTTATACACCTTATCTAGATGTTCTTTTAGTTGCCACTGAGAACAGAACATGGAGGTTTGACCTTTCATAAATATCCTCCAGGCTTTATATTTTTTTCCCTCATGCCTTGGGAAGACACTGGGAGATCTCCTCCAGTGGTGCAGTTCCATTAGGGGGAGCTCTGGTGCTGCTCAAATGCATCTTTTAAACATTGTATGTGTGCATATGTGAGACTAAACACACATCTACAAGCACACACAGTGGATGCTTGTTTTGTTAGATAAAAGTGGGCTGACGTGAGGGCGCGGGGTCAGCGCACGTGGCCTGCCCTCTCTGTGGTGATGCTCCTCTCTTCTTTTTCTCTTTCTCTTTCTCTTTCCCTTCCTTACTGCGCCTCCACAAACAGGTACCGTTCTTTGTTTCAGCCACAAAAGAAACAATTAAATGGAGTTTTTTTTTTAATAACGTGAGCAGCTGTTTGAGAGCCGCCTTTTTGCTTACCCAGGAGCGAGACGGTAGAAGGTCAGCTGTATAACAGACCACTGAGGGTCTCATCTCTCTCTCTGTCGCTTTCTCTGTCAGTAATCCACTATGATTGTGTTTTGTTTAAACATCATTCTGTGTAGTGAAATAAAGACAGACAAGAACTATAGCATCCATTACAGCTATGAATATAATTAATGATGTGCCTCTGTCTGTGTCAAGCAGTCAATAAGAAAATTCCCAGTGTCTAGTTCCAGATGGGTGTGGAGGGGAGATTTACGCTAGTCACCGGCATTACAGAGCCCAACACATCGGATTACATCTAGAGAAGGCACAATAACACTTTCTCATTTCCAATAACTAACTATTCCAATACTGAAACCTCGATTTCAGACGATATTGATAACAATTTAATATAGTGTATAGTATAGTATAATTATACTATTTATATTATACTAATCTTTAAATTGATATTTATTACATATTCTTTTGGAAGCACTTCACTTCAGTAAGAAATACTCAGCTACACACATGACAACATGACTTACTGTTTTTTTAAATTCAGTTAAACTCTTTCACATGCATGGCAATTATAATAAAAACAATAAGAAATACAATAAAATCAATCCTGTCAACACTTCCATTTCCAAAACAATCTTTACCAAATCCAATCCCAAACGTTTCCATTTGTTACAGGATGGAATTGAATTCGTTCCGAGCCATCATTTTTTGTATCGCCCCGATATACCGATCCTGGCTATTGGATCAGTTCCATCCCTAATTATATCACTGGAGTTAAAGCACTGTTCTGAAGGATATCTGGGGCAGTGAACGTCATTTAGCCATATAATTCTCCAACCGACAGAGAAACTGCCTTCATTCTGATACCACAGAGATGGTTCAAGACTCAAAAAAAAAAGAAAAATTAATAAAAAAAATAAAAAAATAAAACCTTCCAACTAATATACACAGGTTAAGTGGAAATATTACTAACAATAACCAATAGACAAGTTAGCCTGAGTAAAGCATGTCCTGTTTTGAAGAAGTCTTTCTTTGTCACATATACATTACAGCACAGTGAAATTCTTTTTTTCACATAGCCCAGCTTGTTAGGAAGCTGGGGTCAGCCATGATACAGTGCCCCTGGAGCAGACAGGGTTAAGGGCCTTGCTCAAGGGCCCAAGAGTGTCAACTCAGCAGTGCTTGAATCCTAGCAAGCAGAGAGAGAGAGAGAGAGAGAGAGAGAGAAGAATTTTACTACAAAAACCCCAGCATATGTCAGTGGACGAGACAGCTCCATGCATAAAGATAAATGATAAATGCAGTGCTGATGGCATATTTTTGAAGAGAATGTGGTGGTGAACGTTAGAGAATTGGCTTTTTTGGCTAAATGAATTTTATTCATATTTGGTTTGTCTGAGAAAACAGAAAAGCATCGTTTCTCAGTGGCTCCTGTATCGCTGTAGCAAGGGATGAAAAATTTTAAGTCCGGCTACACTGTAGAAGTTGCCAGCTTTCTCTTAGCACGTAAATATATCTCCAATAATATTTATCCAATATTTTTCTCAGTAAATTACTATAAGACAAATAAATGATTGTTTAGAGTTTGTTTAAATTAGAAATTCTTACTTAGTGCAAACACAAAATTGCATTATTCTGTATATAGCATGTAACGTTCTAGAAACAAAGGCTTGAAAGTATTCGGTTTTATAATTATTTCAATTCTACTGGATGTCTGTCAAATGTTTACTGTTACTAACATAGCAGTTAACATTAGTACCATATTTAAACCAAGGTAATGGTGATGTCTGGGTTGAAGAGTACAACAACCAGAGTGAGCATTAGGTATTAGTAAAACTGTGGCAGTGTCATAGTTAAATATGTAAGTAGAGAAAAAAATGATTAATTACAGAATGACATCATACTTTTTTGCGTTTAATGTTATGGAATGTCTGCAAAGCAAGATAGTTCCTGTTATCGCTTATGTGACAGCAGCTATGAACAGTAGCCTCTCTTTTTCCGCTCTCTTGAAGGTAATAAGAATATTGTTAAAAGCAATTCAACCTTGTCCAACTCAAATTTGTCTGCTATTTTATTTTTTATGTCATGTTGCGGAAGCAAATTAGTTTATGAATATTTTACTAATTGATTAAATGGTGACATGAAGAGTGCTAGGTTAGTCCTGGATAAGGGTATGGAAAGTTCTGTATTTGGTTTAGTAACCGTACTTAAGCCATATTTTTACCACAGCACTGTTGAATTCTCTATTCTGATTGGTCGGAAGGTGTTGATTCATTTTCTACAATGTCAGCTCTGACAATACTTCAAGCTGAAAGACAAATCACAGGTTTATATTAATGCACTCATACTAATATATTATTGTTTCTATAGTAACAACTTATAGAGTTACTTGCCATATGTATGGCATGTAGTATTGACAGTTTTTAGGTGTTATAACGCAAGTGATAACAGGAACTAACTTGTTTCATGGATGATCCACAACATTAAAGATATATATAAATGGATAAAATGTTCTTTATTTAAAAAACAAAACAAAAAAACAACTGGACATGTTGGACATGTTGAGGGAAAAGAGGAGTAAAATAATCAACCTCATGGTGGTAGCAGTAATTTTGCTTCTTATCGGGCTGCATCACACCACTCTGTCATCGACTATTTTCCTATAACAGCACACCCCCAAGTGCTTTACTCCTTACTTATCAGAAAATAGTTAAACATGTACAGCAATATTGCACAAAGAGTTGTTTTTCTGCCTTATTTTTTTCCAAAAGTAAGTTAGAGGAATTGTCTGTCTCTCCTTGGAAGTTCAGGAGAGAAGAAACATGCTACTGCTATATTTCTCCTCCTTTTCTTTCTTTCTCTCTTCTAATTCCATTTGCATGAAATCTCCTGTCTTCAGAGACAATCTTAATTCCTTATTATTTCCACTTCACAGCGCCGATGACATCTGCACATCAGCAAACTTCACACCCGCCAGGCGAATTCTCTGCTGCCACTCTTCTTTCTTCCCATCATCCATCCATCCATCCATCCATCCACCCCTCCACCTCCCCCTCCTCCTGATCCTCCTCCTCCTCCTTCTTTTACTACTCAATGTCATCTATTTTCCCATATACTTTGGTTCAGGATGATGATGTTCTATCTGATTCCCTCTCATGGTTTTGGAGCCAATGTAGAACCATTGGGAAGAGAGAAAAAAAAACGAGCAGTGTGTTGATGTTCACTAAGCGACTGTATATTCGCTCCAACACACTCGTTTCCATCTGTCACCCGAGCCGGCAGCTGTCAATCTGCTTCTTTTGGGAGTCTGTTCAAGGACAATGACACTCTGATGGTTCGCCCTGCCAAGCTTTAGAGCAAGACACAGGGAGAAACTGTGTGTGTGTCTGTGTCTGTGTGTGTGCACGCACTTTCATTTGTGCAACTAGTTTCAATCCTTATCCGGTTTGAAATAATAATTTAAAAAAAACTGCAAACTGAATTTGTGAATACAGAATTCATATAACTTGTACAAAACACACTATTTTTTTCATGCATGTTTCAAATGCCAATTTCACAATTTAAATACTGCAAATTTGCCCTCACTGCAAAAATAAAAGTGCAGTAGCTCCAAAAACAAACAAACAAACAAAAAAAACCCACAACCTCCTATCACATGTATAAATCTTTTTTTTTTTCTTCTGAATTTCTGATTGGCTGATTGGAGAAGACAAGGATTCTGGGTATGGTAGTATTTATAATGACATCATTAAAACAAGAAGAGTGTATTTTCTGAAGAAAATGTAGATTGTTTGTGTTTTTTTTTTTTTTTTTTTTTACTTTTTCTGGGTGATTTTTTTGCTTGGTTCAATTGTTTGGGTTCAGTGTGATTTGTTTGTTT
The DNA here is from genome assembly GCA_037576675.1 of Pangasius sanitwongsei. NCBI lineage: Eukaryota > Metazoa > Chordata > Actinopteri > Siluriformes > Pangasiidae > Pangasius > Pangasius sanitwongsei. Next base: position 25,055,154 of record CM075008.1, read on the forward strand.
ATTTGGTTAAGTTTATTTGGGTTTAGTTTGGATAGATTGGGTTTGGGTGATGTGGTTTGTTTTTGATTTTGGTTGTTTCGGATTGTTTTGTTTTATTTTTGGGTTTGGTTTGGTTGGTTTGTGTTGTTTGGTTTGTTTGCATATGTTCTGTTTAGCTTTTCAGCTTTCTATTAAAATTTGAATAACTTGGAGGCAGACAAAGAATTATGTGATAATGCATGAAGCGCGTTCGTTCGTTTAGTAGATGCCAGGCCGATAATAACACAAATGGAAAGGTAGTGTTTCCACATTGTTGGCAGCCATGAAATCCCAGTTTAACCCCATATTACACAGGATGTCCAGGATACAGAGAGCTTATCATATTGATAGTTTAAAAGTAATCATTTAAAACAGGTGTATTATCAACTGTATTATAACAGGAGCACTGTAATGAATTTTTACAGCTTTGGAGCACAAACTGTCCCTCACCTGCAATGTCTCACCCCTGAAGGAAGGAAATGGAGTGTCGAGTAAAGCGAGTGTGTGGTATCAGAGACAGCCACGCCCACTCTCATATCTTTTGTCAGTTGTCTGTAGAAATAACCTACAAACCTGCACCTGAGCATGAACCATTCAGGCCTGATGGACTTCAGCGGATGAAGGTGTGTGTGTGTGTGTGTGTGTGTGTGTTAGACCAGTGTCTCCTTACTGCTTCTCTTACACCTGTGCTTTAAATAAATTCCGCTTCGGTCATGTCACTCAGGAGATAAAGTTACAAAATCCTTCCAGGTGAAAATGAAACTTGTGCTATATCTATTTAAAATTACAAATGTATTGTATTGTATTTTCACTTTGTTCTATGCTTGTTCATTTTTTATGGCTAAGACACAACTATAGTGTCTGTTATTATCTGTAAACTCGTCCATAGATGTTGCAACGAAAAGAAAAGATTCTTTTTTCTCATTCTTTTTCTTCGTTTTCAGTGATATTATGATATGGACCTATGAAGTTGAAGTATATTATTAATTTAAAATAAATACTTTAAGTGTAGCATTAGAATGTCCTTAATGGCCTCACGCCATTATCATGGATGCATTAATCACTGTACATTTGCCAATGATTTTATTTGTGCACTTATTTAATAACAAAATGCAGCCTGTCAGAAAAGGAACCGTTTCTGAATGTTGAAAAGAATGCAAAATGCAAAAGACTGTTGCCTGACATGTTTAGACATGTCTTCTTAGATTAGTGGTTAGGCCTTGGTGCTCTCATCGCTGTGATCCGGGTTTGATTCCTGGCCATGGAACCAACCCCAGCCATTGGGGTTGCACAAGACAGCACACATAAAAATTGTGCCAAATCAAATATGCGGACCAGTGATCCACTGTGGCGACCCCTATTGGGAGCAGCCGAAAGAACAAATGGCACGTTGGTGCTGCAGGACTACAATTGCACAATGCACTGCAATATTTAAAAGTAACATCATGCAGTTTTTTATAATGAAGACATATTAAAAATACAGAGCTTCCTCTGGTAGTGGTTCAACTGCCTATACTGTACCCTCACCTACTGTAAGCCAATCTTATGATACACAATATCCTAGAGTTCTTTTTAATTATACATCTTCATGTTGATTTATGTATTTCTTCTGTCTTTTAGAGTATATAGTCTGCCTGAATGTCCACTGAGAAAGTGCAACAAGTGCAACAGTGATGAGAAAAAGAAACCTCAACCGAAACCAAGACTCAGCAGGTAAGCAAGAAGAACCCCATCATCTTCTGGCCACCAGTGTGAATCATGAGTCAGTTAATCCAGATCACACACAGCAGAAAGGGTATAAAATATGGTAGTTTTTACTCTAGGTAAATGTGACAGGTCGATCAGACTCAACAGTTAATCAATAAAGAGAGAGCAGGAGCTTGTGGGCTCCGGGATGGAAGGATGTGTTTTCTAGTAAAGGAAAAGTCCACCCTGAAATCCATTAAATATGTTTATACTGAAATATACTGAAATTCTAATTTGATGGTTGGTGCTATAATCTCTCAAATGTTAGCTAGCATGATATTAACCATACAAACTAGCTGAATGCTAATCGCTAGCTGTCACGATACAAACAACCGTGATAAATACCAAGTCACCGTATTACATTACAAATAGGGCTGACGATATAATATTGATATTGTGATAAATTGTGGCATAATACACTTTTCTGAGATATTGTTGGTATTGTGATATCTTTTTCCTCACTTTATAAAATGAACAATTTCAAGCTCTGATTCGAGGCACCAGATTTAATACTGAACTTTTGCACAGAATCTTTAAAACTTTAAAGATTAATATGTGTGTTTTTTTAAAAAATGTATTATCAGAATTTATTAGAATGATTAGAATTTCCTATTCTTTCTCCATTTTTTTCAGTTTTAGTAGGCATTAAATAAGAATATAATCAAACTCAGTTTTCATGTTTTTTTTTTTTTAATGCAATATATCGTAGGAATGTCTCTCAGTATCGTGATATGATATTTATGTCATATTGCCCACCCATATTTATAGACATATGATTATAAAGAAATGCAGTGAGTAGAAAGGTTTTTCTTTTTGAAATGTAGAAAGAAAAATTTAAAAGTATTCACTTAAAAGAAAAACTCAGGTAAAGTATAGACACTAAGTGCAGTAACAAAGTGATTGTCAGTGAAACAAGTAGTGAACAGAACACAGGGCTCAACGTGTGTCTGAAGTCAGCGTCTCTCCAAATCCATGTGCTGAATTTCCCCAGAGTTGAAGCTGAAGCGTCATGCCGCGCACCCACCTCCTGCGTCGCTCGCAATTTCAATTACCCTCCTGAAATCTGAAGGATCCTTTAAGACCTGCTCAGAACGATGTGTGTGTATGTGTGTGTGTGTGTGTGCTCATGTGCGTGTCTCTATTTTGCAATTTGCATGTGTTCTTTCTGATAGCTTCCTTCTTTGTTTGCCCTCGTTTCTTTCTCTCCTTGTTTCCTCGTGATAGCATGCTGTTTGTTGGACTTATCTTCTGTCAATCTCCTCACACAGGTGCGTCTCCTTGTTCAATGTCATCACTCCAGCAATCCTGAAATCAGTAAACAATTATGCTGAAACGTATTTATCCTTCTTTTATTCAGTTATTCAGGTTTACAACCTCATTTGCACAAATGCCATAAACATGACAGAAACAATTTTGCATACTTGTGTGTAATTCTTGATTATTACTTCGGAGTGATCAACGTGTATTTGCATGTTTTAAAGAAATGTCTATTGTTGGTTTGAAAAAGGAGCCTCTAAGGCCTGTTTTCAGGAGGACAGGACATATGTTCCTAAACTGCTCATGATTTTTAGATGATCAAATGTTTAACATGAGATTTTGGGAGACAGTTGATGTCAAATAGCACAATGCAAATGTGAATTAACATGGTTTGAGGTGTATCTTAATTTTTGATTGGATGCTAAGTGAGATCTTTTTTTTTTTTTTTTTTGATAATGTGTCTTTTTGCTGCTGTCAGGGAATGATACAGGGTTATTTAAAAATCCATCCATCCATTTTCTGTACCGCTTATCCTACACAGGGTCATAGGAGAGCCTGGAGCCTATCCCAGGGGACTCGAGGCACAAGGCAGGGTACACCCTGGATAGGGTGCCAACCCATCACAGGGCACAATTGCACACACACTCACACACTATCAGCCTACAATGCACGTCTTTGTACAATGCGGAGGAAACCGCAGTACCCAGAGGAAATCCCCAAAGCACTGGGAGGACATGCAAACTCCATGCACACAGGGCGGAGGAGGGATTCGAACCTCCAACACTAGAGTGATGGAAGCCACCATGCCGCCCTGTATTTAAAAATAACTAAATACATAATAAAATAAATAAACAATGAAATCAGTAAAAAGAAATGAATGTAATTTTATTGAATACATTTTTAAATAAACTCCTGAGACCTAAGTGAAATTGAGTTCATCCTCAGAAATGCATTTATCATGACTCTTATACTACCAGGATTGCTCTTTTCTCATTACTTACGGAAAAATATCATCTGATATTTTTAACCGATACCATACATGAATAAACCATTTGTCTCTAAGCTAAAAAAGAAAAAAAAAACAACTTAAAAAGCAAAGACTGTACGCCATTGTGACAATAATACACCAACAGTACCAACAGACTTTAAAAATGTGAAGCAAATTGTGTGCAAACTGGAGATTTAGATAAACATTTATTATATATAATATATTCCTAAATGCTAGATATCAATTATATTGTATGTTGTATTCATTTTGGATAAATGCCCACTTGCATATTTTCTGAAGATTTTCACGTCCTGAAGGCTTTCTTGTATCGGAAAACTTAAAGTTACAGCCTTACTAATATAAACCTGTGATGTGCCTTGCAGCTGTCACTATTGTCAGAGCCGCTGTTGTAGGAAATTAATCAATACCTTCTGAGCAATCAGAATTGAGGATTTAACAGTGCTGTGGTATAACAGTGCTGTGGTATAAATGAGCATAAGTCACAAACACCATACATATTTTTTTCTCTATACATAGAAAATAATCTCTCTCTCTCTCTCTCTCGTCACTCTGTCTCTGTCTCTCTGACTAGTGACATTCAGAGGCTGTGGTGCTACCTATAGGCCTGACATTTCTGCCTAGCTTTGATGACAGTCTTTGAACACAGATATTTGTGTGTGAGTGTGTGTATGTAGGAATGAGATACCTCTCGCTTCTTTCCGAGTAAGATGTTCCCTCATCCCTCATGTGCAACCTTCAAAGTCCACATTGCTGCCTGCCTCCACTGAACCTCCAATTTCACCCTGGAACACTTAACCCTCAGCTCTAACCTGAATAATGATCCCTGAATGTCCCATACCCTCTATATTGCCTGACTTTATATACATGTCTTTCTCACTACTATTTCTGTTGTTTAGTGGAGAAAAAGTGCACAAGGTCACCTTCCATGTTCTCCTTGCCTCCCTTTTTATGCTGTGTGTCATCCGCAGTTTGACTCAGGTGTTGTTTTGTAGTTTCAAGTCACTAGAAAAATGCTGTGGCTTGCAGAAAGAGGAAGAACTTGAACTTTTGAAAGTGAAGGTTATAGTGAAATCGGTCGCTGTTTGATGCTGGATTGGAGTGACAGATTTTTGTCATTTAGACATTTGGCTTTTGCTAGAAATCCCTTAGGGTTTTTGTCATGAGACTTTGCTCAAGGACACCTAGCAGTGCTCGGCTTCCTTCGGCTTCTAACCACCGGCACCACCCCAAATCATCTTCTCATTTCATCATAAATATTATATACACCAGTTGAGTTGCCAGTTTTTTAATTTCTATTTTTATGTAACTATGTCTCTATATATCCAAGAGTTATCAATTCCTTAGGTATACACCAATCTAATAACAAATAAGATGGCAAGTCTGAAAATACTGACTGGCTGGTATCAAATTTTCAACTTTTCTCCGTACAGTCAGAAAACAAATGAAATGAAAAACCAACATAAATTGTCTTATAAGGTACAGTATTGGGCCACTACAAGCCAAAGCAATCCACAACAACATCAATACACATTGGTATAGATTCTACAAATCTCTGGAACTGTACTCTACAGCTGAACACCATATTCTTCCTAAAGACATTCATCAACAGCATTTTTACAGGATGAGAATAAAATAACTAAATAAAAAGTCATCCTTGTTCTCTTTGAAGAAATGTAATTCCATAGACTCCAATGACTTAAAATGGACAAAAAAAATGTACTCTGCAAACAAATATTGTTGACTGTAGAAGGGAAGCAATCATTTGTGTGGATATAACATTACACTTTTAGTACAGTATGTCTACGCATTTTCCAAAGAATGTGGCTTATATGATTCACACACTGTAACCATAACAGCATTTTTACGAGTCATATAGGCTAACCCTAGCTTGCTATCTAGATTTGATTGATTATTATCAGTAATAATATTGAAATAAAGTTGAAAACACCGCTGATGAGGAGGTTGTTTGTCTTTGCTGTTAAGGCGTACAGGGTAAGGGTGTTCTTCGAAAGGACGCAAAGTGGAATGCACACAAAATCACACAAAATAAACAATTCTTCCACCATGCTGTTAACAGTAAGCTTTGGTTGCTAAGCAACATAACACACAAAGATTAGTTTATTCTATGGACACAACAATGCCTTGTGTGAAACAATTTAAAACCTGGTGCATTAATACAGAATTCAATTATTGTGATGTGTGCGTTTATTGAGGATTTTAACTGCTTCAAACACGGCTCAGCCAGTTAGATTTTAGAAGCAAAATTATATGCCAGACTTCACAAGGGTGCAACTTCATGGATCAGAGTTCTGTAGTGAATTGAATAGGATGTAGCATGGCAGAGCTTGCACGTAGACACAGAGGTCCAAGTGTGCTGCACTGCCTTATTACATTACATGAGCAGCAGTTTCAAAAGATATGGTGGCTCCACCGATGACCAGATGTTCCAGTTTTTAGTTTTCACCCTCTCAGACTGTAAGCGAGTGTTATAGGAAAGACTCAGCTAGCAGGTGGGAATTGGCTACAACTAAATTGGGGGAAAAAAAATTGAGTTAAGTGCTCACATCTTGAGTGGTTATCATGACTTCTGTAATATCTCTCACTCTTTTTCATTGACCTTCAGTATATGAAATCTTATATTGTGGCAATATTGTCGAAATGTCCCCGAAATTGTTTTTCACTGGATTCTTTTCATCTGAATTGGCGTAATGACTGAATTTGGGTTGTGTGAAGTCCAGCAAGATCTAGCTCAAGATTAGGACCAGAAGCCAACAACAACAAAAACATTCATTTTTGATTATCGCTAAATTCAAATCACGCTTAATAGACTTAAAGTCATAGAAATGACACTGTGTCAGAAAGTACAGATTAGAACACATCATAGAGCACTATTTAAAGACAGGAAACTGGGTGCTAACACTTTATTTTGGGTAGTTTGCTTTCGATTCATTACAAACTGGTCATGAATACATTTTTAACAACAGATACTTATCTATTTTTCAAAGAAATGTTATAAATTGAAGCAATGGACTGCATTGAACACTTTTAGAGTACCAGGGACAAGTCAAAATTCTATAGATTATCTACTAAACATTACCAATCAGTTGACAGGCTTCTTCATGACAGTCATTTGTCAGAAGCGGACTTTCCAAAAAAAAGTGTTACGACCATTCATTCAATTCAGGAAGTGCTTTATCCTGGTCTGGTTGGGGGTGGCTCCAGAACCTATCCTGGGAACACTGGGCATGTGCAGGGAATACACCCTGGATGGGACAACGATCCATCATGCACACTAGGTCCTGCAAGGATGTCATCTTTGGTACTCCTCCCGACTCTGGCGAAGATGTTGTCATCACTCTTTGTCCCACTTTCTCAGAGAACCTCACTTCATTGCTCTACCATGGCGCATTCCCAGTGCCATGAGTGCTTTGAGTTCATGTCATATGCTTTTGTTTATGTTGTCATGTGCCTTTCTTTTGCATCTTCTCTTGTCTCTACCCTTGTCCTGTCATTGATCTGTTACCTAATGTGTGCACCTGTTCTGAGTTTAGCCTTTAATTAGCTTGTATGTTGCTATCTTTTGTTGTTTTCTGGTTTTGGCCCTGCTTGTGGTTTTGTTTCCTGATCAGGAATTATCCTTGTTGAATGTTGTCTGCTTGTGTTTTGAACCCTGCCATGGACTTCTGCTGTTTGATTTCTGGATTGCCCACATTAAAGCACTTTTCCCACTTGCATCCCACCTCAACTAAATGCAAGTTTTACACACACATACACACACGCACACACATAAATGTTCACATCTAGAGGTGATTTAGAGTCACCTATCCACCTACTGGCATGTTTATGGAAGGTGTGAGGAAACCAGAGAACCCCAAGTGGACACAGGAAAAACATGCAAAAAATGCCTCTGTTACAGAATTAGAAACAGACTCCTAAAATGGAATTGAATAATATGTACATTGTATGCAAATCACTTCTTTATTCATCACAACATTTTGGACAGAGGGTGTCTTTTAGAATGTGTCTTTTACAGCGTCTAGACACTGAATACCATTAGAGACTTGACATCTTAGACAAAGCATGAGACTGAGGCTGAATACCCAAGACAACACTTTCTCACAAGTGCAAATGTGTAACACTTCTCAAGGGGCAATTGATAACAAAAAGTGTGAATGGTTATGATTGGGGTGAAGGATGAGGTTAGCGGCTATAGAATTTCTGATGACTCGATTCATATGAATTCCAATGAAATCGCTCTCTCACACTCATTGAATTCCTATGAAATGTGCGTGACACTGAGTTGCCCAAGCAGTCAAGATCCAGCCCTGGACTGTGACTGTGCTGTTAAAGTCTCAGCACTGAGACAAGAAAATCAATAATACAGATCTTTAAAGAAGTATGGGAGTGTGTATGTGTGTGTGTGACACCACATGAGATTCAGCAGTGAATAACTCTCTCTGTCCTCCTTGCTCCTGCCATCCCACTCCCATCTCATTATCCCATCTGTTGCTCACTTCCCCATACACTGCTGTTCTTCTTCTTTCTTTTTCCATTTCCCTTTCTTCTCCTTCTGCTTTAATCTGTACAATTTTTATTCTGTTTCTAATGATTAAGTGATGAAGGAACTAGGGCACACACACAGACAGAGGGAAAGGTTAATTGAATTGTAATTACACCAGCAGCGATTAATTGATAGCATCTGTAAGTTTGGATGCTCTCATTTTAAATGTAACAAATGAGGCAATAGAGGGCAGATGGACTTAGAGTTTTACACAGATTGGTTTCTCTTATGGTGTTTAATACTGAGACGTGGATAAGGGAAGTTGGGCCAGTAACGAAGGTATATATATATAGCCATACAATCCAATAGAGGAGGCATTTCCACTCACAGATTGTATAAAGTATAAAAGGTGAGTCAAATTCCTAAGTTTCATCAACAAAGCAGTCAGCTTAATATGATTATACTACCGCATTGTTGGATTCTCATTTCTGCTTGGTCAGAAAGTGTTGATTGATTTTCTATAACAGGAGTCATCTAACAAAGAAAAACATCCAATCGTTGATGGTGAAGCTTTCTGTAAGGAGATGTTTATTTAACATTTATGGAAGGAGTCTCCAGTTTCAGGGCACTCTAATGGTTGGTAAGTCTTCAGGATGGAAAGCTTTGTACTTTCTGGTTTCTTGGTAACCTATCAAGCAGCATTTTGTTGTGTTTTGTTTTGTTTTGTTAAATTTAAGAGAGAGGAAAAAAAATAGAGGCTGGAAAGGGAACGACTGTTTATAGCGGATATTACATAACTGATTCAAGAACTTGTCTCTTGGACATTCTACAACATTAAATGTTACTATAAACCTTTAAAAAGAATGATGTGTTGTTCAAGAATAAATAAAAAATGATGATGGCAAATTGCTGTGATATAAGATGCTGTTATGGGGAAATGATTTTTGTGGAGGTAATGGTAGCACCACTTCATGTTGGTAGCTCGAGGTCATGGGCTCCTACAGAAACTCCAGCAAAAGATGTTTGTCGGAATACACACGGGGAGAAAACTAATGCATCTCTGATATTTCTCAGGTTTTTGCTATGGTTGTTATGATGATGCAAACATTTTTTTTCATTGGTGGGCTGCAGTCCTGCAAAATCTTCAGGTAAAACATCCATCCATCCATCCATCCATCAATTTTCTGTACCGCTTATCTTACACAGGGTCACGGTGGAACCTGGGGTCTATCCCAGGGGACTTGGGGCACAGGGCGGGGGACAAACTTTCCTATGTTAATATCAGTTGTATTTATCAAGTTGTAAAGTTCACCTGCTGTGTATGTGTAGACTAGTAAATAGGCTGAGCACTAATTTGTTATTATATATCTAAATACATTTTCATTAACCATGCAAAACTTAGTTAGGTAAATAAGTAAATATTCTTTTTAAAAGTGCGCTATGATAGATTTTGCTTTTGTCTGTATCTGTCTGTGTTAAGCTGTCGTTGGCATTCTCTAATGTTTTTCTTTTTGATTAATGTGATATGGTACGTGGGGGCAGCATGTCTATGCCAAGATAATAAGAAGATTTCATTTCTACCATGCTTTGATATTTCTTGTTTTTTATGTTTTTTTTTACACACATAAATAGAGACACAAAAGGCAACTTTATAGCTGCACATCATATGAATAATAACAGAATTCTCTTATCTTTTGGATGTTGGGGATGAAAGAGAATTGTTGTGCATTGGAAATGCTGAGAAACCACAGATCTACTGTGTGGGCAATACAAGATACAAATATATATGTGTACTACACATTGTTCATAGTGTGTTGTTAACTCTTCAGAACAAATTGCTCATTAAATAGTGAGGTGGAATAATTTGCCTTGATTTTTCAATAGAGCCCATGAGGAACATCGCAGAAGAGGACCGCAGGAGGCTGGAATTAAGCTAATCAAATAAGCCGCAAGCTAGTCCGTATCAGGAAGCACCAGACTGGAGGAACACTTTACCCACGTCTCTGAATTTGCATTTCTTTCTTGCCCTGTGGGAAACAGACTCTGCATTACAGCTTAGAGCAAAATGAAGAAAGCGAAAGAAAGAGAGTCTAAACTGGTATTGCGCTTCTGCCTGTTGGAATCCATCAGTCCTGGACATTGGACACTGGACATTGGACTAATACGACAGTGTTAGTCGTAATTAACTTATACAAAAGAAATATATACTCCAAATAAAAAAAGAACAAATGAGAACTCTCAAACCTCACTCCCTCCCCCTGTATCACGTTCCACACTCATCTGAGTGCCCTCAAATTGAAGGCTTCAACACCACTTTTGCCCCACAGCTCTGCTTAGCCACCTGTGCATCTACACACTCCAAAAAACTAATATGAATCTCGGCCTGAAGGTAGATGCAACCTTCAGATTGGAGGTGATACAAAATCAGACATGATGACAGAGATGGAGTGAGTCTTATGTCTCAGCATCTGTGGTGTGAAAGATCCTGGAGGCCAAGTGAACAAATTTCCTCATGCATACTGAACATCCAAAGCTGAAGCGATAACTTGTAGGATGTCACCACAGATGCACAAAAGTCTTAACTTGAGGTTAAATTGGGTGAGCAAAGCTTAGTTTATGCGAACAACAAGAGCTGATTCATTTTTTTTTTTACAAATTTCGAATGCAGGCTTTGTGAAATCTTTTGAACTATTTGAGATAGTAAAAACATTCTGTTTGGCAAGCCCAAAACAGCTACACCAGCATAGAAAATAGGTTACATCTAGAAGATTCAAGGTTTTTTTTTTTTTTTTACTTTTTTCCTCTAGGGGAATTTAAAGGGTCTGTGCAGAACCTTACGAAAGTGTTTTTCTGTCTATCCAAAGAACCTTTGAATAACCCTTTTTCATTCATTCATTGTCCTTCCACATTTCCTTGTGGATGTCGTTCTGGTAACAGATCATGCTGGCAACATGGACTTGTCTATCCCCAGCCACAGATTCCAGTTCCTCTTAGGGAATCCTCAGACAGTGCCAAATACACTGTGATATGATCTGTCCAGCAAGTCCTGGGTCTGCCCTGGGGTCTCCTTCCCATGGGATATGTCTGATCCAACTCTACTCCAACCAGGGGGCATCCTTCTAAAGTGCCCAAACCACTTATTTGCTACATTAATACCCTTGACCTCATTCCTTCTAATATTCTATCAACATTTGAGTCTGTTACATTCCCACATGAAGCCAAAGGTCTAGATTGAGAACAGAAACAATATTAATATTGTGTGTTGGAAGGACGTTATGAGTTAGTGGTGAATATGGGACTGACAAGTTCAGAAATATGACTTTTATTGCAGTTGCACAAGAAGCAAGACAAGTGCATTCACAGACAAGTACTTGGACAATCACTGAAGCAGAACTACTAGGAAACTAGTCTCACCTAGGTAAAAGAACATGGACAGTATCAAACAGGATTACACTACACTATATTTTAAGCAGCTAACCTAACTGCCAGAAAAACATCAAACAAAAACTAACTTGCTACACGAGGTTAAATTATAGAAAACACAGGAGTTGGCACCTGCCCTCTAACCTAATGTATCTAGACATTCAAAAGTACACTACATTGGCTTGTAGGAAAATTTGCCATTGATTATAAAATGCTATTAATATCTATAAAGGACCAATGGTCTCACTCCACAGTGAATTTTGGATCTATTATGATCAACCTATTGAATCTATTATGAAAGGTCTGTTTCCATCAAAAGGTGCAGGTTCTTTATCAGTACCTAGAATAATGAAGACTACAGCAAGGGGCAGAGCTTCTTCCTAAAAAGCTCCCCAGCTATGGAACATTATTCCAATTAGTGTTTGGGACATCAACACAATCTTGATGGGCAAAAGGATTTTTTAAATTCCCCCTTTCCCACATGATCACTAAGGTTTTGTTGATGGTGGAGTGGTGGGACGGTTTATGTCCCACAATGCCCTCATGCCTGTGCTACTATCTGGTTCTCCCTTTTAGTTATACCGTTAAAGTAAGACAATCACAATAAATCACAATGTACATGTGATAGAACAGTCAACCACAAATGGCATTGTTAGCTTCATAAAGACACTTACATTTATAAGCATACTTCTTGGTTTTAATAATGGGAGTCAGTCATGTTTGGTTAATTGAACCATTGGCATTGCCTACACCAAAACTTGTGCAGCAAAACAAAATTAATTTAAATTTGGCACAAATGCTTTTCAAATGGGGCAGCAAGTGAATATTAGCATGCAAGTGCTGCTCAAAATGCTATCTACATCAGTATCCTACTTGTCCAAACAATGGTATTGATATATACTATATGACCAAAAGTTTGTGGATACCTGATCACCATGTCTATGTGGTTCTTCCCCAAGCTGTTGCCACAAAGTTGGAAGTGCATAATTGTATAGAATGTCTTGGTATGCTGTAACAGTACAATTTCCCTTCACTGGAACTAAGAAGCCCGAACCTGTTCCAGGATGTCTATGTCCCTGTGCACAAAGTGAGCTCCATGAAGACATGATTTGCCAAGGTTGGAGTGGAAGAACTCGAGTGGCCTGCACAGAGCCCTGACCTCAACCCCACTGAACACCTTTGGATGAACTGGAACACCGACTGCACTCCAGGCTTCCTCACCCAACATCAGTGCCTGAGCTCACTAATGCTCTTGTGGCTGAATGAGCACAAACACCCACGCTCTAAAATCCCAAGTGGAAGTCCTTCCCAGAGTGAAGGTTATTATAACAGCAAAGGGGGACTAAATCTGGAATGGAATGTTCACAAAACACGTGTGTGGCCAGGTGTCCACATACTTTTGGCCATATAGTGTAGATATCTATGTTCCAGTGGTTTATCCATATTGTCCATTTCTTGTATAGCAATTTGCAATTTACAGCAAATAACACAATAAACAACTAATTCAGACACACTAAAAAATGGAATAGACGTGAAAGCTAAAGCAAGAGAAAAGAGAATAACAAACCACAGCTAAGAATGGCAGAAGTGACACTAATGGCAAAAGTGACTAATGGCAGAAATGAATAATTCCGAGAGGTAAGGGACAAAACAGGAAGCAAACAGGTTTATAACACTTGAACCATATTTGCATGGATTTTATTTGAAATCAAATCTGCCCTCTTGATTTCCATTACACTGCTGCATGCTATCAGATTTCAATGTTTGCATTGTATTTCATAAAGAAAGGTCTTCAGGACAGAGGAATCTGTTCTCTGTGACATGACAAGCTGCATGTTTTTGTCTTATTGCCCTCAAGAAAGAGAAAAAGAGCTTCTGGTAATGGAATGTTTATAGCTGCTAAAATGTAAGAGATAACAGGAATTAACTTGTCTCATGAATGTTCCACGACCTTAACTATAAATGGATAAAATGTATGATGTACTGATGTACATAAATAAAGTACAAAATTGTAATCATTGGCAAATTGCTGTGGCATAAGAGGAATAAAACACTTCAGGATGTGCTGGTATAGGAAAATAATCCACTTTGTTGTTGCAACTGCTATCACACCACTCCATCATGGATTATTTTCCTCTAACAGCACACCCTTTTGAGTTTTATCCCTTACATACTCGGTCCATTACCTATTCTCTTTTGCTTATGATGCCTCACAGGAATGAAATTACTGTGTAACAGGATGATGGGGGGTAGACATATCTGAAAACCAGCATTAAGCAACACTTGACAGAAGTAATCTAATTGACCTGAGTTAATTGGTCTGGTAATTTAATTTGGACAATTACCACCATTCCATTTCCATTACAAAACTAGAAACTAACAAACTGCTTGTTTATTGTCTAAATATTTATATTTTCTCTTCACAGTGAATGAAATCAAGCCAAGTTCAATACAATTTAGTTTCATTTGAATAGCTCGTTTTACAATAGATATTCTCACAAAGCAGCTTTAAAAAAAAATGAAGATGCCTAATGAGCAAGCCAGATGTGACAATGGCAAGGAAAAACTCCCTGAGCCAACATGATGAAGAAACCTTCAGAGGAACCAGAGTCAAACCAGAGAGAACCCATCCTCTAGCAAGCTAGATGCCATGTTGGGCTAAGCCAGACACACCAACACCACTGCAGTTTTGGAGAGATAACTGTTCAATTTGCGCTTACTGACTTGAATTGAATTTAGATAATCAACAAAGAGTTAGTTATTCATTCACCTTCAGTAATCTCTTTATCCTGGTCAAGGTTGTGGTGGAACCAGAGTCTATCCTGGGAACATGAGGCACGAGGCAGGAATACCTAGGGGAAAGTTACTGTAGTCAATCCACCTATTCTACCTACTGGCATGGTTTTGGGAAGTGGAAGGAAATCGGAAAAACCCAGAGGAAATCCAGGTGGGCAATGGCAAGAACATGCAAAACTCCATACAGACAGTAACTCAAGGTCAGGATCGAACTGTGAGGTGACAATGCTACCTGCTGTGCCACTGTACTGCCCCATGAACCATGATTTTAAATCCAACAACCTTTTAAATCCATGTAGTTATGAGAGTGTGGGATGTAAGTCTAGACCCAGTGACGGGTCCTGCGAATTTAAGAGGTTGCAGTCTTAATTAATGGAGGTCAGACCCCCGAAACTCATCCATCATTTGCATGCTGTGGACACTTGCACTGTAGGCAGGTCAAATTGAGTTTAAATGTCACACTGATAATAGTGAAACTGTCTAAAAGTTCAAGTTATTTACATTTACAGCATGTGGCAGATGCCCTTATACAGACTGACTGGAAGCCAAGACAGCAAAATTGGCCATGCTTGCTGGATGGGAGGGATGGCATACTCTCTCTCCCCTGTCAATCACAGTGATACTGGCCAATTGTGGAGGTCTGTGAGATCATACAATATATGTGGAAGAGGGCAGATAGCACTTTCCTCTGATGTGTTATACTGCCCTGTAATGCAGCATGATCAGAGTTTGAAAAGATGAGGTTGGATGTCTTCACGTGTCTCAGAGGAAGCATGTGTTAGCCTTAACCACCTGGTTGGTGACTGTGAGTTTGATGCTGGTGAGTTAGCAGGTAACTAAACTGGGGAGAAATTGGGGTAAATACTGGGTTAAAATTAATACATAAAGATTCTTGCTAGTATAAAGAGGTCAAGGACTAATAATCTTGATAGAGAGGCAACAGAAACAGTGCAACTCAAGATTTTTTTTTTTTTAAATTAGTGTTTATTTACAGTAAGTGCTTAGTGAAGAGGTAGGTCTTCAGTTTTAATTGTCTATGTTGATATATTATGTATTCTAAATGTTTTGTAAGTGAGCTCTCTGATTTCACACAGATAAGCAATAATAGAGAGAAAGACAGAGAGATAGAGAGAGTGTGTGAGAGAGAGAGATACTGATGAATTGGTTCTAGTATTTGAAACTTATATGCTTATACTGAACTAAGTGTTATTACAGCGTAATTCAGTTTCCCCCGTGATGTATGTATATATGTCCATCTCATCCATCAACTCAAAATCCTTTATTCATTTGTCGGTGATGTTTGGTTTACAGTTTACTGTTTGTCTGTTGATGCATTTGCTGACAGCTTTTGCTTCCATTATGAGTGTTCAATTAATACTCCCGAATGCAATTATTATGACAGTGTGGGCTGCGTGGCTGTGGAATAAATGGCTATGGAGTATATGTCAAAATGACACCAAGCCCCCACCTTGCTTTCTCTCACGCGTTCTTCTGTACAGCTGATTTGGCTCTGTTCATTCTGTAAGACATGACCAACTGCTGAGGGTTGGCCAGAGGGCTAACACACACACACAAATTCTGACATTTGTCAGACAAATGTTTTGTCTTGCAGACATTACACAACATATAACCATAAATGGATAAATAAAATAATATTGGCAAATTGCTTTGGTATCAAGGGAATAAAACACTTCAGCATGTGCAGTTATAGGAACATGATCCACTAAAAAGTTGTAGCATTAATGATCAGGAACAGGATGATCTCCTCAACCCTGAGTTCAGCAAGTGACATCAAATCAACATGGCTGCTCACAGCATGAACAGTAAACAAAGTTCCACTTCTTACCTTTAAATGAGTTATACTTTATATACAAGTATTTGCTGTAGATCAATCAACATACTGATATATTCACTTGTTAAATCTATAACATCAGCTATACAGTTCGTTTTTTATTTTATTTTAAATATATCACTCTTCACAGTTATGTAGCTAGCTAACTAGCTTGTTCCTAATGAACGTGGAGGTGTCTATGTTTTTTTCCCCACTTTCAAGCTCGAATGCATGTAGGTTGAAAATGACGTACAGTAATTCCAACTTCCCACTTCCGGGGTACTTCAGTTGCAGTATAATTCTGTTTCACTTTGGGACACATCACAACATGCCCCATCATGTTTTATTCTTTACCCATGTTTGCTGAGCAAATAAATGTAGAATAGAATGTGTTATGCACTTAATAAAAATAAAAAAGTAAAAGAAAAAAGAAAAAAAATAGTAGTTTTTATTTGTATTAACTCATCAGTTAACTCACCATTTATAAGCATCTATACAACTTACAGTATAAGTATGTACTCCAAAGGGTTCTCTGCTTTGTTGTATTTTTTTTAATGCATCTCACACTTTGACTCTGCCGGAAGACAAATAGCACATGCAAAAACCTCATTTACATATATTTTTTATATATATTTTTAATAGTTTTATTCCCCCTACTTTACACATCAAAGTCAAAAAGTCAAAGTTCGCTTTATTGTCAATTCTGCCACATGTTCAGCACATACAGAGAATTGAAATTACATTACTCTCAGACCCTAGGTGCATACAGATAACACACACACACACAAAAAGGGATGTAAAAATACAAATAAGTACATATATAAAACACATAACAGAACACATAACAGAATTCACATAATTATTCTTTTGTAAATCACACACAAGAAAGATTTTTAACAGATTCCCAAGCTCTTCATCAGATACAAAATACACAGCTGTGAAAAAAGTGTAGTAGACACAATAACACACACTGAAAGGCTTAGAAAGGAAGCAGTACGATGTTAATTGTATTATAAGGCAGTAATGATAATGCAGACATGGGCGCTGCCTCTGCTGCTCTAGACGTTCATGTCTCTGTCTTGTTCTCTCTGTTACTTTACAGCACAGATCATTTTCAGAAGCTTTTTTTTTATTTTTTATTTCCACTGCTGAATTTCTTCCTGCACCTGATTCTTTTAAAGTGAAGACATTTTGTACAGTAGTGTTAATGGTAATTAATCAAGTGGATTTTCATGAACAACACAACACATCAGCAGGATGCATGCTCACAAACATAAATTTTGGTTGCCGATAGGGATGTATCGCAATGCGTACCTGTATCTGTAGCTGTCTAGCGCTTCAACTGTCCATACCTGTATCTATGGGTGTGGTCTAAACAATGGTCTAAATCAATATGCTCTTGGAAACAATGGAAACACTGGGAAAAATGGCAGAAATGGCAGCAGTGTCAGCATGGAGTGTGGATTCTGGCTCTGACAGTTCCTGAACCTCAGCTACAACAGCTCACAGTGCTCAACTAAAGATGTGTACGGGGCATTTTTTTTTTTTTAATTCTGCTTCCATAGTTATTATTTTTTGGTTGTACCTGCCTGCAGTATTATTTAACAAATTTTGTTTGTTCTGTTTCCCAAAATCTAAACAAACTAGTAGCCTAATTTAAACCACAATGACCCTGACCAGGCAGTTACTAAGGATGAATGAATGAATGTTGTAAATATATCATGCAGCACTGCACATTCATGGCCTTTGTTTGTCATGTGAGCTTCCAGTCTGACTGCTATCTGTTTAGGAAACATTATCTATTCTATTCAAATAATGTATTCATATTCAGTTGCACGCCTACTTGCCGGGTTTAGCGGTAATTTGTGTGCGAGACGCTACTGCCAATCAACCAGACGAATATGTACTGTATGTATGTGTGCATGGAAACTATGCTATGAACTTATCCTGTGAATATGTTGTCATAAACTAAGGTTAGGTCCAATACTCATATCTAATAGATGCTACACAAATTTCAAAATTCCCAAACTGCTCAAACTACATACGTTTTGTCATCATTTACAAGCTGTGTTATAGTTGCACCCAACATGATTGAACAAGATATTGTTCACACATCACTTGACTCCTCAGTCAACATTGCCTGATCTCATAATTGACTCATGAAATGAAATGTGAGAACTGTTTATCATGTGACTTTACCAAAATGGAGCTGTAGATGTTTGTGTCATTTCTGTAGAAAAACAAAGGAGAGAGTTTCCAGAGTTGTATCAGCCATTCCTCCACATTTCCTGGATCCACAGAGTTCAGGAGAACCTGGAGTAAACACACATGGACACGTGGAGAACGTGTGAAACTGCATGCAGACAGTAACCTGAGCTTAGCATCGAACCTGGAGCTGTGACTCAATGCTATCTCTATTGCTCTTGCTTTCACCTTCTCCTTCCCCTTTAAGTTTTAACCATACGGATGGTCAATTGTTCACAGTTTGATTGATTTAGTTTGGCTGTGATTAGTATTCCTCCCGGGCTGAACGCAGTGGCCGTTACACATTGCAATCATTCGACGTCTTTATCCAAGTGTTAAGTACCCTTCACGCTCATGAACTAATTAATAATGTCATTGCCCAGCATTAAAATGCCTATTAAATATCCCCGCACCATAGCAAGGCTTAAACTGGGAGAGAAATCTGACTCTCTCTCTCTCTCTCTCTCTCTCTCTTTCCTCCAAGTCCACTCCTCTTCTCTTTTATCAGATATTCCCCCCTTCTTCCCTAGTGTGCACTTATACTGCTGCTCTGGGTCATGCCATTCTCTCTCGCTAGCTCATTACTCCTCTCGTTCCCTTTTCCTAATTGCAAAAAGACGGAGAGCAGAAGAGTTCATTCATTAGGGGGAATGGGGAGAGAGTCTGGATAAGAAAGGGTGGAGTCACAGTTGGCATGAAATTTATTACACTAGCAACCAAGGGAACGATAGCTATAGAGTTATCTATCTCTAAATGCTCGGCAAGCTGTTCCAAATTGAGTTTTTAAGACCATCCAGTGTTTCCTTGCTCAACATCCCGAGGGTACAACCCAAGAAAATTGGGGAAGCGCCCTTTTGTTTTTATGCTCCAAAAATCTGGAACACACAACCCCTCAATATTTGTCAGCCTGCACTATTTTCAGTCTCACAAAAATCTCCAAAACCATCTTTTTTTTTTTATCAGCCTATCTCATGCTAAGATTTCACAGAAACTGTTCTATGATTTTGTTGGATATAATATAAACGTAATAAATTTTGTAGCCAAATTGTAGAATAGTTACCATTCTGAATTCAATCTGACTTTTTGAGCTGCTTGTGTGACGTGACAGTTAAATTGAGATTGCATGCTGGTGAGTATTCCAAAATTAGACACGCTTTTATTTTTACTCATTTTGCAACATTAGAATAATTGGCAAAGAAATATTTACAATTCACCATGTTGTAAATCTCCTCATATTTGCTCACTAACATGACACATTCACCGGCACTCTGTCCTCCGTGTGTGTTTATCTTGCTTCCCCCAACTTGCAACCTGATTGGTTAGAAGGTAAAAAAAAAAGACCCAGGTGTCACTCAGCACAAAATCTAGTGGAAAGCCTTCCTAGAAGAGTGGAGGTTATTATAACAGCAAAAGGGGACTAAATCTGCAATGGGATGTTCAGAAAGCACATACTGAATGAATGCGACGGCAGGTGTCCAAAATCCTTCGGCCATATAGCGTATGTAGATATAAAAAAACTGACAAAATATGTGCCTAAGACCTCATTCTTTCATTTGGTATGACATTTATTCCATGAAATGCAAGAAAAAAAGTGAATCAGCATCCTCCGCTCTTCCCTACTGCTATTGTGTGCTAAAGTGCTTATATTAAGTGCTTGTGTGTTTTTTCAGTCGAGCCATTCCATCCCATAATGCCCAGTGATGGTAAATCATCAGGTTTGGGTTGCTTGTATGTGTATGGCTAGTGTCTATGCTGAACATGAACTCACAACTCATTCAACTCTATTCCACGGGCTACTACAAATGTTTCTGCGTCAGTACTTGATTGCGTCAAGTGTATCATCCAGTTTTGTACGATGCCCTGAATACCAAACAGAAAGTGATGATGCATTTTATGTGCTACCTTTCATGTGTGAGTGTGTGCAGTGGAGAATTATGTGTTCATGTGTGTATGTGTGTGTGTGTGGGCTGTGTGCAAAAGAAGATTGTTTGTGAGTCATTGCCGTAATATTCGAACAGCATGGCTTTCACACGCTGCACAGCCAAAAGCAAAAAAATGCTAAACATAGAGTGGGCTGTCAAGCGGTCTTTGCCATAATCAAGCCATTTACATTTTATCACAGCACAGGAAAAATACTTTTCACAAGCAGCCTGTCACGGTGTTGTAACACAATAGCTTCTTCATTACACATCCATAATATCTCCTCTCACCTGTAAACAAACTTATTAAACTCCACAGAGATAAACATTTTTTTTTTGCATAATACTCTGTAGAGCACATTCTAGCATACACTGCAGACTAGAGATTTTTGCATCCATGTGTTGCCGTTCCTTACTGAAAAAAAATATGATTGTGTTTAATATGCAATCACATGCAAAAAAAAAGAGAAACATTGTATAATTTATAGAATCACAGACTCATATGTTTAAAAAAAATAAATAAATCAAATAAACTCACCAAAATTTTGTCATATGTCAGGGGTTCCCAAACTAGGGGTCATGACCCGACATGGGGCCGCTTGATTTACAAATTAATACAAATTCCTTTGAGTCACATTTAATCAAGCCACATTTAAATCCTGACACATCTTATCTTATCCTCACACGCAGCACTAGTGTAAAAATTCAGCACTAAAAATGAACAAATTTAAACATCCATCTACCTCCACTAAACAGACTAGCAATACTTATGTACCATTCTAGACTGTTCTTGAATACCAACACTAACCACTTTTCCTATTACAGTCAGTGTGTGACTTTTAAAAACCTCTCACGTCCCCTTCAAACCTACCGAAAAGTCTTGACTCTGATGTTCCAACTACAGTGGATATGTCTTTTTATTTCTCCAGATGTACATAAGACATGCAGGCTAATGTGTGTGAATAATGCTGCTCATGCTCATCATGCGTCACGTATAACCACTGGTTTTCATCAGGCCGCATCTCGCTACCCTGGTGTGGATTATTCTCCTATAACAACATGCCTGCTGTGTTTTATTTCTTAAGTATCAATCAAAGCTGAATGTGACAGTTAAAAGAGCAGCGCCATTTCAAACACGACTCCCGATTTTTCATACTTTAAGAATTTTGCTTGGTCCAGTGCTACACAGCAACATGTTTGCACACTGTTATAACCTGCATATGAGTATGTCTGCTTATATGCTGTCTCATTTTGCACATAATCTATATATTGTGTATATATGTTCACTACAGTTTTGTACATTTGTGTAGTTATTTATTTCAACTTACTTCACTACTCTTCTGCTGCTATATTGTCTTTTGTCTCATATTCTTTATTGTCTCTTTGTCTGCTGCTGTAACACTGGAATTTAAAGACTAGTAAGCCAGCACAAAGAATGTTTCCTTGGTTTTTAGTTACTTATGGTGCATATGTTACTATTAATACAAATTTCCAATGATACAGTAATACTATAATATTAATAAAACCTGGATTTAAAAGGATATAGGATGCTCGATTGGAGTCACAGAAAATGGCCATTTGCCCTTGTGATGTCCAAAAAGTTTTGAAACTCCTGTTTTTTTTTGTAATTAAATGATAATAGATGATTGGCTATCACTGTCTTATTTGATATTATTCAATGTATTTGCAAGTGACAAATGGACAGTGGTATAGGGGATCCAAAAAAAAAATGGTTAAAAAGCCTCTGTTACTGTGCACTTACACAGCTTTTACCAGGTCATTAGTAGTGTACAGACAATCAGAGGCAATAGTGTCAGTGTGACGCCTCAGGAGCAACACATAATTCATATTCATGCCTGAGCCACATGCTCCCAACACAACATTAATTAGTTATCTGACTTAGCTCTTTCATTTCACATTCCACTGACTAATGGCTCTGAGATCTGCCCCTTGTTAATTCCCTGGTATACCTGTCATTTCATTTGTATAATTATTCTTTATTTATTACGCTCTCACAAGGAACTGCTAATGGCATCAACAAAATAACATTAGCTGCATTTTTTGGGCCTATGCCCTAAGGAACCAATTTTAAATGTGTAAAATCACCCATAGCTGCTAATCTGTGGGTGATTCCCAGTGACCTATTGCATTGTTGGGTATATAGTAACAGTCAGCTCCATTTTTTTCTATAATGATATCATTTTTGGGAAATGGTATGGACAGCTAATCAAATCTGCCTTGCATCTCTCTTCCATTACTGTTGTAACACCAACCCATGGCACAACTTCTTCCCTCCAGCAAAGGTCACAAATTTTAATGCATAAACATGCATAGAACTTTCATTCAATACGAAGTCTTGCCAACCATTACAGCCTTGTTTAGGCCAAGCCATGTTTGTCCCTTCGTTTGCTTTTTGTTTTGTTCTTTGGCCAGTTTGCATGATGATTTCCATGTGTTCTGACCACTACCTGGTTATGGGCTACAAGGAAGAAGGGCTACCGAGGGTGCTGCAGTACCCCCAACTTTCAGGATTCCTTTAACTGCAAATACAGCCACAGCAGTTAACATAATATTATTAATAATAATAATAATAATAATAATAATAATAATAATAATAAACAAAGAAAGAAATTGGTTAAGCATACTTTAATTATCATTAGTATTTTTAGTAGTTTCTGAGTTTTATGTTGGTGACAGCATTGCTTTTATACCACAACTAGAATTTAGAGAAAAAAAAGAAAGGCTGTTGAGGGAATGACTGTTTAAGTGCTACAGCATAAGTGATACCTTTCTTATGTTCTTATGCAATTCTTATGTATTCCATTTAACTTAATTGCCTTTTGCATTACTGATATGCATCATGTTGCTTACCACTGCACACTGTACACTGTTAACTTATTGCACCATAACCTTGTTACCTCACTTTAACTTATTTGCTATTTGCATTACTTGTTGAATGCTAACTGCATGTTGTTGTCGCTGTATTCGCACTCTGACAATGATAATAAAGTTGAACCTAACCTAACCTAACCGGAACCAGCCAGTGTCAGGAAACTTACTGACTGTAACCGTTACTGTTAAAAAGCACTGACACTCATTTTATAAATATAAATGTCAGATAACAGAGAACTTCACTACGCCAATGATTATACACTTTGCTTTGTTATATAACAGAATGTCTTAATCCGTTTATTATTAGGCTTAGATTATGTGGAGTGTTTGGCCATATTTTAGTAATTGTATTAAACCACCTGCACATGGATCCCAACTCTCTCACTCTCTCTGAGGTTGAAATGTTACAGGAATACCTGTATAGATTATAGATAATTGGTTTTGATGGACACAAAATAACATAACTAGACAAGGTTCCTGATCTGAATCTCATAGCTCATGCTTTCAATATGCATGTGTGTGTGTGTGTGTGTGTGTGTGTGTGTGTGTGAAATGTATGTAAAACAAATCAGCTACAAGGCCTTTGGTGATAACACATTTAAAAGATATAATAATAATAAAATGATGTGGCTGGCTGGTGAATATGAGAAGCTGAAGTTATGTTGCAATGATTCTCTGAAACTACTTTATGATAATGTTTAAATTCTGAATGCGCTGAAAGACTGAGATCAGCCTCAGGCTTCCCTTGGAAATATTGGAGAAATCTGATTGGCTAAAAGCTGATGCCCAAACCCCGCACCCCTGCTCCCATCCTAAGGAAGTATCCTTTCATTATGGCATGCAGTTACAGGAAAATAATCGACGACTTGGTGGTGTGATGTGGACCGACACACAACACCGTGTTACTGTTACCACCCAGAAGTTGATTATTTTCCACTAACAGCACATCCTGAGGTGTTTTATTCCTCTAATACAACAGCAAAAAAAAAAAAGTACAACTTTTCAATAATTGAAGAACAACGTGTCATGTTTTTTTATCCATTTACAGTTATATTTAATATTGTGGAACTTTACAAAACAAGTTAGTTCCAGTTATCACTTATGTTACAGCAGCTTTAAACAGTCTCTTTCTCTCTTGAAAATATCCTGTGGTGGAAAACATAACATTACAGCTTTATCTCTGTTACAAAGCACTGCCACTGGAGACTGCCAAAAATGCTACATTTTTCCTAAATTCTCCTCACAAAATACTACACCATATCAACAAATTTTTGAAATCAATTTATTTGGAGCATCTGCCATATACAAGTCACTGTTGTTGCAATAAACATAATAAAAATGATTAATCAACACCTTCTGACCAATCAGAATTCAACAACGCTATTGTACAAGGTGAACCTACCACATAGGTTACTTTGTAGATATAAAGTTAGTGTCTGTAGCTCATCTGCTGCTATGTATTCTTTGTTAGTTCCCTCTGTCCGTCTGTCAGTGGAAACGGAGCACCATAGGACTTCTCTGTCCAGACATTATTTGGCTCTTTGCACAGCAGTGACACTGACATGGTAATGTGTTTGGTGCTGGGATGAGCGTGTTCAATGTAATATCATTATGAGGGCTTTTAAACAGCTTGTATGTATATGTACATATAGCCCGTTGTGTTTTCTTGCCTAGTTTTCAGTCTGTGAGTGCTAACACTATAGTGGCATAGTATTCTGAGAAATGTTTGCATTGTTGTCCTCACTTCGCACAAATGTTAATGGCCCGCATAGTATGACAACATAAAGTCACAACACAACATTTCTCCACAATGATTGTGACACTCAGTAGAGGACAACGGAGCTGTGTGACTTGTTTTTTGTCCATTGTGTCAAAACCAAGAAATAATTAACAGTTTCACAATTTCTTTGCCCTTTTGTACTGTGACACATTTCTGCTGTGGCGCTAATCTAGGAAACGGACGCGGAGAGAAATGCCAGCTTGCTCCGGGAGACCCACAGGTTGGCAGCCAGAGAGAATTCTGGGATTCATTAGTTGCCAAATACCAGATGACTCATGGCAGTTCCAGTGATCTCTTATTCATTTGTTTTTCATTTATTCAGTCCCTCACTTTTTACAGGATGAATGGTTTTTATTAGTTGGTTTTTTTTTTTTTTGTTTTTGTTTCGTGGAAAGGTCACGGTGTCACCTACTGAAGCAGAAAATGCTGCAGTAAAACCACAAGAAACACCAACATGACTGAGAGTTTTCAAACACTAACCACAAAATAATCTGCTTCAGCTTATCAGGGTGAAATTTTTCCCTCACACCATAGTGTGAGTTGCAGGAATCAGATCCGAGTGTGGACGGAAATGGTCAAGAGTGACCTCCATTCTTCTAAAGCGGAGAAGGTCAATAGTAACCATCCTTCTCATATAATATATATATACGTGTTCATAAAGCCTCAGATCAACACAGACTCTAAAATAAACCAGAGTACTGTCAGTCCTCTTTGCGGGAGCTTCATGAATATCAATGCCATCTGTTTCTGCCACTCTCTCTCCATCTGTCAGTCATCCTCACCCAGTGACAGCTGCTGGAGAAGGTTAAACCCTCTTTCATTTACCATCAACAAAAAATGAACTTAACAATGTTTGATTCCGCAATCTCAAATAAGTAGACATCTACGGCAGCCATAATACACTCTCAGAAAAAAAAAAAAAGTACTGAACTCTATGTCTTCTTGTCACTGAAGTGGTTTCCTCAAGGGTACATCTTTTGTATGCTTCAGTATGTAACTTTGCAGCTGAAAGTTTGAATATAGCATTTTTAAAATTATTTAACCCCTGCATAAATACACTATTACAAAACTATTGCCAGTTTTTATTACTTAAAATTGCATGTCATATGAATTTGGACATATCATATTATTAAACAGTAAATGGGTTGTCCGTATGTAGGAATAACATGAGTAAAAAAAAAAAAAAAGATTAAACTAGGTTGTTTTTTTTTTTTTTTTACATATATGCTGTACCATGCATGCGTGTCATTTCACAACATTACAGCACATTTTGTGGCATTTTGAAATAAGCCATACACCATATACGTATAATAGGATTTTAACTCTGTTAGCTTGATTGAAAATATCGGAATAAAAATAAAACATTTGTTAATAAAAATTGGAAAGCATAATTGGTAGTTTTGATATGTTGTAGTTACATAGCAAGCAGATTGGAGACCATCCACTTTGAATATAAAATTGGAATTAATGTTCCTTACAGATCTCTATTAAACTTGAATGAATTTTTAAGGAAGCAAAATAGAGGAAGTCGAGAGCACCATGCTCAATGCTACTGTACCAGACCATATCATATCATATCATATCATCTTACCATTTTTAACGTGATGACTTTTATGTTACAATAAAAGTTCATATTACAGGATTTGCATTTGTACGTTATATGTTTCATAACACAATGTTTTTGCAAGTGCCCTGTGGATTGATTTGAAGCTTACACCATTAACGCCTGCAGGATTTGCATTTGTACATACATAACACAATGTTTTTGCAAGTGCAATGCGGATTGATTTGAAGCTTAAACCATTAACGCCTGCATGATACAGAACAGGCAGCATCATTGCCACCTGATCCACCTTTCTGATTTCGAATCAGAGCAGGGAATGTGGATCGGTTAACCACAAGTATAATGTACTCAGAGGAAAGTGCTATCCACCGTCTTCCGCATACATGAGCTCACAGACACCCATGATTGGCTAGTGTCGCTGTGATTGTCAGGGCAGAGAGTAATCCATCCCTCTCACCCAGAAAGCACAGACAATTTTTTTTAAATAGTCTTTTTAGAAAGCTATGGTGTTCATTGGTGTCTGGCACAATAACATTTTGTGTACAAAGTTTGAAAAGATATAACAGAGACATGGAGATTTGAAATTGACAAATAGTCTAGAGAGCAGAAGAAATCAGAGTAGTGATTTATCTTCAGTGAAAGTGATTTCAAGGTATTCATCTTCTTTTTCTACAATCAGGATAGTAAGTGTGGACAATGCATGAAAGGGCAAGACACATACAGTACATGGTACAAAAGGTGAACCCTTGAAGGTACCACTTCAATAACAAGGAAAAGTTCAGTTTAGTAATCTTTTTAGTGTAGAAATACACTTATTAATATTCTAGGTTTACGAATGCATGCCTCAGTCACGGTTGCATGCAGTCACACTGAATAAACCTGAATGAAGCTGTTACAAACAATAGTCCATTGCAGATCTGACTCGGATTTGGAGTCTCTCAGTGGGTTCCACCTCCAGCTGCCAGCGTTTTGCCTGAGTACTCTCTCCTCTCGGCTCTTCCAGCTGTGCAGGTGTTTTTTTTTTTTTTCTTTTTTCTTTACGCCAAGCCCATCAGCTTCTGAAAAGTCTCTCTCTCGCTGTCTTGCAACAAAAGGCAAGCATGAGGCAACACGAGAGCGGATAGCATGTTGTAGCAACGTCTCCCCTCGTGAGATGTTTCGGAAACCGTCACAGCTGTGAGGAACGCCTGCTGCGAAACGACAGAGTGAAGGAAACAAAAAAATAAAAACAAAATAAGCCCAATAAGAATCACTGAGGCGGAATTAGCGATGCCTTTATGGAAATGAATACTGAGAAGCAGCCTGTGGTGCGTACATGCCCCGCTCAGCACATTAACACAATAGGAGATCTTTAAGAATGATGTACATGGGAAAACTATGAATATATATGATAGGGAGGTAAACATGAATATTTAACAGATACCAGATAAACATCAACCGGTTCATCTCCTGTAGAGCTTCATGAGCACATCACTTGCATAGCTGATGAAGGGAGAGTAAAAATGAATGAAAACAATAGCTGCTGTCAATCCAAACATTCTCAAGTGTGTCATTATCATACTTCATGTGTGAAGTGTGAAACACACAAATTATTTTCTCGACTACATTCTGTGAGTTCAGTAATGCTTTATAATATGTCCAAATGTACTATTAAGTCAAATGTGTGCTTCATTTGCAGGGGAATCATTATATTTGGATTTATTTGGTAGACACTAGTATCTAAAGGGACTTACCATTTTTTGGTTAAAGGTCTTAATCAAAGGCAAAACAGTGACTCTCTGGCAGCCCTGAGATTTAATCTTACAAAGGCCAGAGAAGAACAAAAATTGTGTGTGAAGGTTATCTTTGACTGATTAATAATTCTATACCTCAGGTTTTTGGTATACCTCAAATGGTATATCTCAAATATAGCTGTAGTGTTGATGGTCTTCTGCTATTATGACTTTGATGAAACTGTGTGTTTGTGTTTGTTTGCATGTGTTTTAAGGTGGAGTTCACTACTATTTCAAAGATTTTCTAATGTTATTTCATGTTTTGTCATGGGAAAGCATCATAGAATTGAATAGGATTGCAAGAAATAACATGAATCCATGCACAAAAAAAAAAAAAAAACTTTTATAGCTCATTCTAGGCCACTTGTGTTTCCAGGTTTTAAAAAAGAAGCTGTGTATTTATGGGGTAGTGACTAACCAAGATGGCAGCCAAAATATTTATGTCTTTTTCCTGGTTACATTAAGAAAAAAGGAAACTAAGCTACCTGTGTTCAGGCATGAAGGAGTTTGTCTTTCTCTACATCAGATACAGAGATTAGGCCTATACTGTACAACCATATGCTGAAAACTCACTTAGCCTGACTAATGCTTTTGAAGAGCACCCTAATATGTATTTAATGTTTCTCTAATACTAAACTGAACCACTCAAACTCCCAAGAGCTGTTGGGAAGTCCAGAATTGCATTACTCACTATTGTAACTACAGTAGCTTTTCTATTAGTTTCTCTGTAGTTACTTACTATGCTTAACATGTTTTAATAATAATAATAATAATAATAATAATAATAATAATAATAATAATAATAATAATAATAATTAGACACAGACAGACAGACAGACAGACAGACAGATAGATAGATAGATAGACCAAGTGACCAACAGACATACAGACAAACAGACAGACAGACAGACAGATAGATAGATAGATAGATAGATAGATAGATAGATAGATAGATAGATAGA
>CM075008.1:25088050-25112039 GCA_037576675.1 Pangasius sanitwongsei
ACACACACACACACACACACACACACACATATATATATATATATATATATATATATATATATATATATATATATAAATGCACAGCTAGCTTTTTTGAAGGAAATTGAAATTCATAAATAAGGATTTATTTAGGGTGTCTGTTTGTGCATATATTTGTTCATGGATCTCATTCAATTGAGTACATATGAGTGATGTACTCATTTTACTTAAGTGAGCTACTTTATTTATTTATTTATTTATTTATTTATTATCTATTGCATTAAAGGATCCCCTGAGGTCTTGCTGCTCACTAAAGCATGGTCACATGCCACTGAATTGAGACAGGGCAGATTTTTACCTCCCCAGAACCCGTCGCTGAACAGTGACATGATGCCGTATTGGTTACGGCTAACAGCAACGTCCTCTTATAGAGCCCTGAAGTTTGTCCATGCTCACAGTGTCTGCCATTCACTGCCACAATCCTCGGCTCAGGCGTCATCGATTACAGAGATGGTTTGGGCTTTAGTCATCTTTGTGTGAGAGTGACGATGGAGGAGCAAAACAAAATGCAGTGGCTGAGGAAAATATGCGACAAATACAGGCCCATACTGTACATTCCTTTAACCTTGCGCATGCGAGTATTTAAGGGTTGAAGTTCATCACGCTTCAGCTTTAACTCATAGGCCGATGAGCTGAATCAGGTGTGTTAGTTTGGCTGTTAATGTAGGCTAATGAATAAGAGGCTGATCCTTTACACAGGATGTGTATCACTGTGAACAGACTGTTTGAATACACACTAATACAGTACCTTTATTGCAGGTTCACACACCTTCAGACATGCATTCAAACCAAGCACAACCGATGTTTATTCTACGCAACTGAGTGTTTTCCCTCCTCTAACAAACCCAATTCAGACTTGTTAATGTGGTGATGAGTTGAATTCCGAGCAGTAAATAATAAAAAATGTGCAAGGTGGTGGTAGGATCAGGAATAAGAAACACTGATCGAAGATTTTGCCTTATTATTAAGTTTATTTTATTAAAATAATTGACCGTCCTGTCTGGGTGGAAGAGATGACTTCTGTCTTTTCAGTCAATTAAAATAATACTAGTTGTAGGTACTAGTACTGTAGATACTAGTTGTCAGTTGTAGATGTTATATATAATAGGGAGTTAGGACTCTCCTTCACGCATGTATCAAACTCTCTGAGCAACAGTTTGAAAAGATGCAGTGGATTCACATGTGCTAGAGGAAGTAATCTTCAGCATCTCAGATTGACAGCTGTAATGCAGTGGGAGAACAAACCAACAGGAAGGTAAATATGGCAAAATTAGTGGAAAATATTGGGACAAAAAGGATTTTCTGGAAAAAAAAAACATTGAAAAAAATTATTAAATAAAATAAAAAGTGTTAAATGTGGTAAGTGTTACCATAATTAAAATAATAAAATATTATTTAAAAGAATATATCTATTTTTCTAACATTAATAGTAGAATCTTATCATATATTCTGTGCATATTATTTCCCCATGAATATGTACCTTTTCCTGTAAGCACCCTAATAATTAATATTAATGCCTTGTAAAACAATTTATACTTTATTGAATATAAATTACATAATATTTTATTGTTGTAATAGTAAAAAAAAATGTTTTGCATAAATAATTGAATGTACTATTTTTTTGCAGAATGAATAACCTCCAGATACAACCCCCCCCCCTTTTTTTAAACCCCATGACATTCATTTCCTGTAAAACCAAAGCTGACAATTTATGAAATAGATATGTAATTAAATATATATAAGCAACATTTGAGTTACTTATGTCAGGATTTGCCTCTAACCATGTAAACATGTGATAAAAATATTTTTAATAAAAATATCTCTTTAAATATAAATAGTACTTGAGTGTATATTATGTTCGGTTATCTCAGATGAGGTAATAAGTCAAATATTGTCTTTTTTTTGTAATTAATGTCTAACTAAAGTCTTTATCGAACTTTCTATGCAGCATAAATAACAATAATTTTGAAATATGCATTGTATTATCCTAACAATATTTCATTCAATACCAAAACAAAGTGTAACCGAAGCTATTTACCGTAACACATGAGATATAATTGCAATTCAGCCTTTTCTAATATTTTCAGCTCTTTGAGTGCTCACTGCTCAGGTATTTTTAGCGAGCAGGTGAGCATTCTCTTGCGTACATCACCTTCCCTTAGCGTCTGTGTGTGTGTGTGTGTGTTAGCACTCAGTCTGCCGTGTCTGTAGGAGACAAATCATGCAGCCGACTGCAGTTATCGTTCAAATTTTACCGGCCACTTCCTGAGCTCACAAAGGTCCGTGCCACTGTGGGATTGAGCCTGATCTGTGTAATGTTTTATTTTATCATTCATTACTTGTGCCCCAATAGTCTTGTATAAAAGATGTAATTGGTTTTAAATAGCTTTACAAATGGACTCTACTGCATACAAAAGTGCGAAAATGTCAGAGGAAAGATGGTGCTGCTTTAACGAGCCAGGATAGATTGCGTGCTGAATAGGAAGGTAGCCTTGTGAATTGTTATTTCTTCCACTACGCTACTTCTGCTTGTCTCTTATTGACATTTTTTCTGATTAACAAGGGAAGCATTAGACAGAGCTTACATCATGTAGCTGTAGTTATTTAAATGATGAAACTTCCAGTGCAGGTAATTTTGTGTGCATCATGACAAATTAAGACCATTAAATTATTTCGATGCATCTTTTGTTTACTGTGTAATCAGTCAGAGAATATCTCTCTTTCTAAGATGTATAAAATTTTTATATTGGGAGGTTATACCTTCTTTACTAGAAATGACCAGCCACGCCTCCATCACTCGCATATAGGCCACACCTATTCACTAGAACTGATAGACACATAAGCCACGCCTCTTTTACTACACTGACAGATACAGATGCCACGCCTCCTTCACTTGCATATAGGCCACACCTATTCACTAGAACTGATAGACACATATGCAACGCCTCTTTTACTAGAACTGACAGGCG
Source organism: Pangasius sanitwongsei (assembly GCA_037576675.1). NCBI lineage: Eukaryota > Metazoa > Chordata > Actinopteri > Siluriformes > Pangasiidae > Pangasius > Pangasius sanitwongsei. The sequence continues at coordinate 25,091,059 of CM075008.1, forward strand.
CAAATGCCACGCCTCCTTCACTAGGACTGACATCACAGAGGTTATGCATCTATACCTGTAAATAACAGCCACGTCGTCTACGCCAAGTTCTATTTAGCATCAGTGACACAAAGTGCTATTTGCATGTGGATTGGAGACCAAAATTTGCACAAAATGCTATTTTCAAAAATGACTCATACAAGTTGACAGGGTGTCAGTGATGCCATGGGCTTTTAGCTGTTTTTTTTTTTTTGTCAATTTTGTCAGTACAATTTCTGTCTAGTTGTGATAGGGTATGAAATCACTGGCATGAGGTAATCTAGAGATCTGATAAAAATGACCAGAAGCTAAACAAGCAATTCACAGTGGGCTTTAGCTGATCTCTCCGATCATTATCCTTCATTAACATGCCCATGGTCATGGTCTGACTCATACAGAACCCAGAATGATTAGTAATTTAGCCATGTTCACAGTATTTGTAGATAGTTGACGCCAGCTGACATGATCTCACAACTGCAAATTCATTTATAATTCGCACAACTTTACGTTGCATGAAAAAAATACAAAGATTAGGGTAAGGAAACATTAGGGTTAAGGGCGGGGCTAGCAGTTGTACCTTTTCTTCTGAATAAATTCCACTCACATCCCCCACATTAGTTTAAATTCATATACATTATAATATCATGTTAACCCAGCAGATCCACTGTGATATACTCTTACCATAGGCTAGTAATTGAGAATGGTCCTTGGAAGCATAATACTAATGGCACAACTGTACATTTGAATAAGAACTTGGGTTCTGTTGTGGGTTTAGTTGTACAATAATCTATAATAAATATCTAATAGGATTGCATAAATAAAAAAAACAACAACTAAGTAATAAAGTATGGGATGTGCTAAATTAACAGTAGGAGGGAAAAATTTGTCAGCATTTGGCTTGGGGTGTGGCATGTTTTTATACCTTGGTACAAAAGTGTCCCTGCAAGGACAAAAAAATCTGACCATTTTGATTGTGTCAGAACATTTGGCTGGTCTTCATGAGGAAAACTACTTTTTTTTTGCTCCGAAAAGTGCAGTTTTTACTTAAAAACAAAAACAAAAAACTAAACATGGCCTGGTCTGTAATGAGTTTCAGTAGATTTCTGGAAATAAAGCGTTGACATTTGTGATAAAAGAAACTGAAATGTGTTGGTTTGAGCCACCAGGAGCATCAGCCTGAATGATGACACAGTATGAAACTGGTGAAAGTGTGTGAGGAACGTATTCAGTGGTGGCTCGTCCATAGGGACAGATGGGGCGAAAGCCTCACCATTTATATCAGTTATTTAACAAATATTACTCTTCATAAAGTCCTCATTCACAACTCCATATATTTTAAATGATGGACAGGACATTTAATAATAGGGTTGCCAGATTGGACTAGTTCAATAATACTCTGCACTCTGCAAGATCTTATTCACAGCAAATAATCTTAATTAAATCTAATACATTTCTGCAAAATGGCAAAGTGAAAATGAAGACAGTTTGTCTATGATGTTCAGAAGCATTTCTTTTGTAAGATATATGTATGTACATCAGAAATGCATATGTACAATTGAAATACTTGTTTCCCACTCAAAAGCTGAGTAAAAGAAGAAACATGTCTATTTTCCAATTCCCACATTTTTGGGTTAGTTTCAGGCCTTTTGGTGGTCTTTGAGATATAGTTGGGCTGAAATCTGTTAACCCTGGTTAATGATATCAGCTCGAACACAGTTGAACAAAAGTACATCTAAAACTACTCAACATGAGCTGCTAGACTGTATGCTGGATGACTTTATGCCGTCGGCTCTCAACTATCTATTACAGCAGTGCTTTAAAAAGTCACTAGATCGTAGCCTACAGCATACGTCATGTGTGATAGCCTCACGACTTAGTCTTGTTTAAGTTTATGTTGTAATGAATGTCACCTTTCCCCTTCAAAATCTATGGTCATGAGCCTCTGCTGAATTTATTTAAACAATTACTTTATTTCATACCAAACACATGTACTTTCCAGCTGCAGAATCAAACCACACTATGATTTGGTGAAAACATTAATAACTATTTGTCATGCGTCCAAGTTTGTCTGTTATAAAATGATAATAATTACGCCCTCTCTTTGCCGTAGCTCTCCTCTTCATTAACAGAGAAATCTTGTGCTCGTTTGGTTTTAAGTTAGTCATTCTGACACTCTTTAAACATTTCTTTCCCCTCATATCAACTCCTGCAGGTTATCATGATGATTAACATGTAGCTCAAGGGATTATCATGATTATTACCACATCTGCATCTGCGGGACACTTTTTTTTTTCTTTCCAAAATCAAAATTTCTAATTAGGCATCATTAGAATGTAAATGAATTCAGTTCTGTACAGGAACTTGTTTGTTGTGTTGCAACAATTACGGTTGCAGCACTGCTTTACAAAAAGATTTGAAATTAAAATGCCTGATTTTTTTTCCCCCTGCCATTTTATTTTCCTATTTACATTTATTTAACCAGAGAGCATGAAAATGAGCCCTGATTGTCAATAGTTCTTACGTTGTTCATATTCCTTCAACATTTTCAGAAACTTTTAGTCAGAGATTATACAGCTAAATAGCACAGCTTAGCACAGGCCTAGAGATTATTACTGCATTTGTTCCACTATGTCATAGCAAACCCGGGTTGTTTTGATGCAATTATGTAGCACTGGGATATTTCTTTATTAGTTTAGGTTCTTCTTGTGTGCTCACACAGAGGGGATCCTCATTTGCATTTATGGGGCTTGACACTGATTTACCTTTATGTTTGAGGAGATAAAACGTAGGGTAGTATTCCAAATTGGCAACTTAAGTCCAAAGGTTATGTCAATATTTACTCAGTACTGAGTACTGAGAATCCTTGTAGTCAGAATTGGGTTATGAACGTGCTTAAAGCTGATTTTCTGTGCTCCATATTCTTATTATTACAGTCACCTGCATGCAGTTTACGCCTCCAAGGTTGCCAGATTTTAATTGAATAGAAGTGTCCAAGACACAATTTAAAAATGAAAAAGAAAAAATACTATGTTGATATGTGAATGAGAAGATTGCAAGCACTGAAATCTATCCGGAGTTTAGTATATTGGCAATATATTGCTGCATGAATAGGCCTAATTTGGTTTAATTTAACAATATGGCTTCCACATGCATTATTTGGCAGCTTATAAAATAGCACTTGATGCAGCACATCCTGTTACTTTGCAATTCGTTTTTATATTGCGAAACAACTGTTAATTTAAGATAACAACATAATGAAGTCACAAAACGCTCATGAAATGTCATGTGTTGGTGGGATGTGGGCTATTTTATCACACTTTTAATTCGCTATTTTGATTCATCTATTTAATCAAATACTTTGAGTAGATATGGTGTGCTCTAATGTAAAGAAACGGTTTGAAGGATAAGCTGACTGAGCACTCATCTGCCAAACCGGCAGCTCACTTTACTAAATGTAGTTCATTCTTTTATCCATATAAAGTTTGGTTCTTTAAGATACTTTAACTTTTTGTGGACTTTAAAGGGACAAAATTTTGAATGAATTAATAGTGTCCTATAGTGTACATGTATTTAATATTGATCCTGGATGGCATTCCATGGATATTTGAGTGCATTTAGAGCCAAAACATAAATTTCACTATGACATCAAACAGTCTGACAGTGGCACTGGACTTAATACCGTTCCTCCCTTTAGCTGATCACATGCAAGAAAGTTTTTCGGTGCATTTGACTTACCTTGGAAGTCAGAATTAGGTCACTTTCAGCTTCATGCATTCAAGCTACAAGGTGGGAAAAATAACCACAGAGGCCCCCATTTTTTGTTAGCAACAAACTCTTCAGTATAACTCATTTAAATGTAAGGCGTGCTGCTTGTTTACTGTTCATGCTGTGAGCAGCCATGTTGATTTGATGTCACTTGCTGAACTCAGGGTTGAGGAGACTGCCCCGAGTTCCAAGGAATTCCAAGCTGAGGGGGAGTTTTGTTTGGTTGGAAATTATGAGTTACGACTGCAACAAAAGTTACGGGTCAGAGTTGCATGTAACTGAGACACAGCAAGAGATTAAGACTGTAGTTATATCTGAGGTATGAATAGCGATGTGCACAGTTTCGGTATTAAATCCTTACTACACACAAGTAACGCAACTCTGAATACAGCCCATAGTCACTAAAGGGCACTGTACTGAATAAGTGCTTAGTATTTAAGGCTAGTTTAGGACTGATGGGTGAGTTTGGTGCTTGTGTTCCCCTGGGAAAGCCGTGTATCACTGTGGGAATAACTCTGAGCTTTACGGTAAAGAATAATACAGAGGTCACCTAGTGCCTGCTCACTCACTAGGTCTTAGTGTAGCACCTCTCTGCTTCCTGTGAGCACAAATGACGCTGATTTCTTGGTTTCATAACTGCAGAACTGTTTAATATATTATGCTGTTTTTTAAATGTACAAACCCAAAAGATTTATTATCCAGTAACTACATTAAAAACAATGTAAAATGATTAACAAGAGTGGAAGTGAACCTTTTTTTGGAGATTAGGAATGTAAAGCTTTTTTTCTGCTATAAAGTCAGACTTCCTTGTATTACCTAAACTCCTGCTCAGTATATCAGAGCAGAATGCAATACACCCTGTGTAAGTGCCTTATATGAGCCTTTTAAGATGAATCCTCTGTCTCTGATTATTTCATTGTGTGCTGTCAGTTTATAGTTCTATGTCCATAAATTATAAACACATTTTATAAATTATATACACTTTTTTTGCAGTTTCAATAGATTTTAAAATCTTCTAATAGTGTACATTATTAGGATAATATGAATAATATTGATGATATTTTTATTATTGATATTATTAATAACATTATTAAATTATATTGTATTATTATTATTATTATTATTATTATTATTATTATTTCTTCTTCTTATTATTATTATTTAAACAAAAAACATAGTTAAACCACAAAAAGAGTTAATCAGTTAAAAAAACAAATAACAAACAAAAAATTTTAGACAAAGAATTAAACCACAAAAAGCGTAAAACCCTGAAAACAGAGTTAAACATTAAAGAAAAGAAAACAAAACAAAACAATGTACCAGATCAGAAAAAAATCCAAAATGTTAAACCAGAAAAATACTTAAGCGTTAAAAAATAAATAGATAAAATTAAAAATAAAAAAACGTACCAGATATAGTTATACCATAAAAATAGCTTAACACTAAACAAAATAAAATAAAACAAAACAATGTACCTGATGATCAATTAAACAAGAAAAAGTTAAAAGTTAAAATTAAAAAAATTAAAAAACAAAGCAAAAATAAAACAGAAATATTACACAATAAAGAGTTACAAACAGTAAACAAACAAACAAACAAACAAACAAACAAACAAATAAATAAATAAATAAATGAATAAATGCATATCTACTTACTTACTTAATTACTTAGTTATTTGCCAGACATAGTTAAACTGAAAAAAAAAATGAACGAACAAAAATACATTTCCAGACATGGATTTATTTTCTTTTTCCTTCTACTGATTACCTTAAGGCTTTTGGAGATGAGGCTTTTAGAGATTAAGCTTTTTTACCGTTTCAGAATGATACAAAAGGCCCTCACTGACGTGCCGCCTGATACTGTATTTATTTGTGTTTTTTTCAGGATGTGCCTTTCTAACTTACTGTGCCAGGGAGTCTGCGCTGAAGGCCCAGAGTGCTCTCCATGAGCAGAAGACTCTGCCTGGGGTACGTTCCCTCTCTCTCTCTCTCTCTCTCTCTCTCTCTGTCTCTGCTAGGCTGCAGAGTTCTCGACTGAACCCATAATCTAACCAATACAATCATGGCCTCAAATCGAAGGCCTGTGTTTCTGGAGTTGATTGGCTGTGTGCCATGCCTGCTCAGTCTCGATGCTGTCTGATCTCGCTATTCTCCTTAATGATGCTCCATGAGGCCTCGCCTGGTCCTTATGCGTGTGTGGAGGCGTAGCGCTACTATCCACCAATGTACAGCATTTCAAAACCCACTGCGCGTGACCTTAGATGTTGTCAGAAGCAATCCTCATCTTTAGAATGCACTTTAAAGCAAAAGTTTTGCAAACTCCTTGTCGGCTAGCTTAGGATACAGCAGGTTCTTATCTTCAGTGTTTACTGTTGCTGGCTGAATTAGGACTCACTCGCTCCAGCCTTTCTTTATTCTCTGTGTCTACTGAAACAATAGTTCACACTTGTCTTGCTCTGTGTTCAACTCTTACCTACAGATATTCTGTCATGTATCACAGAAAAGCAGAAGTACGGATAATAGAGTACAGTATGAACTCTGACAATATGCATATCATAAACAACAAGATTACAACATGCACAGAGTGCACCACACTGTTGTGACCGGATGTTATACAATATACTGCACTTTATAACACATTACACCACAGCACGGCTGAATTCTCTAATCCGATTGGTCAGAAGGTGTGCACGGCTCAGACTGTAGTTCTGGCTGTAACATGAACGATAGGTTTATATTAATGCACTGTTTCTAATATATTACTGTTTCTATAGTAACAGCTCATACACAGGGACTTGTACGGCGGACACTCCGCATAATCTAAGCCTAGCCTGGGAAGACAACTCTCGGCAGAACCGTTATGCTAACAAGATTTAACGGGACAGGTGTTGAACATGGCTTGCTAAACTCACGGCTAATGTAGCTAGCATAATTTGTGTGGCAGCGGGACTGTGTCTGTTTTGACGTGTGTTCCTGTTTGGGCTTTCAATCTACAAAATAAGAAAAAATGCGATGCTGTTATGAGAGTTAAGTAGTGCATGTGTATTGTAGAACACATGTCAATCAAACATGGCACTCTTTAGCATTGTGTGCTACGTCAGCCAACCCTGTTACTCCTCTCATTCATATCATTTCTCATTTGGTTTCAAATGTCATTCGTTATTGCCTTCCTGTTCCCCTTCCAGCAGAATAATTGCTGTCCTGACCTATTCTTGCCATACTACAGCCACAGCTAATTGCTAAGCTAACGGACACGTTTAGCAGGTGAGCTTCGTCCAGGTTCTGTGCAGGTTCGTGAGCGGACTTTTTGCCGCGTGTCACCAGTTACCAGCTGTAAACAGCGGTAGCAGCGTAAGATGATGTGTTGTGTGGGTTTGGAGATGCCATGATACGATTGTGATTTTTTTTTTTTTGCTGTTTAAAATCCCACAACCCAAAAAGAGCATGTGTGTGTGTGTGTTATTAGAAAAGAAGACAGGTGCAGAATGAGGCCATTTATTATCATTATGTTCTTCGTTTTCTTACCGGTCCCTCCTCGATCTCTCTATCTGTTACAGACACATTGTCCTTTATGCAGTGTAATGATCTATTTGCTCTCATTTTTTGCACAGTGAATTTTTAGAATATGTAATTATCTACGTCCAGCATCCAACCACCACACGATGATAAGTCATGCACTGTAATAATGATCATGGCTTCTTTAAAGAGACTGACAGGGTCAGGGCACAACTTCTCTTCCACCTTTCCTCCTTTACTTCTTTCTTTCTTTTTTTCTTTCTTTATTTCTATCTTTATTTGTATTTCTTTATTAATTTGTATTTATATGTATGTATGTATGTATGTATGTGTGTATATATTAGTTTTTTTTTTTAAAGTACAGTTCAAACCTTTGCACATATCTGTTGATAATATATTTGCCCGTATTTATTTATTTATTTGTTTGTTTGCTTGCTTGTAGATACATTCTGAAACAGAGTAAAATGGAGTAAAATAAAATATTTTTTTCTTTCAAAAAGTATAAAGGAGGCTTTACACTTTGGTACTTATCTGTCAATAATATCAGCCTCAGCATTTATTTATTTATTTATTTTAATTTGAACCATAACCCCAACTCTCCTCAATTTATATATTTTTAACTTAAACATGTCATTTGTTTTGTGCATTTTCAGTCTTTGTAGATAGCTGTGTGTGTCTGTAGTGTGTGTGTGTGTGTGTGTGTGTGTGTGTGTGTGTGTGTTCGGACGAAGTGAAAGAGTGACGAAGAAAGGAAAGAAAACAGCAGCACTGAGTTCAGCAAAGCTCAATCAAATCCAGGAATCAGACTCATCAAACAGAGCAGTTAATCACACACGAGTGAACACACACACACTCACACACACACTTTGCCCCCTTCTTCTCCCTCACACACTATTTCCTTTGCACATTCACTCTATACTCACAGAGACACACACTCACAGAGACATGCTTTCAGACAGTAGCGAGGTTAAGAGCTGAGATTTAAGCAAGAAAGATGCCCTGCATATCGATGAGTCACTCTAAAGGGTTGAGCAGAGGACAAATATAATTACACACACACACACACACACACAACTATGCACATCCACACACCGACTCTCTGAAACAGTGGAACACAGGAGGGTCAGCTTCTTCATCAGCACGCTGAAAGGATTAACCACGCTACGCTCAGCTTATCAGCACTCACTTTTAAGGGAGTGACCTTGCTGCTGTTTATGTCCTGATTAAAAGAGAGAGAGAGAGAGAGAGAGAGAGAGAGAGAGAGAGAGAAAGAGAGCTGAGACCATCACATCAGATATGGGGATTCAGTGATGACAAAAGTGTGTGTGTGTGATGGTTAAACCTTGTGAAAACAGTGTTATATTTTGGGTATTCCACCATGTTGAGTGTCTAGATACTTAGTGTGTGTGTGTGTGTGTGTGTGTGTAAAATGAGACTACACAAAAGCAGAGCAAACACATCCTGGAAGGCTAGGGTGAAGTGATATGACAGCATGTTGTCGGAAATAGCACCAAGACATTATCACACACGTGCGCGCGCACACACACACACACACACACACACACACACACACACACACACACACACACATTTAGTGAAGAAATCACACTTTACGTCTGGCATATAACCCAGCTGCTGCAAGTGTATGAGAGGGAACAAAAGGAAGGCAGCAGGACGAGAGAAAAAGGAAGAGATGAAAATAGATAGAAAAGCTGAACTTCGATTCACACAGAATGAGTCTTTCACAAATCCTTACTGCTCGAGTTAATTTCACATGTATTTCATTATCGTTTCATGTGATTTTATTTCAATCTGTTTTCATCACTCCAGCTGAAATGTCTACTGTTTTTCTTGCAATGTAAAGGTGGGCAGCTTTTTTTTTTTTTTTTTTTTTTAAATCCTGTCATGATAAAAACGTTCCTGGCCCCTTTTTGTGATAATAATAATAAACTATGAATTATAAATAATGAATAATTCATGAGGCATGAAACTGTATACTCTAGATATTTTAGTGAGCACTGCAACTGTAGAAAGGGGAGGGAACAACATGGATCCTTTATAAGAGGTGTGGTTAGATAACAGCCAATCAAATCAGCTCATCTCCATTCTCTTTAAAAACCAAGTGAACACCGGCGACCCAGTGTAGTAACATTTGTGTAACAATGCACAAATAGATGTTAAGTCGGCTTTAGGTGATTTCCTACCTGATTTTGCTGTCACACCTGAAAATCGCATGTGGCAAAATAATTCTTTGGTCCTTTCCAACAGCTAATTTAGTTCCATTTTGACCAAAGACAACGTTCAGAGTACGAGCACTGCTACGATGTCTGTCTAAAAGCCACCAATAGGAGGACAGCATAGGATTAGGCAAAAATCCCAGATGAGCTACAAATACGGTAATGGCGATGAGGAAATGTAAACAAAATTTGCTAATGGATGAAAAAATATCCTTGTTTCCTCGATCTCACTTTGAAGTAAGCAGAACGTAGTAATTGTATTTATACCACAGCGTGGTTCAGTTCTTGAATCTGATTGGTCAGAACATGTGCATTATTTTTGTGCAGTAGTTCCAGCTGTAACGTGAAGACTAATAATAAACAGATATAAATAAAAAAAACATGTTACTTAACAATGAAAAACGCATAATCGTCGATGTGGTGATGTTTTTTGTTAGGAGACATTTATTAACATTTATGGGTGAAGTCTAGATTTCAGTGATTCGTAACAGTCATGATGCTTTGCAAAGTTTCCCAGCTCAGGAAAGTCTTCAGGACAGAGGAGTTTAAGCTTTCTGCTTTCTCAGTAAAATGAAAAGAGAGAGAGAGAGAGAAATGCTGGTGAGGGAGTACCTGTTTATCACTGTTAAGATATGAGAACTAACTTCCCTCCACAACATTAAATGTAACTATAAACCATTGAAATGCATGACATTTCTTTCATTAATAAATTAAACAGTGCAACCGTGGTCAAATGGGTGTGATATAAGTGGAATAACACACTTCAGACTGTGCAGCTATATGAAAATAATCCGCTTCGGGGATGTAATGGCACTCTGCTTCACGTTGTGCTGCATCACACCACCCAGGCATGGATTATTTTTTGTGTAACCACATGGTCTGCAGTGTGCTATTCCTTATTTAATCGCAGGTCTATCATTAGAGGATCTTCATCGTAAAATCTGACATGGAGTACACATTAGCGCAGTCTGTTAAAGAATTCACCCCAGATTTTATTAGGATTATCCTGTACAATGTGCCGCGTAATAAGCTTAAAAGGCCGCTGAATTCGCACTGGCTTCACTGAATGATTTCATATCTAACAGGAAGCCGGAAATGTAACACTACCAGAGCATATATATCAGACAATTCCTCGTTTCTATTAATTTGGAAAAGTACTTACCTTGTTTTGTCAGACGTTTTATTGATTCTATTCATTATATATGATTTTCTGCATGCAAGAATCCATCAGCTGTTTGGTTCACATTTACTAGCCACAACAGAACGGCTTGTTTTTATTTGTTACACATAAAAATAATCAGTTATATTTAATTAATATTTAGGTTAAGTTGCTGCTTTATTATTTATTGAGAATTTCTAAAAATCTCTCTAATAAATTTGTTACGCTTGTCATTGTATCACTTTATCTCTAAACTGGGAGTTTGTTAATAAAAAAATCATTCAAAAAGAAAGTGTGTAATCGTACAGGCTGCTTTCATTTGGTAATTTATATCCTAATAGAAACTACAGCCTCATGTTTGAATATGTCCAGAATTAGGATTGTAGTCTCATGTCAAATAAATTTATGATTCAATATTGTGTACAATGTGCAAATCTCCAGGTTTGTGTGAAATGAAATAGTATTAATTCATAGCTGTCTGAAGAGCTGTCTGTGAGTTTTATCACGGAGAAGACATGCAAATATTTTATTACAGACTTCACCCTGAGAAATAAATACTGCCCAAATAGAGCTATTAATGTTCCATCCAGACTCTTATTACCTTAGTCAATTTCTGTGATGTGAAAATGCATTGATGCCTGAGCTAGAAAATACTAGTATACTCCGTATCAAGCATGAGGAAAAATGACCAGGATTGGGTTCACATTAATTCGATTATTAATGGTCCCCCATGTAAATTACATTTCACCCGACACAAAGCTGAGGGCTGTTCTTGAACGAAACTCTGGTTTCAGATCGGGTTTCTCATTTCCAGGCTCCAGTCTTCCAATTTTCCATTTTCTCAAAGTTATAAGTTGTGATTCTCATATCAGTGGCTATAAATGACTGGACCTGCAGTGTTGTGAACGAGCCCAGTTCTGTCCATTTTACAGACTGCACTAACGGTGAATAAATACTTAAATTACAATCGTCAAAGTTTACACAGGGAGACGGTAAAAAAAAAAAGCTTATAGGGGTGTCATAATAGAGGGATGGATCTGTGCGCTTGTTTTAATGGTGTTCAGCTAATTAGATATAAATTGGCCAATATAGTTAAACTCTTTTGCATTTATGTGATCTTTTATATGGCTAATTGGTCATTTCATAAGCATAATCACATTAGGATGCTTCACCTTTGATATATTTTATTTGTCTTTGTATTGTGGTTCAAGTCATGTTTAGTTTCCAAGTTCATCTTGTAGACTTTTTATAGAGGATGAACCACGTTAAGAACTTTGTTAGAAGAGGATGATAATATGCTCGTTTTTTTTTTCTTTGTCTGTTTTAACACACTTAATTAGCTAACTACCTCACCATATGTTACTTCTTTATGTTAACTACAGCTTTTTAGCCCAGTCATTTAGGTTTCTGAGCAACGAAAACAAGGACATGGGCAACACTCTGAGGCCTCCACTTGTCCAGTGGGCTGCTAGTAAATTTATGACTTGTGCCCCTACTAATAAGAGGCTGTGATATGTAGAAATGCTGACAAAATTGATATAATCGTGTACAATGAAAATTATGCAGCACAAATGTTTCAACTAATGTACACTAGCATACCACGACCTTTAAAAAGTTTAGCAAAAACAAAGATGCTAGCCAGACTGTTGAGGGCACTAAAACAATACACCTAATAGTCATTGCAAGATCAAACCCATCCCCTTTCCCTGTGAATTAGAGTGCTCAAGTACTCACTCTTCTACTCAGGTTATTAAAATGACTAACATGCTCATTCCTCCTACGAACAGAAAAAGTCAGGAATGTCTCCCCAAGGAACCTTCTATACATACGCAGCCTCTCAATCGTGCTTTTAGTGTGTAATGTGGAAATAAAGATAATAATGTATGTTGAGACGGGTAACAAAGGTCACAGCACTGCACACTTGCACGCTTCTCCTCATAATCACAATGAGCTGCTCAATCAGATGAATGATGCTCTGGTGACACGAATTGTCTCCTGAATAAATTGATTTGTGTTGAGTCTCTCGGGGAGCATGTCTTAATGCCAACACAAGTGCTTGGTTGACTTTTTAACTGCACGTGTGACATTATTAAACTCTTCAAGGACATGCAACAGTGCCTGAAATGTCCCACGGTGGCGTTCTCTTTATAAAGCCACGCCTGGCCATATTGTTTTCATATCCTCATTTCCAAGCCATCCATTACTGCAGATTAACGTTTCATCATTAGACTGGGTTTCATATTATGTGGTAATTATCATTTACTGTCTTTCCAGACATTTAAGCCAATCTAGGAGCGTCTCGTCGCTTTCCAGGAGACGTGAGATTTATGGAGGAGTGTGAAAGCCTCACAATGACTTGTTAATTGAGTGTCTGTATTTCTGATAAAATTTTAAAAGAAGAGTCATAAGTTATTTAAATGTATGCACTTTGGGTGTAAGAGGGCTTGTTGGGAAAAAAAATGGAAAGCATCAGTTACAGATGTCACATGTAGTGCTGACAAATGTGATAACAGTTTGTTTCACGTGAAATCACAGATTGCTTTATTTACACAATTTGGGGATGGGGAGATGGGGGGAATTTTAATGAGGTGTATTTACGTAATGCTAATATTAAGGTTAGCATGCTATGAAGATTTTTTTCTGATTAGAATGCAACATTATTCTGAGTATATTATGGTGTATTATTTGGTTGTCAAAATAATGTAGAAATGCAATTTCCTCTGATATTCATGTGATTCATGCTATAAACTTTATTAAGAGTCATGATTAGCAATAGAGTACAGTATAACATAAATTTAATAGTATAAAAGATTTCAAATCACTTGATCACAGTGTACTGTGATATTGGTAGATTGTCACATAAAGTTACGTTATTATTTACATTTTTAACACAGGGAAAGTTCCTCATATTCAGAATTGGTTTACGCAGCTTTCTGGATCCGCCTTTCAGCTGATTACAATGAACTGCATGTAGTTCATGCCTCTGATGGTTGCTTTCAGTAGGAACATCTGAGACAGGGATTTCAGTAACATCTAAACACAAACACTTACATTTAAGCCTGGAAAAATCAAGGATAGAAAATACAGAATGAAGAAACAGATTTTTTTCTATGCTGTCAAATGTCAATGTAACATAAAAGCAAGAGTCAATAGAAATAATGAAAAATAAAAGGAGTAATGCGATGATATTTGAATGACCAAAAAGCAAGCATTGAAATATGAATCGCATAGAAGTAAAATATGTTGCCAACATGATTTTATTTTTTTTTTAATTTAACAAAATGGCTTCCACCCTCATTATTCAGCAGCTTATAGAATAGCACTTGATCCAGCACATGCTATTATTTTGATATTATTAGTTGTTGAATTAATCAAAAATGCCAATGTTTTGGTTAGTACTCTCCTATAAAGAAAATATGACCAAGCTCTTTTCTGCTAAGGTTACAGCTCACTTTAAGTTCATTCATAATTTTTATTTAATTTTAAGTTAATTAATAATTTGATCTGTTTGTTAAGCATCTCTTTTTTTCAAGTTTGTAGTTGAATCTAAGGTCTAAATACTGATGCACAATTTTGGTTTTAAAATCTTCATTACTCATGCTTAACACAACTCTGAACACGTTCCTAAATATTTAACGAGCACAAATTTACGAAAATACAAGTAAATTAATTAAAACAACAATAACTATAATTCTTTGGAATAACATTAACAAATGGCAGTTAAATAGGAATAAAGAATAAATAAATACTGGCAATAAACTAGTGAGACATAATGTCAAAAGAAAAACCAAATTTTCATGCATCATTGTAAATGATTTAATTATGGTTAATTAAGATCAATTAAGCATAATTACAGTTCTTGATGATTTTGGAGGCAGGGAGCTCTGCAGCTTTGAAGCATATAAACGGAAAAAAGCCTCGCCACTTCTTTATTAAAAGTTCTTCAGTCGAAGATCCTAAACTGGTTCATATTTTAGTTTAAAATACAGCCTTCAGCATGATGGACTGCATTGTAGGTTTGCACTACATTAATGCACGACTGTGGAGCCATTCATTTCCTGTTGCTTGGTGAAACACACTGCAGGCTGACATGAATGTTCTAATCATTTCTGCTCAGCCCACGGCTTTTCTGCTGGGTCTGAAAACTTCAGTATATAGGCGTGCAGCGAGACTGGGATCCCACGGGAAGTAAGAAAAAAAAGATGTTGATGTTTGACGTTTTAACTTTCATGCAGGTGGTCAGAAACAGAGATTGTGCGACTTGCGAATTTGTTTTATACTTTTTTTCCTCGTTTCAGTTTTGTGACATTTACTATAAGATGCGCAACCACACTGCATTTGTTTGTTTGAAATAATAAGAATTTTTCACGCTCACACTTCCTGAGTTCACAAGTTCACCTAGATGAAGACACATTGCTTAATTAATTATTACAGGAAGCACAATCCTTACTGCAGCTTCTCAATTCAAATGAACCGTTTGCTTTGCCAGGCAAATTTGATTCTTTTTAGTAGAATCACCTTCTACCTTAAAAGGCGCTTATAACACATTGAATTCATGAATCTGATTGGTCAGAGGGTGTTACATTTCTAAAACAGCAGCTCTAACAGTAGTTCTAGCAGGTTTATATTAATGCGCTCATACTAATACGTTAACTTCCGACTAATTTCTATCTTAAAAACTTACGCAATGACTTGTATACCGGGCGCTTCACATAACCTACGGCTAATAGTAATCATATTTATTTAAAAAACCATTGTTGATTTAACAAAGAAAAATGTACAATCATTTAAAAGGGGAAGCGTTCTGTAAGTATTTAAATTTTATGGAAGGGGTCTCCAGGGTTAGATGGTTAGTTAGTTTTCCGCCACAGGAAAGTCTTCAGGACGGAGGACATTGAGTTTTCCGTTTTCTCGCTAAGGTGACACTTTTTTGTCTTATTAACTTAACAGAAAAAAAGAAAAGCTAGTGAGAGAATGTTTATAGAGAATTACTTATTATAGTCATAGACGTAGCTATAAATGGTTAAAAAGCATTCATTAATGGATTAAACAGATCATTAGATCATTCATTAATAGATTAAACATTGTAATTGCTGGTAAACTGCTGTGGTATAAGAGGAATAAAATACTTGTGCTGTTATAAGAAAATAATTCACCTCAGGGTGGTAACAGTAACTCTTTGCATAGGGATGCATCACACCACTCCGTCACTGATTAGTTTCCCATAACAGCATTCTCCAACATGTTTTATGCTTGACTTATCTCCTTACCTTAATTATGCTCACACATCTGCCCTCTAGTCATCCTACACCACACTGCTCACACTGCACTCAACACCGTGGATTAGAGATGGAATTTAGCGTGGTATGTTACCTGCATGTACAGTCTTCAGAAGAATAGGTGGTGTGGAAATGATAAATTGAGTCAGCGTGGATGCTACATGGTGTGTGTAGAAGCATGGCTGATGGATGATCTGGAATTGACCCCTCAGTGGCAGACAGCATGGCACATCTGGAACAGCTGTGTGAGAGAATTGTGTGAGAGAATGGCGTTCTGGGATTGACTGAAATCAGTTAAAGAGTCAAAGCAAGACATAAGGGATAAAAGTAGTAATGCTTTTGTGAGCCTGTTGCCAAACTGGTCCTTCCTGACATCATTCTCACAAAGAGGGCCTTGAGGGTCTAATTCCTGTGCTAGCTATGTGGGCTAGCATGTGCATAATATTTAGCTACTTCAGTGGTAGCCTCTTGGTGTGCTGGCAGTCTATTAATGAATGATTACTTACTTTTATAGACTGATAGTAGCTAACTATCACACTGTGTATGTGTTTATGCTTACCTACACCAGTGACACAGTCAGGCATACCATCAGCCAGCTATTTGCTAGCAAGCAATTTGTGCTTAGCTAACATACTCCAAAGTCACACAACTTATTGTAATGCTAGCTACCTTGCTTTCAGCAATCTAGCTAGCTTTAGTGTACTTTATAGTGTATTTTATACTGATAATAATATTTTTCAAGTGAATTTAGCACAAGTCTAAGAGCCGTGTAATACCGCACCATAATATTAAAAGCTACCAGGACAGTATCTTTTTCTGTGGGGTCATGGCTTTACGATATTTGCAAGATTTTATATAAATATTTTCTGCTCAAGCTCATGACTTGTGACACAATGTTGATGTTTTTCAATATGGAAAAAACCCCATGGAAGTTTGTTTCATGGTCAATGCTAAGTGTAATTGCAGCGTAATTGATTTTAGTCATACAAAGTATTTTTAAGAATTTATTAACACATACAAGGGAAATGATTTCTATCTGTTGTTGCCTGGCAACACTGTTTAACCTCTTTAACCACTCGCTGTCCCACGTCAAAAACATGAGCTCCATTCAAATTCACCGTACGATGCCCGGGCATCCCGTCCTGCTCTTCACAAAGTGAAAGCAGACAAATAGACGAACAGAGAGTCAATATGAGCCAGAGGGAGAGTGGCTTCGTCGTGATGGTAGGAGGTTGTGGTTGCTGATGTGGTTGATTGACAGCGATGGCAGATAAGGAGCTGTAGCGCGAGGCCGAGCAGAGCTGCACTGAGAGATAAGAAACAGATTAACACAGTGAGATTAAGAAAGAAAAAGAGAGAGGGAGTGAGCGTGTATATAGAGCAGAGACGCAGATGTACAGAAGCCCTTACTTAGTATGTAAGAGGTGTAAGAAAAACACTGAGCTACACCTTCGTCTTTGTGGATATAACTTGTTCAACAATGTGTGTGTGTATGTGTGTGTTTAGTAGAATTTCACATGTTCCTATTTGCATAGTTTTGTTTGAGGAGCTGTCATAGAAGGATTATATGTTCATGGTCTACATCTCCCATCTGCCAGGGTAAACTGCTCCTAATAATGTGTGTGTGTGTGTGTGTGTTTGTGTGTGCATGTGTGTGAGTGAGTGAGACAGAGAGAGAGAGAGAGAGAGAGAGAGAGAGAGAGAGAGCGTAACCCTCTAGGCTGTAGATTACAGGATTTAGATCCTTGCAGACAGACAGACAGATAGACAAATAGGCAGGCAAACAGACAGACAGACAGACAGGCAGGCAGACAGACAAGCAGGCAGGCAGACAGGCAGTCAAGCAGACAGACAGACAGACAGATAGACAAACAGGCAGACAGGCATACTAAGTCTTTCTAAATTCATTCATTTATTCATCTTCAGCAACCAATTTATCCTGGTCAGGGTCATGGTTTAAAACAAAAATCTACTTTCATTCATTTACATAATGAGAACGCATAGAATAGGTACAGATTAGAACTAGAACTAGATACATAACGACATGGTTCTGTACGCTAAGCTTGGCCGTGATATGGTTGTCTGTAGATGTAGTGCTGTATTCACAGTTTCCAGTGCAAGTCCAAAAGTGAAATCAATAGGTATCACTTTATTTGAAGGATACCTACTGTACATAGTGCCTTAATAACACAGTCATAAGCATTGCATTAATGTTGCTGGATAAATCATGAAAGGTTTATGTCTAAAGGTGTAAGCTGATATTGGAGTTTTTATGCAACTTTGTCTTTAGATGTATGAGAGATTGAGATACTGACTGAGATACTGAGATACATCTTGCTTGTTTTTACTAAGAGCACAGTCATGACATGTTGAGAAAGTTATAGAAGGTGCGCATAGGTGTTATACATGTAAATGTGATTAACACATTGGTTTAAAGGCATTAAAATCCTTCATTTGGCTGGTGTACTGTATAGACGTCATAAATAAGAACCAGTATTATAATGCAGCTCCATAATCATTTTAATGCAAAGGGACTGAACATTCAATTCCATGATCTTGTAAGAAGTAGATACCATAATGATGTATTGGCAAAGATGTGTCCGGCTGCCATCTTAACTTTTGCGAGTTGTACTTACGGTATCAACTTCATATAAGAGCATGTAGGATTAAAAGCTAATTATTGAAGTTCTCAATACTGTACTGGCCCCATACTACAGGACAATAGAGATTAAAACCTGAAAGAAAAGTTCTGACGTGGGCTGTTAAAACATTTCTATCCTAATGGGAGTGGTCTCGTCCAGGATGACCCCGCCCACATCCACACATCACAAGGGCTCATTGAATGGTTGGATGAGAATAATAATGATGTGAATCTTATGCTGTGGCTTTCACAAACACCAAAAGGAGATTTTAGACAGAGGTCTCTACCATCATCATCATCATCATCTTCATCACCATCATCATCATCATCATCATCATCATCGAGATATTTGCACCACATTCAGTATGCATAAGTGGAAAGAAATGTGTGTTCTGTGGCACACATGCATATATGCAAGCTAATATTTTAACATCCAGTGATCAGATAAGTCTCATGTGATACAAGCAAAACACAGGAAACAAAAATCAGGACATAAGAGTTGCACAAACGGATTTTCCTTTACTTCTGCACTCCCCACAAATTGCAAAACACACCCAATTTCACACTCAAGGCTCTGGGGAAGTTGATATTAAACTCATGGTAGTCGTGGAATTAGAGGCAGAAAAATTGCAGGAGAACATCTCATTTTAGAGATTACACTCACTTATTTGGCACATGCTCTTATCCAAAGTGACAAGTAAAGTAGGACATCTGAGCAGTTGAGGCTTTCTTGTTTAAGAACCGAACCGTGGTTCTCGGGCAGCGCTGGGATTTGAGCTCACAACTTTCTGACCACAAGTGCACAACCTGTAACCGCTGAGGGTGAGCTCCCAATGCCAAGAAATGAAACCAGGCCCCTTTGAAACTACTTAAGCACTGTAACTAGAGTGCTTAGGATCCATTACATGGCTGTGTTCCATCGCCTCCAGCTGCTGTTAACATTCACATGCAGAACTGACTCTTCTGGGCCACAAGTGGAACAATCAATGGCTTTCATAAAAAGAACAGAAGTCAGCAGGGTAGAGTTTGGAGAATGGCTAATGTCTTCTCATTTACAAAAGCTTACATAAAGATCACTGCATCTTTAACTGAAAACTGAGTATGCACTTACTGTGTACTTACAAAACCTCTCAACTCACTACTAAGTGTTCTGGTATTCATGAAAAAAAAATCATAGAAATGTGACACAGTAGATGCTTATTTTTCAATAGTATATTATTTTTGTAGTTAGGAATAAAGCACTTTGGGTGGTGTTGTTATAGGAAAACAATCAGCAACGCAGTGATGTGATGTGCCCTGATGCTACAGCAATTTATACTAACAATTTCATATTTATTAAAGAACACACATCATAATGTTTGTCCATTTATAATTACAGTTAATGGTGTGGAATATCTTCTCACTTATTATCACTTATGACACTCGTTCCCTGACATTTTCCTCTCTCTTGAAGTTAACAAGATCAAAAAATTCAGTTTGTCATGTTACTGAGAAACCAAATCTTTCCAAAAAGGAAAGACATTCCTGTGTTTCGGAAAACTTAAAGACCTGACACTGGAGACTCCTTCCAAAAAATGATAAATAAACATCTACTCACTGAAAACTTCACCATACCACTGACTACACTTATTTTTCCATCTGTTTACACCGAACGTCTGCTATACACATCCTTGTGTAGGATGTTAGCATAGAAACAATTGCGTATCAGAATGAACACATATGAATAGAAACCTTACAGCTGAAAATACTGTCCGTGCTGCTGTTATAGAAAATGAATCAACACTTTCAGACCAATCAGAATCAAGCATTTAGCAGCGCTGGGGTATATTTATGCATAACCATTAGCTGTTATAAATGAGAAGTCATTGGATTAAAATTAAAATCGATCTGAGTATCACATTTCCAGATCATTTGCTTATTGAATAAGAAATGGTAACACATGGATGCTTCTAACGCACTGTGTTAATTCTGATCATGTGAATATCTTTTTGACGAACACATGATACTGGCGCAATTTGTACAGACTTAATCGTTATACAAACATTTTTCTTTTTTTTTTACGATTTTCCTTTTGTTTTCTTCCAATGCTTTATATTTATAAGTATCTATATGTATCAATTGTACTGAATTTCTTGTCTTGCTATATGATTTATGTTATTGTTCTGATTTTATCAGTCTTTTTTTGCAGAAGAATGAAAGTCATTAAACAAATAAACCTTCTTATATATTAATATACAGTATAAGACTAATTTCAGTAAAGAATGATGGAAACCTGTTTCAGAAATAAACGGTCAGGTCCGGAAGTATTTGGACAGTGGCAGAGTTTTTGTGATTTTGCCTTTATACACCACCACAATGGATTTGAAA
>CM075008.1:25112139-25127175 GCA_037576675.1 Pangasius sanitwongsei
GAGGGAATGGACCGCACCTGGTCAATTAACTTCTTGTCAGTCAATTGTCCAAATACCTTTGAGCCCCTGAAAATGAAAGCACTTTGCTTAAAATGGCTATAATTCCTAAATGGTAAATGCCATATTTTTCGATCACATCTTGACTGTTTTGTTTCAAATCCATTGTGGTGGTGTATAAAGGCAAAATCACCAAAACTCCATCATTGTCCAAATACTTCCGGACCTGGCTGTAACTTGACAACACTATCTTTCCGTAGCCTGATAATATAATCAACACTTCTTAGTGGTGGATATTTTATACTCTACCTAGTATGAAACCCATAAGAACCAAGACACACACACACACAGGAAAGATCTACGTCTATAGATTAATAATCCCTGTAGGAAGCAGTCTAATGGATAGAAGCAGAAACTTCTAATCCAATAAAAGCATTACCAGAGACTCAGCATTGCATTAACACCAGTCAATAATCTGCTGCTTCATTAATCAAGTGCTTATGTTTAAATACATGAATACAATTTAAGCATATTGTTAAATCAATACGGTGTGTTACCTGGGGAGGAACAGCAGACAGCTCTTTACTTTATATTTTACTGTCCCTTAGCTCTTTAAAGTCTGAGGGAAGAGGAGAAATTTGATTTAGACTTGATTTCATTTGAGTTGATTTGATTTTTACTCTTCCAAATATACAAATTTTATGCAATTTGTCCTAACCTTATGAGATTTCTTCGTGGAAATGGAAAGCAAAGGTTCAGTAATTGAACATGTCTTTCAAACTAAAGCATATTGAGATTTTAAAATGACTTCTAGACCTGTCCATGGCCAAGAGAGAGGCGCAGTTATTTCCGGGATAAATAAACAGGGAATACATTTAGAAGGCAGCACTGTTACCACACATTTTTAATCAGTTCCTGTTTTAATATAGCTAATATTTATAAATGCATATACTACACTGCTGTTGAATTCTTGATGCTGATACTTGGCTAGAATTTGTTAATTAATTTTCTACAACAGCAGCTCTGATAGTATTTCCGCTCTACAGGCTCTAAGGCTGTACAGGGACTTGTATGATGGACACGCCACATAAACCAATGTATAAAAAAAAGTGTGCAATTGTTGAATCGATTTGGTGAAGTTTTCTCTGAGGAGATGTTTAGCATTTTCGTAAGGAGTCTCCAGTGTCAGCACTTTGCAACAGTCTGTAAATTTACGTTTTCTGACATGAGAAAGGTTTTAGGACAGAGGGAAAAAAAGAGGCAGGTGAGGAAATGACTATATCATTTTATAAAAGGACTATACGTTTTAACAATAACAATATATTTTTAACAATATTAAATGTAACTATAATGGATAAAATGCATGACGTTTCATTCTTAAATAAATAGTTTCTTTAATAAATAGTTTCTTTCTTTTTTTTTAATAAAGAAATTATTTCAGTCATTAATAAAACAAATACAGAAATTGTAATTGTTGGCAAACTGCTTTGAAATAAAAATAATTAAGCACTTGGGGGTGTGCTGTTACAGGAAAACAATCAACTTGGTGGTAAGAATTACTTGGGCCACGCAGTCGTTGATTATTTTCCGATGACAGCACATGCCCAAGTGTTTTATTGTTTACCAAAACCAGTTATTCGTTAACAATTATACTGTAGTATTTACATTACAAATAAACTGAAAAAATATATAGTATATTTCTGCATTTAGAGATTAAAGCATCTGTAAATGGTACTGCATGTTCCAGGAACCACACCAGGCGATTGTGTGTATCATGTGAATAATGTCAGTATCTGCTTTTTGCCTGTGAGGCAGTGGAATACTGATGCAAATGCAGAGTCTGAACTTTTCACCCAGCGTTTTCCTGGAGATCATCCAGCGAAAGCGAACAGTGGTTCAGATGCTTACATTTTTCTGTTTAGATGCTATTGCTGTCATTAGAATGACCATTATATGAACATTTGCTTATATGAGTTACTGTTGTCTGAGCAGGGGAATCACTGTTTAACTGCATAACACTGTGAACAAATATTACTTTTCATCTGTTGGTCTCTTCACATCAGTGGACATGCATGAGGAAGATAATGAGAGCAAATGAAAAACATTGGATGGGGTTTAATGGGATTTTACAGGAGATGAATATGTGATGGCAGCTTGTTGGTTCTTTTGTGAGTGAACTGAAATGAAATGTCACATCAGATGGGACTTGAGAATTAGTTGGACAAGCATCAATTGGTTTTAGATTGGTTTTATGTTTGGAACCTATAATGTACACAATTTAGTTCACATTAGCTCCAGGCAACAGTAGCTTAAATACAAGACAAAGAAAAAAGAGGCTTTTGAATTGTGAAACATACACTTTTGGTGGAGGGATACACCTAAAATGTGGACACTAATAGCAAAAAAACTACACCACTGCATTATTTTCTACACATAATCTGCTGCTTACCTTGCAGTTTTTTCCCCCCTCTTTGCTAGAATTGGTTAGTAGTTTTTATTCAATATCAATCCACAACTTTACACTTAAGAAGCCAGGTTACGCAAAACAGTCTTCATGTTTGTAGCTGGTTTTCTATCTAACCTTCTCTTGTCTTAAACTGCTCTATGCTATTATAACCACCAGTGTGGAATCAGTAGTAAGAGGCATTCACAAATGTCTGTCAGTTCTGCTAGGGTTGTATTCAGAGTTCATAATTATGTTAATATTTATGCAAGTAAAGTTAAGCATATTCAGAGTCAGGTTGTGTAGCAGCTTAAGCAGATTTTCCGAATGGTCTGGTCAGATTATGCAAATAAGCTGCGTGTAATTCATATCTCTGAGACATGGTTTTTCAATAGCATCTAGCCCACCACTTATAAACACAAGCACTTGCTTTAAGAAATCCTGGCTGAATTCAGTGATTCATGCTTTTTTATTGACACATTAAATGCCAGCCTTGAAATAAACTAATTGGAGTCCAGTATTTGGCTAATATATTGCTCCTAGTATTAATAATTATCACATTAATCACTGGAACTTTGGTTTAATTTACCAATATATCTTCCACCTTATTATACATTATTCAGTAGCTTATAGAATAGCACTTGATCCAGCACATACTATTATTTTGCATTTAATTTTCTATTTAGCTTCGCACGGTTTTGCAAATATTTCACATCATGGATGCATGGAGGGATGTGGATATTGCTTGAAAGTGATGGGGAACTGGGACAAGATGATGCAGATTCTGGAAGGCGGGGCTTTGTGGTCCTGGACATGGAGTCAGGAAGTAAACGAATAGTTCTAGTGTTATTATAGTTCAAATTAATAATCACTAGATAACTACAGATTTTCCCTATCATCACTATGTTAGATGTTTTTTTGTCAAATTGAAATGTTGTTTTTTTATTTTATTGTGAGCCTCCACAATAAGTTTTTTATTTTATTGTGAGCCTTTTTTTCTGGGGTGGGGGTGGGGGTGATGTGAAGGAAGATATAATGTTTGTAAGTTTTATGTTGGCATTAGCCACCCTTCCAGCCATATAGGAGACATCTGAGTCGGCTTTGTGGTGTGTGTGTGTGTGTGTGTGTGTGTGTGTGTTTCAACTCAAAGCTCCTAACGAGGATGTATGGCTTCCTCCGTTGCCATCTGAGGCCATTTTTCTTGCGTCTTTCGCCCTCTCACACCCTCCTCCCACCATCCCTCGTTCAGACAGGCGTGCGTGTCTGGCTGGGATGCGAGATGTGCCATTACGTGACTATTACCGCATTCTCACCGGCTGACAAATTACAGAGCTAAAGCCGTTATCAGGGGTGTAAGGCGCTTCGGTGGCTCCCTAGACTTCTCCATCCCATTTCCTCCTACCCACGCCAGCCAGCCTTACCCACCCAAGCATGGCTAATACCTTATTATCATCTCATTTCTATGTGTAACTGATTAATTAGCAGATACTTTTAAGGCTTTTAGGCATCACCTTTTAATACCCAGAGATTATGCTGGTGTGGGGTTGAGCAATGAAGGCTTGTTGAAGCTTACCTCTAGCAATATGAGCAGTAATGCTGTTTATGATTTGGAAAAATAAGCATGCAGATTTGACACGCAGGCATAATTCTGCATGTCCTCAGGATATGTAGGCACTGGTGCAAAACAGAGCCACTGGGGGAAATAAGTAGTGCAACAATAACGGTTCATACCTCGGAACTGGACAGAAATGGCCTCTCTGGCCTTTTCTGCATTTTGTGGCTTTTGTTCTTGTTCCTTAGGCAGAAAATGAATTGGTGAAAATCTCACATATAGTACAACTGTAAACAACAATCCAACATGTAGTAAGCACCTTCCACAATTTCAATTATTTAATTTTTTATTTCTTATTTTTCTATGTTTTTAAGAGTGGTAAAAAGTCACAAATAGTAAACATTTTTCTAAATTCTAGTAAACAGTTTCAAAATTTATTGGTCACAAAATTCTAAAAATGAACCCTTTAGTCAATGAAAATAAAATGAAAAGTGTTTGGACCCCCAATTAAACTGGTAATTTTGGTTATTTTGTTCCACTTGCTTGACAGTTAGCTTAGATGAGATTTAATAAACTTAGTTTGCTCCTTTCAACTATTTTTTTCTTTCTGTATAAATATTCCTACTGTATATTGCTTTATTTATTTTCATATTGCCTCATTTATTTCTTTCTTTATTTGTTTATTTATTTATTTATTTGGATTTTATAGCTTCACAAACTTCATATTTCTTGCTTAAAAACAACAGTCACATTAAACTGTCCTCCAACAGCTAATCAGACTGGTTTCTTGCTAATGCCAACAAGAATGAAAAAATGCATGATGAATAAAAAGGCTTGTATAATTACATAACAGTTGGGTTTTGATTCTTTTTTTGGGGAAAAAGGTCTTTTGAAGAATTTGAAGAAGGTCAACTCATTGCATTGCAGGTGACGTTATATAATAAGTTTGAACTGGATGTAAAATACCACTTTTTCCCTTGGAACAAGAAGACATTTTGTCCATTTTGGTGGTTCATTTTTGTCCTTCAGCTTTGCATAAGTACAAACATCTGATTGTGCTGCAAAGAAATCTCCCATTTTCTCTCTCTCGCCTGCACTAATCTATTGATCCTCCATCCACACAGTAAAGCTTGCACCAAAAAGCACTTAAGTTCCTCTTAAACGAGCATCGAAAGCCTTAATTCCCTTTTCATCCACCTAACTCACACTGCAGCACATGTGGCCTGAATGCTGCCCTTGAGCTGAGAGAGAGCAACAGTGAGTGTGAGAGAGAGGGAGAGAGAGAGAGAGAGAGAGGACTATAATGCCCTCAAGGTCTCATTGCAATTAAAAGGCACCAGAAGTATTAAAAAGGCATTAGAGGAGATGGCAGGGTTTCTGAGCCGAGCAGGAAGCACATCTTAAACCCTGGCTAACCCTCTCTCACACACTTACACACACTTACACACACACACACACACTTGTTCACTCAGCACTCACTCTCCAATTATCAGATCACTCGTCAATGCAAAGTGAGTGCGCTAACTTTTACCCTGTTTACATCCTCTGCTCTCTCTCACTCACCACAGCCTTATTATCACCTAGCAGTGTGAAAATATTCACTGAATTATAACATAATTGTGTTATTTATTACTTCACGTTTACATGAATCGTTTAGTTAATATTCATTCTTGTTGAACAAGTCGCAGTGCTTTTATTCCTACGTTCAGTTTTAAATTTGAATTAAAGTGTATTTGTATAGTGCTTTTAACAACAGATATTGTTTGATTATTTGAATGCTTGCCATCTTCTCAATTATGTTACTGCTTCTTCAGTCCACATTTTCTATCCCGTAATTTATTACAGTCTTAAAGGCAAGTGCTTGCATTTATAGGCGGTGGTCTAGACGCTGTTTAAAAGCCCTGTCTCACTGTCTCGGACGCTTCTGCTCAATAAATCTGGCAAATTCTGACGGGATTTTAATAATCTGAGTGAAAATCAGAAAATCGACTTAAGTGTGTGCATAACCCGATTCTGCATACGAGGAACTTTCCCCATGTACCATTTCACCTAACTATAACTCATAAAAATGACTTCTTCACTGGTTCTTTAAAAGTTCATTGGATAATTTGTGTTTTTTTTTTTTCTTTAAAGAGTTCTAGTAGAAATCCTTTCTGATAAGGAAACACTCTTTTTTAGGGTTTTAAACCTTTCCCTCAGAGGCACAAGTATAAGGATGCTTAACGGTTTGAAATTTTCCAAGAGTGTATGTTTTCTGTTGTTGATCATAACCTGTTTGTCACTTCACATCTTTATCACTCCTCCATTTTTTTCATTCGTGTATGTCTGTGATGCCGTCGGGTACAGGCCCGTGCTTTGGCTTTGTTTAGAAATCTAAATAAACCGCACGGTCCCAGCTGACGGCCTGTGGCTAGTGTCATTCCAATATCAGCACTCAATGTCAATCTGCTGGCAGCCGTGGAAAGGGGGAGTAGCCTGGGGGGCAGAGAGAGAGAGAGAGTAAGAGACAGAGGGAGAAACAGAAAATGAAGAAAAAAAGGAAAATGGGAAAGAAAAAAGAAAGTGGGAAAGAAAAAACAGATTTCAAGAGAGAGAGATGAGACAGAGATGGAGAAATGGAGAAGTGATGGACAGACACAGGAAGAAGGTGAGACAAAGGGAGACATGGTAAAGTGAGAAACAGAAAGAGAGGTATAGAAAGAAAGACAATGATGGAGAGAGGGAGAGACACAGGGAATGATTGAGAAATGGGAACACAGAAAGAGAGAAAGAGGGAGGCACAGATAGAGACAAGGGAAATAAAAAGCTGGAATAGGTGATGGACATGGCAGAGAGGGAGAGTGAAAGGGAGAAATAGTGAGCAAAGGAGAGATGGAGAAAGCAGGAAAGAAACAGGGATGCAGAGTGAGGGGGGAGACTGAGAAAGAAAGAAAGAAAGAAAAAAAGAAAGAAAAGCAGAAAGATTGAGACATGTCTGAAAGAGAATGAAAGAGAGCATGAGAGAGTGAGAGGGATGGAAATAGACAGGGAGAGAGTAAGAAACAGGGAGGGAGAGAGAGAGATAGAGAGAGAGAGTAATTGACAGCTGTAATTCTGTCTTCTTCAGCCGCTCTGCTGCTTTTATACAACGTCTGGGAAGAAGATATTTCATTTTTCATTTTCGAGGGATAGAGAACGGGGGATAGAGAATGAGCGATAGAGAATGAGGAAAGAAAGTGTAGCTGTAGCTGCTGGATGCTGAAAGAAATACCTGAGAGGTGATGAGTAGGATTGTGTGTGTGTGTGTGTGTGTGTTCATACACATTCCTTTCTTCTCCACCTTCTCCCACCCTTCATCTCTCTCCTCCGTAGGCCGCCTCTCTTCCTGTCTCTCCATGACAGTAATGTGACACACTCGAGGCTTCTGCACTGAGTGATTGTCAGTTTGGTGGTGGTGGGCGTCGGCCCGAGGTGTGATCCCTGAGCTGTGATTGGCTGGCAGATTGATAGGCAGACAGACAGGCCTTTGAGAGCCGTCACTGTGTCCCCTGGAGGCTTACAGGATGCTCTTGGAGACAGAAGTGGACGGCGTAGCTGAGGGGAAGGTGGCAGGTCTGTGATTACGGCGACGGGGCTCGAACACAGACACGGCCGAGGGCAAACGTAGGACTGAGAGATTGTGTGTGTGTGTGTGTGTGTGTGTGTGTGTGTGGCTCACATTAATGCTGCAGACCTCACACTGAGCTGTGTGACAGCACTGACATCTCTCCAGTTTGCATTTGCCTCCGCTGTCAAAATATGATTTGGGTTAAAACTGTATAAAGGTTTGTCCTCGAGATTTGGCGGATGACTTTGCTTGTCGATCATTCCTGCAACGGCAGATTTCTCCGGAATATCCAGCGTATTAGACCAGGAAAACCCTCTCATTTCTCACTACTTTGTCTTCTCTATATAAAAAAAAACCAAACAAACAAACAAAAACCCCAAAACTATAACATATGAAGTTATAGGACGTCAATCCTAAGCTTCTCTAACATTTCTCCACCCAGATCTTGCATCTTCTATATATGTAATCGAATACAAATATATTTATAATGAACAAAGAATGTGTTCTAAACAAATTCAAATACAGATATGAATAGGAGTAGCAATATATATATATATATATTTCCTGCAAATCTTGCTAGAAAGGTTCACTGGTTGAGATTAGAGATGCGCATTAGAGATGTGTAGAGAAGTCACACAATAAGTGGTTTTTACTTTCATGTGTTAAGATATGAAGCTGTAATAAAGACCACGTTCATTCACATGAATGCGTAGCGGTGATTAGTAACTTCCTGGTCAGGGTAAATTAGGTTACTAGTTTGTTTATATTTTGGGAAATAGATCCGTCTAAATTTGTTAGAATATATTGTGGATAAACAGATATAATAATTGATTAAGAACAGCCTTGTACACATCTCTCGAATGATGTAGCTGAGGTTGAGCAACTGTCGGAGCCAGAATTCGCACACCACATTGACCGCATTTCTACCTCTGGGGTTTGTCCAGTGTTTTTCCAGTCTTTCCAGGGGCATAGCGGTAGGGTTCATATTTAATAAGAATGAAAAAAAAAATCCCTCAGAGTTTATTAGAGTTATGGTTATGTGGTTATGTTGACCGTCCGCCATGCAAGTGAATGAGCTGTTACTATAGAAACAACAATATATCTGAAGGAGTGCATTAATATAAACCTTCTGTCCAATCAGATTTGTGAATATAACAGTGATGCGGTACAAGCATTAATTTTACATGCTATTGTTCTCATGGAGGCTTTTAGAGAAATAAAGTTCTAATGAGAAATAAGAGTCTGGAATATTTTCCTATACTATAAAGTAAAGTTAATTCCTGTGGCATATGCTTATGGATATTACATATTTATTACATTTTTCTCTGCTTAATATTCTAGATTCTTTTATTATACTGTATATTAGATACAGTATACAGACATTATTATTATTATTATTATTATTATTATTATTATTATTATTATTATTATTGTTATTATTGTTATCATTAAAGCTGAGTATTTATTGTAAGCCAGCAATGACAGAAAGCCAAGATGGATGAATGCCGTTTTTTCCCTCATGCATGGAAACATATGTGAAGAGAAAGCAAGCATATGCAGAGTGAATGTGGAGGCTCTCTACCTGTCGAACATTTGGTTTCTCAGGGAGCGCGCGCGTGTGTGTGTGTGTGTATATATACACCAGCTCACACCTGTCCTCTCCGCTCTAAACGTGGCTGATGCGTCTCCTCCTCCGGTGTGTCCTAATCATCATTGACGCGTGCGCACACACTCTCACGCAGACGGGTTAAATACTTTACACAGCAGTGTTAGAGCTGCGTGTTAACATCTCCCTCTGTGTCTCTTTATCGCATCGGATGCTGACAGACCCGGCTTTACTCGCAAACGTCAGCAGTTTCGACGAGAGGTTTAATTGTTTGGACCCATGTGCGTTTTTGGACAACACACCCTGAAATACAGCATGTTTCCTTCCAGACAAATCTCGGCCTTGTATAAGTATTTACTGTGATCGACTCATTCTTCTCTCCTCATTTCTGGTCTCAGATCTTGTTCGCTTAATGAGGATGCTGTCTTAACAAGGCTCACTTCTTAACGAGGACTCGGCCTCCCCTGGTCAGATGAGACCCACTTCCTCATGCTCACACACACCGATGTACTGTACAAGCACTCGATACACACAACACGACAGCTTATCACACTGTCTTTATCCGTCCTATTGAGACCTACTTATCTGTCGCTTTTTCTTTCGCTTTCTCGCACTCTCTCCTGCCATATGTTCTCTTAAAAAGTATCTAAGAGGAGCGCAGAGACAGCTCGGCCCACTCCAAGAGCCAGTAAACTTTAGATTGGGAGTCAGACTGATCCTTCAGAGAGCAATGCAGCCCAACATTAGCAGGATGATGGTTCTCCAAGATGATGGCAGATGGAGATGGTGCACTTTTATTGCTCCTTTGTTTGAAGGCCTCTCTGATGCAACACACACACACACACACACACACACACACACACAGAGCGACAGAAGAGGCATAACCCTTTCTTTTATCCTTATTGTCCCTTAGCAATATCCTCCACAATATAGCGCATAATATTCCACTTTATCTGCATTTAAAGACATGATTAATAATTCCAAAACACATGCATAAAAGTTGAACCTGATTGGTCTCTTAGTTTTCCATAACAGCAGCTCTGACAATAATTTCAGCTTTAATTCTAATCACAGGTTTATATTAATGTACTTGTAACAATATGATATAGTTTCTGTTTTAATGAAGAACACAGGGACTGGTCTAATGGATGCGCCACATAAACAGATTACAAAAACGTGTAATTATTGATATTATGATGTTTTCTGTGAGGAGATGTTTATTTAAGTCTCCAGTGTCAGCGCTTCGTTGCAATCAGAGGTAAAGCTGTAACGTGAAAGTCTTCAGGATGGAGGGCTTGGTGACTTTGTGCTTTCTCTATAACATGAAAAGTAACATTTTTTGTTTAGAGTCTGGTGAGGGAACGACTCTATATTGTGAGTTGTATAAGTGATTTGTCTCATGGATGTTCCACAACATTAAATGTAACATTTTGGTTTTTTAATCAACAAAAATTGTTAGCATTGGCAAATTGCTGTGGTATAAGAGAAATAAAACACTCTGGGGTGTGCTGTCATAGGAAAATTATCTACATTATTTTCTTAACCTGCCTTAGTTTACTTTATATAACAGCATACCGATTATTGTTTTATGTTTTAATCCTTACATAATTGCTACACAGTAATTTTCAATTTTCTTCTCATTTGCAAAAGAGAGAGAGAGATTCTGTCACAATCCATTAGCAAAAAATATCATATCAGGACAAACATTTATGACAAAGCATTATAAATACCTGTCAAAAAAAAGGGTTCATTGATTTAACCCTTTCATGCATAGTAGGAAAATATATACATTAAAAGATGTACATCACCATTACTGTCATTTAATATAAATCATTATCCTGATTTCTGTTGCTTTCTAGGCTATTTGCTACTTTGCTAAATGTCTTATTAATAAAGTTAAAAAAAAAAGTTAAAATAGTGCCAAATGAATACCTTACATTTTTTAAAACTATTTTTTTTTGTACCTTTGTGTCATGCAACAGTCCTAAACTGCATACATTGTGTCAAGAATATTGCAAGATGTATTCATTTATTGCAAGATAAATATATATATAGTTTTATAAGTTTACTTATTAACATAAGCAATAATTATTAATATTTATTCAGTTAGTGTTATAAAAATACTGATGATACCTGTAATATTTTATGGAAATTGTAAAAGTGCTTATGAAATTTACTTATTACCGAAGTCTTATTACGGCATACGGATCTTTGCATATTTGATCTCAGTTACTTCCTGGTTCTCCATCTGTTGTTTATTTGCTTTGTTTTTAAACTTCTGGTGCTGGGACTTGAACTCATGAGCTCCTGGTTCCTGGTGTAGCTCAAATTCAGTGAGCCAGATTCCAGCCATGATGGCATGACTGGTTGAAAATTCTTCCTCATATTCTAAAAAGTGATTTTTTTTTTATGCTATGCCTGTATCAGGGTTTAAAAAAAGAGCTCAGCATGTCAGAATTGGACATCTCATTGCTCCTCATTAGGACTCTAAATCTGGTCTGCTGGGCTCCATTCACATTTAATACCCAGTCATCGAAGGAGACAGTATCACTGGATTTTGAACTGTATCAAGTGTGTGTGTCATTGATCAGAGGACAGGAAGTAGGAGTGAATCAGCTACATTGTGATAGATGATTACCTGCAGATTCATATCAGGATTTAATTCATGCTTATCGAGGCTGAGAATCATTCTGAGGGAAATGAGAGACTGCCAGAAGAAAGGGAGTAGGGCAGAAGAGCTGCGAACGAGTGCAGGTTATATACACAAGAGATTAAAGGTGTGAATTGATAAACTATTCAGTTAAAATACTACTGAACACCATTAAATAAATCTAGAGGTGGAACTGAATAAGAAGAATAATATGATATAAATACAGATATGAATAGGAGGTGTTTTTTTAAAATTTTTTTTAGAAAGCCTGCCAGAAAGGTTTGCAGGGCAACACTAAACAGATATAGATATAAAAACAGATACAGATATAGATCGTCAGTGCCTTACACCAGGGGTTTCCAAACAACCCTAAATGGACATTATGAATTTTCTGTGACCTCAAACCTTGACATTTTTTTTATATACAGATTTATTCATTAATTTTTTATTGGCAGATTTATAATATAGGACTACTGTAACATTTGAACATTTTATTATATCAGTAACATACACATGTGTAACGTAAGGGAAGTGTAGTGTTGTTATATAATAAGATATTTTAAAGCTTGAAATGAATAATGTCTAGAAATAGGTTTATTAATCATATATTTGTTTTATTAATAATTACTATCTATTATTAATCTTATAATAGGAACTACTAGATAAAAGTGACTATATTCAAGATGTTTTCACTTGCTAGGATGTCACTGTTTTGCGGTGTTAAGAAATTTGATCCATGCACTAATTTATATAATCAGAATCAGCCATCCAAGAGGAGTTGAACATTTCAAAAAATTCTATTTCAGTGTCCAGGGATTCTGGAAAGACTTAAAAATAATTAAAAGCTTTAACAAATTTCAGGCAGTAACTATAAAAGCAACATCCCCGTTCATGAAGAACGTGTTGCTGTTTCTTCTCTGTCTGTTTGTTTGGTTTGCTTTTAGAGGCCGAGTTGCTGCCTGTGATGTGGATTTCATTTTGATATAATCAAATCCTCTTTATTTCAATATAATCGAATCCTCTCTGTGTGGGCCACAATTCTGTTAGGCCAGATCCCCCCTCCACCTTTCTCTCTCTCTCTCTCTCTCTCTCTCACACAGATTTGGTTACAGCAGTTGCAGCAGAGCCGGAGCTGATCTCCATGGAAACTGCTACTAATTACTGTGTTTATTGGAAATTAAAGATATAACATCTAATGAAACAGAGAAAGCATTACCGTGATCTGCTGTCATTAATTTCCCTACCTGCCTAGTCTCCGCTCGGAGAGAGGGAGAGAGAGAGAGAGAGAGGGCCTGGCATTAGCATAAATATGAATTTCCGTCAAGCAGGAAAGCACTTGAACATAGAGAGGAGCGGAAATAATGAAAAAAAGGTGTGTTTTCATTTTCTCCTTTATATTTTCAGCATCAGGGCAAATAAAGAGGGGGTGGTAGGTGAGACAACAAGAGAGGGAGACAGGGTGTGTGTGTGTGTGTGTGTGTGTGCGCGTGTGTGTGGGTGTGGGTGTGTTGGGGTTGCTGAGAGCTTCTCTTCACTTGACTGTGTGCTGAAAAGTCTAGTGTATGTTATGGGGGTGGAGACAGGCGTATCTTGACAGTGTGCAGCGTGTGTGTGAGTTTTGTGTACACATCTGAATGGCCGGAGACAGGTGGATGTTGAGAGGGTGCAGGGGTCTTTGTTAGGTGGAGGGACTGTCATGTTGCTGTCAGACAGCACCCACCCACACACACATGCACACACACACACACACACACACTCACACACACACACACACACACACACACACACACACACACACACACACACACACACTCACACACACACACACACACACACACACACACACACACACACACACACACACAAACTTTGCCTCCTTACCTGGTTGTGCACTCTGTACTGCTTACTGAAACCATATCCTTTTACCATTTCCACCTAGCAACACACACACAGACACACACACACACAGACCTATTTCACCAACATATCCACTCTGGCATGATGACCCACAAGACATAAAAAGTTATTCTACTTGCGTTTTCACAAGTTTCACGAGCATTGGCCTTCCTATTAAACACTTTCTTCCTCTCAGATTTGTTTTTTAAGAAGAAGGGTTTCACTATTAATACATTTTTAATCATAGCCTAAACATAATCTCTTTTTCTCCTTCATACTAGTGATTTTAGGTAAAGAAAGCTAAACATTAGATATTAGGTGTTTGCAGGGCAGAGGGTGCTGTTATAGGAAATTAATCAACACCTTCCGAGCAATCCGATTTGAGGATTCAACAGTACTGTTGTATAATTAGAAATATTATTTATAAAAAGACTCCCACCTGTCCCACACACACACACATACACACACACACACACACACACAGACAGAGCAGAGGCTTTTGTGTGTCTATTTCCATAAATACCACTTTTAATGCTAATACATGCTAATATATTTTCCCATAGAATTAGTCAGTTCTGACAAAGTACATTTACATTTACATCGATCCATTTGGCAGAAGCTTTTACTGAAAGCGACTCACAAATGGGTCAGGATCCAAACCGCACGCAGAGCTGTGAACGCTTTCAGACCTACATTATGGCCTTTCTGCTTTTGCATATCTTTTTGAATTTTGCAAGTAATATTAGGTATTGTATATCTACATATTTAACACAACCTCAGCTAATGAGTTATGTCACTCGGTGCACACTTATGTACAGTATAACAGGGGATGTTAGTCCGTAAATTCTTTGTGCTGTGTGTCCTACCAGGACCAAACAATTAAACATGTCTACAAATTTGTCTACAAATTTAGATTGTATGAATCCACCGGAAATGTTATGAACATGGCAACATTTTTATGACTCCTATTAAGGTGTTATGACTAAAATGTTATAAGTCTGGCTGCGATCTTATAACTCTGGTTAAAATGTTATGACTCAAGCTGTGATATTATAACTCTGGCTACTATATTATGACTAGAATGTTATCATTCCAGCTACAATGTTATAAATCTTGTTACGACTCTGGCTGTGAAGTTATAACTCTTGCTGCATTGTTACGACTCTGGCTGTGAAGTTATAACTCTCGCTCCATTGTAACGACTCTGGCTGTGAAGTTATAACTCTCGCTCCATTGTTACGACTCTGGCTGTGAAGTTATAACTCTCGCTGTATTGTTACGACTCTGGCTGTGAAGTTATAACTCT
>CM075008.1:25135255-25155846 GCA_037576675.1 Pangasius sanitwongsei
CAAGTTGAGGCTGGTAGGCAAACTGTAACGGATCCAGGAAGGGTTTGACAATGGGCCGAATGGATCTGAGGATCAGTAATGTTTACCTATCATACTCAATGACAAGTCCTCGTTGTAATGCTATCTTGCTTGTTTAATAGCGTGCGAAAGAAGTGAATGAATGAATTGGCGATTATTTCACCACCGATGTTAGCGTGACCAGAGATCAGCCGAGCGAAGAGATGACAATGAGGCTCGTGTTTAAGCTGTGAGTGACTGCTACCTCTGATGATGAGACAGCAGAAAAGCAGACAATTTAAATGCAGTTTGCTGCTTTGTTTTCTCTTTTGGGATAAACAGACTATGCTAGAACTTTTCTTCTGGTTACTTCTAACTCGGTACGTGGAGCACCATTTACATCTACTGGCAATGACACAGATGAGATCATCTAAATTTGTCTGCTAGACAACTGCTACAGCTGAATACTGATGAGACTGGGCCTTGTGGTTAGGCTCTTTTGAAATCCCACACACTCATTAAGCTGCATTTGGGCAATTTTTTGTCTCCAAACCATAGAGCTGAACAGTGTTGGCCCACAATACATATTCCATTTGATTAAATCACCACCATGAGCTTAAACTCAACCATATTGGTCCATGAATCATCTGCTTTATGGTATATAGCTTTGCTCTAATGTCCAAGCATTATCTCTTTAGGTCATTGGCAATGGCTCCAAATGTAAAAGACATCTTGATCCGTCTGACTCATCCTGTCTCTGGACTAGGACTGTATTACAAAGAGGAGCTGTAAGAGTCAGTACATTTGCTGTTACTTCAACACGTCACATGGAGGTGCCCGGTTCAGTCTGACAGTCCATCTGCAATCACACAGCCTAATGGGTCAAACTCACCATTTATATAATTCTACAGTGAATGAGACCATCCTAAAACTGCATTTTGGTATCAGAGGAACAAAAAAAAAGACCTGACTATCTTAAGGTCATTTGGATATTGAAATAAAAAAACAAAATGGTAGATGGAGTCACTGTCACGTTCTGTTCATGTCATATTTCCACTCTTAACTGCCACCATGAGGATCCCCAAGCATGTGAAGACGTTCCATAAACGTTGTTTATGTTGTCTACACTTAATATACACATATATTGGATATTATATACAAAATATTGTGTAAATCTTACAGTTGTCTAGCTACAAAATGATTAACTTACTGGGATAAGTCAACTCTGGGATGTCTGGTATAAATGAGCCTTCTGTCTTTCAAAGATAAAAACACATCAGTATAAGGTTTCATTTTTGGCATCCACATCCAATTATTTGCTGTTAACAAAGGTGGATCAATGGTTTTATGGATCCAAGCACAACATTACCACCAATGGGCTTAAGAAAAACACACAGACTGGTACAAGGAAGCGAGGATGATTTCTTTCAATCCCAGACTGAAGATTTGCAGCCAATCAGTGACAGTCATGTCAGGGGATTACATAGAATGACACACCCCCTAGATTTGATCTCCATTTCGGCTGATGTTTTGCAAACACATTCATAACACATGAGTGACAAGGCACATGTAAAATACATATGGGTGTAATGATTGTGAACAAGGTGGATTATTAACTCTATCATCCCTTTTTTTCCTGGAAATAGCTAGACGAAGCTGTCCAACCAAAGTACAAATTACACAGATGACAGAACCATAAGTTCAGTGGTTTTTAGTTTGAACGAAAGAGTTCCAACTTTTCTGTTTTGCACGTGTGGGATTTTAAGGAAACACAGTCTGAAGCCAGTAGTATTACAGAGTTGAAAAAATGAGAAATCATGAACGCAGCTGCTCATCTGTCTTTAAGCTTGTGTGTGTTAGATAGTTTGTTCTATTGCACTTTGTGATTATGTTCTAATAAATATCAAAGTTTATAAGTAAGTGTTTTGGCACGCCGAGTTATCCGTGGCACTGAAAGGAGGATTTATTTCTGGCGTGTTAAATTAGTATTTAACCTTTTGTTTTGCTGTGTATGATCGCATCCCCTGTGTGTCCACATGAGGAAAGGACAAGGCATGAGGGTGAAAATATCACACTACTTGATGAATTCGATTTTTAGAAACGGATTAAAATATTCCCGCAAACGCAAATTCTTTTATTAAAGTTCATAATTATTCTAGAAATGTTACTTTAACATGTGATTTATTTTCATGAATAAAAAACATTTCAAAAAACCCCCCGAGATATATATATATACTGTATATACATTCAGAACCTATAGCTATAGCTCCTCTCCTTGTAAAGGATGGATAGTGAGAGGACGAGTGAGAGAGAACGAGCGAAGCGTCCTCTTTGTCTCTTGATGCTGGGATGTCTGTTAGCCGGGCTCGCAGGACAATTTCTCAGCCTCCAGGCGTTTACCTGCAGTTCGCAATGCCTCCTGAGGAACACATCGGTTTCTCACACACACTTGTCGCATCCCTCACTGATGGCCGTGAGGCATGTGTGCATCTGTATGAACGACAGATTTATTTATTTATTTATATTCAGTGGCTTCCACTGACTAGCATTTACAGTCTATACAGTCTATTCAGGTCAAAATGGCCCCTGTTAATTTGTTTCTGGAAGTCAAGCAATACTGAGATTTAAAGACTTTAACCTGAAACCTCATTATAAACTTGTCTTAAGACAGTTTCCGTAATGCATCTTACATTTTCATGACAGTTAAAATAATAGAAACTTTCAACAATTAGTCTGTAAAGCTAAGTAAGCAAACAAACAAACAAACAAACAAACAAACAGACAGACAATTGTATCGCTACCACTGGAAAAATTAAATAATTTCCTCAAAGGAAGATGGACTCCCTCTGCTGATTACTCTCATGCTTCTTCTTTTTAAACTCTGTCGTAAGCTGCCCTTGGTTTAGAGGTTAAGGCTCTGAGGTATTTGACATAACATATACTGTGAAAATCTCTACCTAAATTATTTATTTTTATAATTCTATTTCATACAAAATCAGAAGATTTGGCCTGGGTCAAGTGAACATCACTGGCTAAGTAGCGAACAAAGCATGAGGGTTAAAATAGAGAGAGGAGCAGACACTGTTGATGTGAGTGTTGCTGCATGCACACGTGTGTGTGTGAGTGTGTGTGTGTGTGTGTGTGAGAGCGTGTTCTCTGTCAGCTCTGAACAAACAGACAGAAGCGAGAGTGTGCTGCCGAGCCTCATCCTCATTAGGCAGTGTGGCAGCTCTGTGAAGCCATCTGCATCCTGCCAGAGACACCAGCAGAGACCAGAGCCATGAGATGTCATCAACGCCCGGCGCCTTGAACACAAACTACCACCCCCTATTCCTCTCAAGGAGTGAGAGAGAGGGGGAAAGAGGGATGCAAAAGAAGCAGGAAAGGTTTAATGAGCTATCTCCTTGCCACAGCTGCTGTGAGAGAAAAAAATATATATAGATTTTATGGTCATTGTTGTTATTGTTATTTGCTTATTTTGTTCTCATTGCAAAATAAGACACATACACGTACCCTAAAGTCCTTTGCACGCAAAAATGGATGTTTTTATTTGGGTAATAGATGGCAAAAAAGCACACAAGATTGTCATCATCCACACAAAACACAATTTTTATTGCAGCAAAACAAATCATTTGACGTCACAGATCGTTGAAAATGGCGATGAACGAAGAACTGATATCGATTCACAAAAAACTCAGTGTGTGGCGATTAACTGCTCTCAGTCTTCGCCTAAAAGAGTGTGTTATTCTGCTTATACCCATTTGCCAACAATTACAATTTTTAATTTATTAATGAATGACACAATGAGCTTTTTAACTATTTATAGTTTTTAATGCAAGACAATTTAGTTCCTGTTATTTACTACGTTATAGCAGCCGTAAACAGTCATTTCCTCGGCAGCCTCTCCTTTTTCTCTTTCTTGAACTTAATAAGCCAAAAAACTGCAGACTGCCATGATACCGACAAACCGGAAAGTGCAAACCGCTCTGTCCCGAGGCCTTTGCCATGAGAAAGGGAAACTTAATGTCTCTTACAAAGCACTGAAACTGTAGACTCCTTCCATTGTCGTTACATAAACGTGTCCTGAAATCTTCACCACATTAATGATTATACATTGCTCTTTGTTAAATAATGACACATTTTTTTAATCCATACATTATTCACCTTATGTGGAGTGTCTGCCATACAAGTCCCGGCAAATGAGCTGTTACTATTGAAACATTATCAGATTAGGTTATAGGTAATTAAGCCACACCTACTGATTTGGGAATTCAACCATGCTGTAGTATAAGGAAAAAAAAAATATATAAGTGCTCCACAAAACCTAAATCTGGGTATTATGTAACAAATCTGACTCAGCATGCCTGGTTTCATTATGTAATCCAATATGAAACCAAGTCGAGATGCTTGATAATTACGCTCAATGCTTAATGAAATAGCAATACCGGGATGCATTGAGAACATTTATTTATGACGCTGAGAAACGTGCAGCCTTATAATTATAATTATAATTTCCCATTGATCCATGAGATTTTGAGTACAGAAAAAATGTACAGTGAATTTCAACCAAGAGCTTTCAACCTACTCTTACACCATAGCAGTTAGAAAAATACTACAATATTTTATTTATTGAACAACGACACATCATACTTTTTTCCATTTATATATACATTTAATGTTGTGGAATGAAACACATTTGTTCCTGTTATCACTTACGTTATGGCAGCTGTTCCTGCACGTTCTCTTGAAGTTAATAAGACAGAAGAAGTGCAGCTGGGAAATGTTACTGGGAAACTTCTCTGTCCTTAGACTTGGTGGAAACCAGATTTCTACCTTCGACTGTTGCAAAGCTCTGACAATGGAGACTCCTTCTATAAATGTTAACAAATGTTTTCTTACTGAAAGGTTTCTGTCATACAAGTCCTTATAAATCAGATGTTACTGTACAAACTATAAACTAGCATTCAGGGCTTATAGCCTAGGCATGTTTTAGGGCGTTGCTTTGGAGGGAATACTGAGGCTGTATTTGTTTATATTTTGCTTTCGCTAAGTTCAGACTATATTTTTAAGTGGGATTCATTTGTAGAAAGGAATTCAAGTTGTAGAAAGGGTCAAACATAATGAAGGAGTGTGTTTGCATGTAGTGTTGCATTTTTTCTTTTTTTGGTGTGTGTGTGTGTGTGTGAGATGCAACCCAGCCATAGAAAGGTCTACTATATTGTTTACTAAGGTCATACTCAATCGGGCTATTTGTTGAGCTGAGCTGTGTGGGGTTGGCCTAATCAGGCGAGGAATGAAGACATCGTCTCAAAAGAGGAAATCAATTAACCATGGCCTGAGATTCTCTCTCGCTTTCTCTCTGTCTCTCATTCTATCTTTCTGTTGTTCTAAGGCATGCAGCTACATGCCAAAGAAATCGTCCATTTACCCTCGTCATCTCGCTGCTCTGTTCCTGACCCCCCTCTTTTGCTTATGACTCTCTCTCTGTCTCTCTCCCCACTGTTTTTTTTTTTCCACCAACGTTCGTTCCGGCCTTTGACTTTTTCAAGGAACTCTTTACATCACAACAGGGTGGACATTTAATTGAAAGGTTAATGAATGCCAACTGAAAGGTCAATTAACATAAATATTGAAAAAGGAGGATATAAGGGCTGTCTCTCAGCAGCAAGTGGTATCATATATAAAATATAAGACACATCCTTCGTGAGGATGCTCACCTGGACTTGTGCAGCAGCACCACACTAAGTTTAGTGCTAAGAAGTCATTGAGGTTAATGGAATTTCACTGCTAGATGAAGGTAGCTAATGTCTGATTCATAGCCGATAGCCTGCAGATCATCATTAGCTGACACAAATGTGCTATCTCAGAGCGGCAGAAAGAGACGGCCTGCTGTTTCGGCAGATTTTATTTTTTGTGTTTGTCAGAGTTTATGGAGCAAGGCCGTTTGACTCTGACACAAAGCGTTCCATAAAAGTTCTCCATCTTATCCCATCAAATCGTTTTTTTAAACAGGGTGTGAGAGAGCAAAGGGAAAGAGAACGAGTGGGTGGCAGAAGATGTTGGCAGATTAATTTGATCGTACAGGAATTCTTTGATAAAGTGACAGCCTTGCCAACGCGATAAGGAGGAATACATCGATCACCTTGTCTGCTTTTTCCTTCACTTACCTACTTGCTCTTCTCTCCACTCTGTCTGTCTTTCTCAAGCCGTGACATTTCGGTCTCCCTGGAGACGCAGTGTGCCAGGCGGTTGCCATGGTAACTGCGGCGCACTTCGCGGCTCTGGCGGTGCCAGAACTCTTCTCCTGCCGGCATGGAGCGAGCGAAGGAGGGAGTGCTTGGTAGAAAAAGCCCACCTGCTGGCTTCCTGCTAATTGGCTATTTCTTTTTCTTGCTCACTCCGTACCATCTCCAGCTATTCTTTTCTAGTCTAACTTTTTTTTTTTTTTTTTGGCCATACACAGCCTCACTGATTTCTCTCCCTCTTTCCTCTGCTTTTTTTAACCAGCTCACATTGGTCATGGTGTCACATACAGTACACACACTTCAGTGTAGCGATTTTTATTATATTTTCTGCTACATACTATGTAGGCATCTTGGCTTCCTGTTGTTTCAGTGAGAAGCTATCATGATACGCTCTCTCTTGTTGATTAATAGACACATTACGTTGTAAAAAATGTAGCAGTGTCACATGGAAAACTGTTACGCTCACTTGGGATTCTGACTCATTCCAGAGCTAAGTTGTAAAAACAAAGGAATAATCTTTTAGAATGTATATCTTCATATAACAAATAAAATGCTATAAGATGCACTATATGGTCAAAAATATGTGGACTCCTGACCATCACACCCATATGTGCCACCCATTCCAAAACCATAGGTATTAACACAGTGTTGGTCCCCTGTTTGTTATAGCAGCCTCCACTCTTCTGGGAAGGCTTTCCACTAGAATTTGGAATGCGGCTGTGGGGATTTGCTCATTCAGCTACGAGAGCATTAGTGAGGT
This sequence comes from Pangasius sanitwongsei, assembly GCA_037576675.1. Lineage (NCBI taxonomy): Eukaryota > Metazoa > Chordata > Actinopteri > Siluriformes > Pangasiidae > Pangasius > Pangasius sanitwongsei. Next base: position 25,142,258 of record CM075008.1, read on the forward strand.
CAGGCACTGGTGTCAAGTGAGAAGGCCTGGTGTGCAGTCAGAGTTGCATTTCATCCCAAAGGTGTTCCGTGGGATCAAGGTCGGGCTCGGGCCACTCGAGTTCCTCCACATCAGCCTTGGCAAACCATGTCTCATGGAGCTCCTTTTGTGCACAGGGGCATTATCATGCTGGAACATGCTGGGGCTCATAGTTCCAGTGGAGGGGAATTGTATACAGCATACAATAACATACAAAAACATTCTAGACAATTGTGTGCTTACAAATTTGTAGCAGCAGTTTATAGGGCCCACATATGGGTGTGATGGCCAGGTGTCCACATACTTTTGGCCATATAGTGTAGTTTTTACAGAAGGAAAATCTGTCGCTCTTGTACCATCCATCTGAACTAAACGCAGTGCCTGACTGAGTTCAAGTCTTTTTCCTCTTCCTGGAATTTCAGATTAATTTTGGCTCTTCTAAATTTCCTCCTTGTGAATTTTAGATGACCTTCACTTGAGTCTCCCTGACAATGTGAGCTATAAAAAAACTGACACTGAAAGCTAAAGAAAAAGCTTAAATTGAGGTAAAAGGATAAGATCACAGGCAACCCGCTAGACTTTCAGCGAGAGCAGACAGAAAGGAGGTTTGAGGCCACTGCCAAGGTCTGAAATGACTCAAGCAAAAAGCTCCAGCGCACCTGGAGCAAGCGATTGCACTATTGATCCGTCCACTAACTGGGTCTCATCTGTCCAACTTGGTCTGCTGGCTGAGTCCAATTATCAGAGCCATCGCAGCCTGAGAGAGAAGAGTGGCATCCTTTCCAACATGCTCATCTGTGCAGGAATTGGACACTATGTTGCTGTGCCATCTAGGACAGGGATGTTTAAAGTGTAACTCTTTACTGCCCACTAACATGCCACCTTATTTCACAAAGTTAAGGTCCTTTTTCCAAGAGTGACCTAATTCCATAAGAAGGGCACCATTGGGTAAAAAATGATGAAAAAATGTATATGTGGTTAATAGGCTTAATCTCACACTGAAAACATAATCTTTACTTGTGGTACTTTAAAAAAATAAAATAAAATAATGAATAAAAACTCTTATAAGACAAAACCACGTCATAATTATTGGCATCCCTAAAATTCTTATAAACAGACTGTAACTGGGGCAATGTTTAGGAACAGAGTTTTTAGGAACTCCTAAGTGGTTATCCATGACGTCCTGTTTCACGAGGGTATAAATATGAGGAGGCCCATGTCCACATGTTAGAGTAATAATAAAGAAGTTTAAAACGACCATGCACATACTATGACATAGATTGTTAGCGAGATGAAAAATGGATATTCGGGATTCCCATTATGGCCAGCATCACTTGCTATTATTTATACGGTCTCACTGGGAAAGGCTTCTTTTTTAATAACTAAAGCCCATGTTTGGGGTTTACTGAGTGATTGAGTGGATTATTGATTTACCTTGCCATCTGGCACCTTGGCATCTATATTTCTGTTTAATCATATTCACTGAGTTAGAAGAACGGTATAACTAGTGAACAGAAAACATATGTTCTGCTTCTTATTGAGAGTATGCTGCGTGTGTTTTGAAGTACACAATGTGCTGGATGTGCTTTTGCATTTGTATTTCTGATGTTTGTTCTGCCTTATGCTTTACTATTTTAATGTTTTTGGTTGAATTTGTGCACTGGTTGTGAGTTGTGGCAGCGTTCCAGACCCAAGCTTGAGCGATGGATTTCCCCTGGCCTTGATCTTCCTTGCGTGATGCGTGTCCACCTGCTCGCTGCGGATCACTTTCGGCATGCCCGTTACTTTGCATCAGTGGCAGGGAGTTTGGTGCCATTGTTCTGAGCAGTCTTGGGGCTGCTCGGCCTTCTGTGTAGCAATGTGTCTGTATTTGCTTTATGTGGTGCTTGTGGAGCTCTGCAGCTCTGTGGATCTGTGACGTAAAGTTCAGAGTGGTGGTGAATCGAGGCGCTGCAGCCGTGAGGGCCATGTAGGCTGTGCCATAGTAGGCCTTCAGTGGGACTATGATCAGTTAAGGCATTGAAATTAGATCCCAGCAGCTTTTGAAGGACTGATCAGTGTCCATGGTCCCATCCCCCAAAGGTACCTTTAAAGTACATACAGTTTGTGCTCAAATAAAGTAATCTAGAATATGCAAATTTAATCCCAAATCTGCATGTTTCCACCCTATGCCTTTGGTGAACTGATACTGTATGGCCTGCATTTGGATACTGGAACATGATTGGCTCTAATATTTTATGATGCAGGAACACTATGTCTGTCTGCTCTAACTCAGAATTTCCAATGAGATTTAGGTCAGTCTGTGTCTTAAGCCCACTGCCATTGAATTATTTGACCATTCTCCACTCTCAAATTAAACCATTTCACCCTCTAAAGAATTAAATAATGACAAAGAATTGCAGGATGACGTGTGTTCTCTTAATGAATATGACAATGGAAAAGCATGTCCATTAAAGGGTATGAATAGTACATTTCTGGTGTGTGGTGTATTTCAGCTCTTGAAATGCAGGTCATAGATTAAGTCCTATACAGTTTGTTCTGTATGCAGGCCAAGCAAATGCTTCTGTAGATGTATATGCGGTGAACACTAAGCAGTCTGGACATATAATAGAGCAGTTTATGGTGGAAATGAGCTCTGGGAACCATGAGATCCACAGGTGGACAGGAGGAGCTGTCACTGCCGGTTTGGACTGGTCATGCAGCAGAGTTCAGGATATTGATCTGCAGTCTGGGCACATAACACCACACACAGCTCGAGCCAAGGACTCTAAGAAAAGCAAAGTCCCTCTCTTTCTCCTTTTCCTCAAGACCGCCTGCTGTTCCACTTCTCCTGCCATCGCTCCATCCCCTCCTTCACTTTCTATCCTTCTACTGAGTACATATTTCAAGAGGAACATAATCATTTGGGCTAACCATTTTACTAGGCCCTAGGAGTACAAAAGAAAAAAAAAAAAAAAAAGCTAAAGTGCTTTTAAGAAGATATAACTGCTGTGGCAAATGCCCAAATAAACCAATCCTGTTTTCTAAGTAGTTCCTCCAAGGATCTTTCACAAGCTTTATATGACTTCACTTTTTTAAAAGTTTAATAGTCAATCATTCTTCTTATTGATTGTAGCTTAACAGGTTGGTTTAGCAATCCACAACATTTTCACAAGAAGGAGCCAATTCGTAGAAAATGTTATGAATAAATAATGGTAATGGAATGAGTTATGGTTAGCACTCATATTTTGAGATTGGATTTGCCTTTCATTCTGCTTCAACCATCCTCTATTCCATAACAGTTAGTCATTTAAGAGTCTCAAAGAGGCTACCATGATTTTCACAGTAAAACGTTACATTAAGTTTCCCTTAACTCAGGGCTCTCAAAACTTTTTACAGCCTTTAAGTGTGAAACTACATAATACATGATTTTCTTAATTTCCACAGTATTTTTTTTTTATTATTAAAGACAGTACGCAGGCTTTAATAGAGCTCACATTTTGAGTTTTGATATCTGGTTTTATTAACCACTTGGGCAAATTTTCCTTCATAAATCTTGCAACCCTGGACAGGATGGGACAGAATTTCGTCCCCATGTAGTTCTCTCTGTTTATGCTGGCTCGGGTTAATTTTGGCCGGTGTAGCAGTATGCTGTCATGCCCAACCCTGACTGCATTAGTCATTAGTGAGCTGCCTTAATCTCCTTCATTACCCTGTACATCAGCAGATTTGCATGCACTTTCATGCCACCACTTTTAGTGTCCCGTTTATTTTTAGGCTCCATGCCTAATTAGTGTGAGCTGGGATAGAGCCGCTAGCGTAAAACGGCAAACATTAGCGTGTGTGCTGCTAATGAGATACTGTGGACAAAAATGGGGAATTTCATTGTCATATTCTATTATTATTTCCCCATTACCTTCCCTGAGCACAGCTGACCTCTCTCCGTGACCAGGGAACCGAATTGTGTTTTTTTGGCATTCTTGCTAAGTAGACAAGGATCGCTAACTGTTGTGGAAACTATCAGGTACCGTATGAGTGCTTACATTGTGTCACGAATACTGGGGACGCACTTACTGTTAGCACTTTTGGTGGTTTGTATTGACCCAAACCCTGGACCATGACCTAATGTGAGCCTCTGAAATGAAGCATGTGAGTCATTTCCATGCTACATTTTAAAGGAAGCCTACATTTTTCTATCCTTCATAGAGCAGATAATGGGCAACACTATTATTCTTCCTCATTTTCCCTGTTTCAGTTGTTGCGGAGACACAACGGTGCGAACCACACGCCATGACTGGCATGTCAGTCATGCTCCATAAACTCACGCTGTGTGTCACGCTGAAATATTTCCCCCCTCATCTCTTCTTGATTCATTCCCCTGGATTTTGTTGGAGACTCATCAGTAACCATAATGCACCTGGCATGCTTCAGAGGGCTCGGGAAGACGGTATCACACTCGAGGGAAAGACAACACAGAGATTATTTGTCACCGTGTGTATCCGGTATAGCTAATGGCACACACAGTACCTGCAAGGTAATTCATGTGAACAGTAATGACTGTAGTGATTGATATCGTGTGATAATGATTGTGTCTAGGATATTTCTTTTGTATGTGTTTTCTTTTGAACAAACTTAATTAATTTGTTTATAGCTTTAAACATGTCTTTTAAAATATAAGACAACACACAAAGAGAACGCTAAGGAAAAGAAATATGTCTTTTTGCCCGTGGATTATCTTAACTACACACTAATCTGGGTCATTTGCCTTGTAAGTCCAGCACATTTAGTGGAGTGTAAAAGCTGTGTTTGAGCCCAGGAGTGGTTTAGAGAACCACTGGTCCTTGTTCCTTTCGAAAATGGTAGTCTGGAGCTCGCATCCACCAAACCACGGTGCGGTCGCACCATGTGTGGAAGCTATCCACTCTCAGATCTGCATTCTGAGTAAAGTGATTGGTTCAACTTGTCAATTTACATCCTGTTTCAAGTTTCACGGTAGGCTGAAAGGGTTTTATGGTCAGTGGAAGAGATGGAACCCCTTAGTGATATACGGGACTGGAGCATTGTCATTTGCTCACGTCTGTGGTGCGAAAGCTTGCATTGAGAACAGCTCTTCATTTGCAGTTATTCCTGCATGATCACAAAAAAAAGTGCTGTTCTTCACTGCTTGAGTGTTCGTACTAAAAGAAAATAATAATAAAAAAAAAAACAGCAGATGAACCTAGTGCCTACAATTTTGTGCAGTTGAGGTGCTTTGAGCAATTGAGGCATGGTTTGGAAGGAATTCTTCAACGTAAAAGAAAACTTGGAATTATGAGCCCCACCCCCAAATAAGCCTACAATCCATCCTGGGTGTGAATTCAAGAATTGTTTTTAGAATTTTTTTCCCAGAAAAAAGTACTAAAAAAAAAGTACTGTAGAAATGTAACCATGAAAATGTACCTAGATATCTAGCCTAGCTTCTCTTCACTTCACTTCACTTCACTAGCTTGCTATGTACATTAGATTAATTTTTAGCAGTAGTAAAGATCAAATAAAGATTGACGGTTGTTTGCCTTGGCTATAGTTTTGGAGGCAGAAAATCAAAACCACAGCTCTTTGTGTGACTCGACAGCATGCAGCCACAGTTAAAATGGGACATCACATAGCATACTGGTGAACAGTTAAAAAAAATAGACAAGTTGTTTGTGGCAGGTGGGGTGTGGTTTTGGTGAAAGCTGTAATGGGAGATGGGGGATGAAGTGGAGGATTAACTGAGTGAGTTCATCTGGCCATGCTGTGTGTATGATCCCTATATAACCTATGCCTTTGAAAAGCTGAAACAGTTGTGGTTTAAGTTTATACTCCCCCTATCTTTAAGTTCCACTTAAATTGCCAGTGGGTAAGCTAATCTGAAACAGCTGAAAGGCTAAAAAGATAAAGTTGGGCCTCCTTTATTCTCCTCGCTTCCGGTTCCGGTTTCGGCACCAGTTTAACAGTTGGGTCAGGAAGAAGAACATAAGTGTTCAACCCTCAACTAAAAAGCACTTGCCACATTTCTGAAAAGTTGATCTTTTTCCAACTTTGGAAGCTCTGCTGTGAAAAAAAGAGACAGCAGCACTTTTTAAAGCCAGCCATGTTCTTCCTTCCTTGTGTTCGCTTCCTGTAGGATCTAAAACATGCACTTGCAGTTAAGAAAAAAAAGCACCTTTAGCTGTGCGGGTATAGGTTAGACCTCTCATTGTTGCAGTAGTGACACACACACACACACACACACATTGCTTTCTTCCCTTCTCTGCTCCTCTTGCAATTTGTTCAGGATGTCCATCTTTTCTGTTGACTTCTTCTATCCATCAGCGTGGTCATTATATTATGCTAGACAGATGGACAGACACAAACATGCCTGCAAGGGTCCTCGGATACAAGCTATGAATTAGAAAGGGGTGAGAAAGAGAGAGCGTGAGTGAGGAGGAGGGGTTGGGGAGGGCGAAAGAGAGGCTGATGTAACATGGCGCAATTCTTCCCACAATCCCTGGCTCTTGGCTTTACTTGCCGAGACTTTAATAAGGCAGCTTCACGGAAGCCTTATGTAAAAGCTAGCTGGAAAGCTTTGCACAATCGCCAGGCTCTATTTGCCACTCTACATTTCGCACTTTTAACGCATGCAGTATTGATCTATAAACCGACTCTTCATCTGGTACAAGCGAACCCAGAGCACCTGCCCAAAAAGCTCTTTCAGCTGGGATGATGTAATCCCCTGGGGCCTGTTAGAAATGTATTAGAGCCAAATCACATGGGATGCATCTTTAATAAAAGTTGCAGAATTTCTCATTGAATTGAAAAGTAAGGAGGCGGGGCGAAGGGAACATATTTTTCCCCTTTGTGTCAGTTCCTGCTGAGCACCTGACTTTTTAAAATAATTTTAATTAGACTTTTATAATTTTACTGAGACTGAAAAAATGTTTTTTTTTGTTTTTTTTTTAAACTCTGTCTTAATAGCTTGCTCTGATGAGCACTTGCTGTGATCATTATGTATTTCTCAGATTGTAGAGGTTTAGTGAGATGTAAGAACTTAAGCTTGCAAAGGGGTTATTGGTCATGGAAGGGAAATTTTATTATTATTATTATTATTATTGTTATTATTGTTGTTGTTGTTGTCTTATACACCAATTAGCCATAACATTAATCATTAGACCACCTGCCTAATATTGTGTCGGTCCCCCTTGTGCTGCCAAAACAGCTCTGACCCATCGAGGCATAGACTCCACAAGACATGTGGTATCTGGCACCAAGACATTAGCAGCAGATCCATTAAATCCTGGAAGTTGTGAGGTGGGACCTCCATAGATCGGACGTGTTTGTCCAGCTCATCCCACAGATGCTCAATTGGATTGAGATCTGGGGAATTTGGAGGCCAAGTCAACACCTTGGACTCTTTATCATGTTCCTCAACCATTCCTGAACAATTCTGCAGTGTGGCAGGGCCCATTATCTTGCTGAAAGAGGCCATGGCCATTAGGGAATACCGGTGCCATGAAGGGGTCTACTTGGTGTCCAACAATGTGTTGGTGGGTGGTAAGTGTCAAAGTAGCATGAATGCCAGGACCCAACATTTCCCAGCAGAACATTGCCCAGAGCATCTCTTCCCCAGGTAAGCGACGCACACGCACCCTGCCGTCCACATAAAGTAAAAGAAAACATGATTCATCAGACCAGAACACTTTCTTCCATTGCTCCATGGTCCAGTTCTGACACTCACGTGCCCATTGTTGGTGTTTTCGGCAGTGGACAGGGGTCAGCGTGGCCACTCTGACTGGTCCGTGGCTACACGGCCCCATATGCAGCAAGCTGCGATGCACTGTGGGTTCTGATTTGGATGCCCATGACCCAGTTGCCGGTTCACCGGTTGTCCTTCCTTGGTCCACTTTTGGTAGGTACTAACCACTGCATACTGGGGACACCCCACACGATCTGCTGTTTTGGAGATGCTCTGACCCAGTCGTCTAGCCATCACAATTTGGCCCTTGTCAAAGTCGCTCAGATCCCTATGCTTACTCCTTTTTTCCTGCTTCCAGCACATCCACTTTGAGAACTGACTGTTCACTTGACAGGTGCCACTGTAACGAGATAATCAGTGTTATTCACTTCACCTGTCACTGGTTTTAATGTTATGGCTGTTTGGTGTATGTGTGTATACAGTAGAGTATATGTGTAGAGTATAAATCATTATGAACACTGGATTCTTTTAAATTCATATGTGTTTGTATACAAGTGCGAACTATATCACTACATTTATACGAACACATGTGAACCAGGATCTTTGTCTTTGGATAGTCAGGATTTTTCATATCTCATTCTTTTCGATGTGAGATTATGGATATTGAGCATTTGTATCTGATGGTGAAGAGATTATCTGAAAATTCATGTTCCTCGTTCAAGACGGGACACATCAGTAATCTGGACCCAGGTTTGTGTTTCACTCTTTCTTTTTTGTCAGGCAGTCATTCTCATCTTCTCACTGATCATTTAATTAATGCTGTCATATTACAGACAAAAACAGTGTGTCATGAATTGTCTTTTGATTTTACACATTCTTCTTTTTTTTTTACTTTTTGCTTTCCTAAATAATTTATCACACTCATATTTTATCGAAGACTTCATCTCACTTCAAACAAGCCTTGTAACATTTTATATATGGAGGAATTATTACAATGAAAGCTTATTATGACGAATGGAATTCTGCCTAATTTGTCGTTTTACCTAATTTGCTGAATAAATGAGAAGTTTCTGCATGTAGAGTGAGGAAACATGGACTGAAGGATAATTACGTTCCTTTATGCTTGTCCTGTTGATTCGTGATTCTCAGATTCTCCCTTCAGCACACGAGGACTAAATAAATCAGTGTGTTTTTGTGTACAAGCCGGATCCGAGCATCCGATGAGCACATGTGCATGCATACTCGTGCACACACACACACACACACACACACGCACAGACATATGCACACTCACAGAGTGGAGGAAATACATCAGCCAGAGACAGGCACACATACACAGAGCTGTTTAGCTGTACAAATGGATAAAAAGATGAGCACATTCATGATGCACGAGCTGTTTTCCTCCCTGATCTGTCTCTGTCTGACAGATTCCTTATTTGTGCTTCCCTTTTTTTTTTTTTTACAATGCCTGTCTGTCTCTCTTTGCTCAAACACACCTGTCTGTCTCTACTCCTCCACACAGCATCTTCCTCTGTCTCTCTCAGCAAGATCGACTCTCTTTCTACGTTCTCATCCAGTCTGTCCTTATGAGTGATCTGCGTAGGCAGCAAGTCATGCATCACGAGGACACGCTGAGAAGCTGTAATCTACACATGGCTCCTCAGCGTACGATTAAACTCAGCGTTTATGTCGCTAATGAAAGAGCATAGATCCATGAGACGAGGTGAAATCTACTAAAGATTAGTGAGGTCTAAATTTCTGATACATGCTGATAAACCAAAGCATATGAAGCAGAATAGCATTAAATGGCTTTCGTCATAAGTAAATGGTCAGTATTTGGTATCTTATACTATATGTAGTTCTGAAAAATACAGACTTTCCTGAACTGGAATATTGAAATAAAAAATGTCGCCGGATCTTTTTCCACTTCAACTGCCCAGTTTTTGGAAAGACTCACATTCCCATTCTTGGAATCGTCTGTTGTTGCTCACATACCTCAAGGTTCGACATGTTGTGTGTTCTGTGATGCTTTTCTGCTCACCACAGATGTAAAGAGTGGTTGTTTTTTTTTTTGAGCCATGCCGTGGTCAAAGTCACTAAGATCGCATTTTCCCCTATTTTGATGCTTGTGAACATTAACTGAAGCTCTTGACCTGTATCTGCATGATTTTGTGCTTTGAGCTGCTGCCACGTGATTGGCTGATTGAATGATTGCATGAAGGAGCAGGTGTACAGGTGTTCCTAATAAATTGGATGGTAAGTGTATATTTCCCTTTTGTATGTATCTCAACCACATCCACAAGGAAAAGTTCTAGTATTTTATCTATCCCCCAATGGTGAAAAAAAGGGATTCAACGATTTCTTTCCAATTCCACAAAAAATACGCTGCAAGTTGATCTTTGTCTCATCAATTGGGGTCAAATTTAAACACAATCTCTGTTCACACGAACGTAATAATCACTGAGTCATTCACTCGCTTCTGCGGTATTGGCTACGCTTCTTTATATTAGATCATTAAAACATTATTAAAACTTTGTCCAATGTCATCTATACAAAATGTCTAAGCACTCTTCTCTGTTTTTGATGATGATGTGATGGCACAGGAGCATCACACTTAGCTAGCAAAGTTTTAGACATCTTTAGGCAGACTCACTGCCTTTAGCTCTGTGTTTGTTAAACTTCCTCCTTGCAACATGATTCTCCAGGCAGAAAGCCAAGACAAGGTTAGAAAGTAGTAGTTTTGGTAAAATATATTTATGGTTTCTTCAAGTAGAGATGTCAGAGTATATTATTGGCAGAAAACTGTTTTTATTATTATTATTATTTTTGCTTGGTTCAGCCCCAGGGAATAAAGCAGAAAAGTTTAGAGGCAATTGAAAAGTTGTACTCTGTCTTGTTCCTCCGTTTTCTACATCTGAGTGGCGGTGATAATTCGCTCTCTCTATCAGTCAGAAACACTGAAAGTAACTTACCACCTTAATCATAATTCCCTGCTTCGGTGCGTGTCATTTCTAAGGGAGATAAAATTTGAATAAAGTCAGTGAGGGAGATCTCTCGTCCGCTCATCTTTATTTGGCCGGAGTTCCACTAGCCTACAGGGAGATGGCCCACTTTTTTAAAGCCACACTTGGCCAATCACAGGTGTGGCACGGCAGTGCGGGCAGTACGCTACACTCCCACACTGTTACCGGTGCTGCTCTGATGTCGGGCCAATCGCTGCTGGCTGCAGAAAGAGAAAGATGGAAATGTTGAGTTTTCTTGGTATTAAAAAGAGTCCAGAAGTCTGGGCCCACTCCCAAAACCTGCTTTTATTTAATCAGCTATGGAAAAGAAATTTTGGCCAATTATATTTCTTAAATGAAATTACATTATTCTTCACTAAGTAAATTGAGAAAGTTTGGCCTCAATTTACAAAAAAGAGTCTGCAAAAACAATAGAGACAACAACGCACAGTGATGTACAGTATCACAGGAAACAAACAACGCCACACAAAAAAGAACATCCATGAAACAAGTTAGTTCCTGTTCTCACTCGTGTTATAGCAAATAACTCACCGAATAACTTAAAAAAAAGTCCCCATTGTCTCCCAAATTTACTCATTTGCCAATTCCCACCCACCAGCTTTCTCCAAGACATGTGAAGTCAGCCAAATGTTTTCTAACTGCTGCTCATTCTGCGTCACAGCGCAGCTTAACACACTCGGAGAAAAACACCATCTGCCCTCGTCCGCATACCTGAGCTCATGGATGCCCACGATTGGCGAGTGTTGCTGTGATTGACAGGTGAGAGAGAGTATGCCCCTCCCACCCAGACAGCATGGCCAATTTTGCTCCTTTAGCTCCAGGCCATGGAAAACTGTAGCATCATCAGCATCATAGGACGAACGCTTTTCTGTTGCGCTACTTAGGAGTTTTGTTTTGTTTTTTTGGAAAAGTGCTGACATTGGAGACTCCTTACAAAAATGCTCATAGAAAACTTCACCATATCAACAATTATACATGCTTTTAATTAATTTATGTTATGTTAAAAGTCCCTGTAAATTAGCTGTTATTATAGAAATGAGTGCATTAATATAAACCTTGCAGCTAATCTATTGTCATAGCTGCTGTTATTGAAATTTAATCTGCACCTTCTGGCCAATCAGAATGAAGAATTCAACAGCAGTGTGGTATGATGTGTGCGCACAGAGACCTGACCTGGACGTTGCATGCTGTGCTGAGCTAGCTGCCCATCCTGTGTGTGTGTGTGTGTGTGTGTGTGTGCGTGTGTGTGTGGCCTCAAAGCCTTTTTGCGAAATGTATTCAAAGCTAAACTGTCCACTGAGATTAACCGTCCCAGAAGTATGTGTTTATGTGTGTGTCGGGTGAGGGTCAGAGTTCAGATGTAACGGAGCAGAAACAGAGGAGTGGATGAGACATTTTCTAGCCTTTTGGCCAATCAGAATTAAGAATTCAGCAGCAGTGTGGTATGATGATATATATATGATATATTGAATGACAGAGATATAAAAATCATCATCTAGGATTCGTATTAATCACAGTTAATATTTTGTCAGTTTGGAGCTCGGAATGTTGCAGAACCATGATATGATGGTCACCTTGGCCATGAAACCAACAGGCCTGATTAAATCCAGCTCAGTCACAAGGACATCGTTTTTCCCTCCCTCTCTTTCTCTACACTTGCTTATTCTCTCTCTCTTTTGTGATGCCCAGATGCGCAGTATCACTCTGACCTTCTCTCCGTTCGTTCAGGATAGGTTTTATATCCGTAATAAGCACTGGTGTGTTCCTGGTCAGCCCCATGTCCTCTATTTCCTCTTTTATTCTCCCGTTCTCCTTTCTCTCCATGTCCTCGTGACACGGAACCTCTATCCTGTTAGCTTTTTATTCCTTTTCAAAAATACCTCAGAGAACGTTTTCTTTTTTTCCTGCAATTTTAGATCAGTCCATTGTGAGTCCAGGCACGTCTCACTGATGTTATGAAAAAGCTTCCATGATGTTATTTTTTTTTTCTTGTTCTTCTTTCAGTATATTTTTTTTTGCATCACTATTAGCGTTTAAATGCTAGTCTTTATTCAGTGAGGTGCAGAGGTGAGCAATTTCCCTCTTTTTTCTCCACACAGTGTTATTTGTGGTCAGCACTGCATTTGTGGCCTGTTGTTTAAATAACAGCATGGATGGCAAGGAAAGGACTCTGTATAAAAGCATAAGAGAGCTCAGCTGTGATTTATTGTCTCATCCACTCCTCTGTTTTTGCTCTTCGTTACAGCTGAACTCGGACCCTCACCCGACACACACGTAAACACACACTTCTGGGACGGTTAATCTCAGTGGACAGTTTAGCTTTGAATACATTTCGCAAAAAGGCTGCGAGGACACACATGCACACAGACGCACACACACAGCATGGACAGCATGGGCAGCTAGCTCAGCACAGCATGCAACATCCAGGTCAGATCTCTGAGCGTGCACACGCACACACACACACACACACACATAGGTAGACTTACACTGAACAGGGTTAAAGCAACTGCAGTGGTAGTTATATGTTGAGATAGATTACGTATTATTGTGACTAAATTGTTTTGCTAACACCTAAACCTGACCTTAAACTTAACAGTTTAAGAAATCAAAAGGAAAATAAAAAATGGCCTCCAGCACTGATTTTTTTTTAACATGGCAATGATGTCAGATTGTTCATATGTTCCTGTTTCATTAAAAAAAATTGTAAAAAAAAATGTTACCATAAAAATAAAAAAGATTATTGCAATTGCACCATAACCCTTTACACTACACCTGTGGTTTATTATTATTATTATTATTATTATTATTATTATTATTATAAAGTTAAACTAAGAGCTTATTATTAAATCAGCTTAATATATATATATATATATATA
>CM075008.1:25155946-25169977 GCA_037576675.1 Pangasius sanitwongsei
TATATATATATATATATATATATATATATATATTAAGCTGATTTAATACAAAGTATGGATACAAAGTATGATGTGTCATTGTTTAACAAATAGAAAAATGTAATAATTGGAAAATTGCTGTTATGGATGTGCTATTATAGGAAAATAATCAACGACAGTAACTCTGCTTTGTGTTGGGCAACATCCAACCACTCCGTGATTATTTTCCTACACAGCCTGCCCTCAAATATTTTATTCCTTATTTATGTGTGTGCAGTATTTAGGAAGCTATTCATATTCCACAGGAAATCCTCTTCCTGCTTGTCTTTAACTGAAATGCCACCAACGCGAGTACGGACCCAAGTGTAAAGGAAACCAAATAGTCACCTTCATCCTCCAATCATGGCGCACTCCTCCGGCACCCCGAGAGACTTCAGGGTTTTCATCTGTATTATCTCATGCTTCTTTTTTTAGGTTACGAATAGCACATTCCTTTACCTCCCTCCCTTCCCTCCAGTGCATGAGCAAGACAAAAGATCCTAATCAGACCTGAGTGTAATAGCAGAGAGTGAGACAGCAGGACAGAGAGAGAGAGAGAAAGAGAGAGAGACAGAGAGGGAGAAGAGATAGGGATCACATACTCGGAGAGGACAGCAGAGAGGAAGTGAAGAGAGGAGAGGAGAAACAGAGGGATGAACCCTGAATTAGCTTGGCCATAAGTAGAAAGACACATATAGAGGAAGATATAGTAAATGAGAAAAGAGGAGAAGGTGAAGGGGAGCATACATGATAAGGCATTGGAAGAAAGCAAGAAGGAAAAACAAGAGTGGAAAAAAAATGAAGCGAAAAAAGAGAATATACAGTGACCAACTCATGCAGACACAGGTCAAGAGCTTCAGTTAATGTTCACAGCAAACATCAGAATGAGCAAATACGTGATCTCAGTGACTGTGGCATGGCTGCTGGTGCTAGACAGGCTGGAAACTAGGATTTTCTAGAATTTTCACACACAGCACTCTATAGAGTTTATACAGAGAGTAGCGTAAAAAGAAAGACATCCGATAAGCAGCAGTTCTCAGAGCGGAAACGCCTTGTTAATGAAAAAGGTCAAAGAGAGGTCAGAGGCCAGACTGGTTCAAACTGACAGGAAGGCTGCAGTAACTCAAATAACCACACTTTACAACCATGCTGAGCAGAAAAGCATCTCGTAAAGCACATGTCGAACCATGAGGCAGCTGGGCTAGAAGAAGACGTCTTTTTATTCCTACACTGTTCACCTGATATAGACGTGCTTCCCTTTGAATTATTGCTGCAAAGCTCATGTACCCATCATGTTTGAACAGATTTTCTTATGCACATTTAAATCTTAGCCTAAAGCTGAACAAATGCATGAAAGTGTGCTGATCGGCATTAAATGTGTAATTTAACAGAATCGATGGCAAATATGAAACTGTACCTGTGCAGCGATTAGACATCATTATCACATGGATATAAATGATTTTTTTTTAACACATTAGCTATAATCGTATTTTTTTTTTTTTAAGGAGAAAGTGTAATATAGGACCCGACACTGCATGGTCAACAGCTCCGGGCACTTTGAAACACTTCTGAAGTGGCTGTCACACTCATTTGTCTCCCAATGGTCTTCTCTTCCTTTCTTCCAGCTCTCTTCACACCACTCCATCATGGCCTGGAAGCTTCCGGCACATCCCAAAGTCTTCCCCTTCTTCCTCTCTCTCTCTCTCTCTCTCTCTCTCTCTCTCTCTCTCTCTCTGTCACTCTCTCTCTCGCAGGTACTCGGACAAAGCTGAATCTTCATGTGTCTCGATATATATTTACATTGTTATCATGATATTGTATTCTAAGCCTTGTTGGTTTTTCTCGAATACGATTGGTCAGAAAGCGTTGATTCATTTTCTGTTGAATAACAGCGGCTCTGAGAGTAGATCCACACCTTATTCAAGACAAAACGAAAAAACACAGGTTTATATTAATGTGCTCGTTCTAATATAGTGGACACTTCACGTACTCTAAGCCTGGTAATGTACATATTTTAAAAATATGTTATTTACCAAGAAAAATGTGTAATTTCTGATATGGTGAAGTTTTCTGTAAGGAGGTGTTAGTTTTATCACCTGAGGGAAGGAGTGTCCAGTGTCAGCATTTTGTTACAGTCAGGAAGTTTTCTGCCATGAGACAAAGGACTTTGCGTTTATTTGGTAACATGACAAGCTGCAATTTTTTGTCTCATTAACTTCAAGAGAGAGAAAAAAAGAGAGGCTGGTGATTGAAAGACTGTTTATAGCTGTTATAATGTAAGCGATAGCTTGCCTCACTGACATTCCACAACATTAAATGCAAATAAATTGATAAAAAGTATGACATGTCATTCTTAAATTAATTTAAAAAATGTAGTTATAGGCAGATTGCTGTGGTATAAGAGGAATAAAATGCTTCATGTCATGCTGTTATTGGAAAATAAGCAACTTCAGGGAGGTAACAGTAACTCCGTTTAATCACACCACCCCAAAGTTTATTATTTTCCATTTACACACCATTTACATTACACACTATTTCACTACAGAGATCATGAATAATACTTGCTGCATCACATCAGAGCTGGATGCAACAGCGTGCACAGCTTCCAACTTTTTCTTGAAATAAATTCATTCAGAGAAAACAAAGACCCTTACTAAATAATATTTAACATAATAATATGTCTTTAATAATAGTGGATTTCCATGTCACAGGCTAAAGGATATATGATCAGTTTGAGTATTAAGATATACATAGATTAACCAAGGGAAGAAGTTTGGCACTAGTTATGGGGACGTTTCTAATTTGCATACCCATAGAGTGGATTTTATGGATTTGCATATTTATAGACTTGGATAATATTCTGGATTTCTTGATGAGGAGAAATATGTAGCCATTTCCAACAGAAATTGTGGTCTTTTTGTGGTGAACATTTTATTATCACATAATGATTCATGATGAACTTCTATTCCAGTGTCAGCCACCTCGTGACTAGCAAATAACACGCAGCATGAAATGGAAACGCAAAAACACTTTCTGCATGGCAGAGTTTTATCAGTGCTGGATAAGAGGCTTGGCATAAGCAGAGCAGGTGTAATTAGGGTTAGTTAATTAGCTGTTGGACGAACAGAGGAAATGTTAATTATTTAAAACGTCTGTAATCTGCATGAAAATGTTAATTATTAAAAAAAGAGGAGGGATATAACATTCTTATTTTTTGTGTTAATTTTGTGTGTGTGTGTGTGTGTGTGTGTGTGTGTGTTACTATGCTGAAGTCTCTGTCCAGTGATGAGTTCTCCACCCAGAGGAGCGCTCTGAGCATCTGAAATGACTGGATCAGCAGACTGACTGATTTTCTGCCAGAGCGAAACAAGAGGCTTGTTTTCTTTCTGCCACACACACACTTATACACACACACACACACAGTGCCAGCAACAAGCAGGGATAAAAGCCATCTTGCATTCTCTTTCAAATTTTGTAACAACAAAAAATAACAAAACTAATAGATGTATAATTCATTGTAGTTGCTGTGATCGACACAGGAGGGTAAATTATGGATATACCACAAGCTATAGTGTGTGTGTGTGTGTGTGTGTGTATGTGTGTGTGTGTGTATGTAGGCTGTTTGTGTGTCAGAAAAGTGTCTATACTATCTTTTCAGACTTTGCTGAGTGAAAGTGTCCCTTGTTAAGTTGAATCTAGGGCTCATCCATGTCGGCTTTTAAAGGTGTGTTGCGTTGTAATTTATGTTCGATTTGAAGAGAGCCAGGTATGTCCTGTAACAGCTGGATTGCATATATCTGTCTCTTTCACTAAATCTCGTTCTATCTTTCTATTTCTGCCGCTCTCCGTAGCTGCTCTCAGATCTAGGGGAGTAATTGTGGAGCTAAAACACAACCTGAGTGCCCTAACACATGATTGTCTCTTGATAGAAGACTACAATGTGATATTTGTAACTGTGCTTTGGAAAGAGAGGATGGAGGGATCGATAGAGGGATGGAGAGCCTTTGATGACTAGGATTAAAGAAAAAAATGAAGGGATATATAGATGGTGTGTATCTGAACAGCACTACTGTTTGGTGCAGTTTGTAACTGATCGTTTTGCATTGAAGCTGCTGGGTTTGTCATACTCCCGACAAACTTTAAATTAATTAAGGGGTACTAAATAAAGTTATAAAGCGGAGAGATAAAAACCAAGCCTCCTGACTTGACCATGTTTTGCTGTCTTGTTTTCGGACTAAGTTCTATTCGGAAAGTACTAGATAAAATATCGTGCCTTCACACAGCTATAATTAGCAGTCCCTACATTTTGGATCTTCTGTGCTAAGATGAAGGCCACCCCATGGGTTCTCTCTAGGTTCTCCAGTTTCCTCCCACCTAAAGATTTGTTCATTTTTTGGACTGGAAATATTGGTCACAAAACCATTAGTGACAGTAAAGTCCATTAAAAAAGATGTGCTAAATACATACTAGGCAACACAGTCTAAAATTTATAAATGTATTAACATTTGAACAAACAAACCCGTGTTAGGGTAACAGACTTTTTCCCCTATGTTTTCTCCATAATTTGGTCTCTCCCACCCACCAGTAAGCTCTCTCCTTTCACACAACAGCTACCAACCGGGAAGGGTGAATTTGTGAGTCCTCCGAGAAACATGAAGGCTGCCGATCACATCTTTTTGAACTGCTACTCATGTAACAGGAAAGCGCTATCTGCCCTCTTCCACATACATGAGCTCACAGATGCCGATGATTGGCTAGTGTCGCTGTGATTGACAGGGAAGAGAGTATGCCATCCTTTCCATTTGCTTTCTCAACTAGCAGGCACGGACGGCTGTGGCATCCTCGGGATTTGATGATAGGGCGGACGCTTTTCTGTTGTGCCACTCAGTCATTCATATAGGTCATTCATACGAAATCCTTTGGAATCAGTCTTATTTGTGAGAATTTTATTTAAGATCAAGTTAGACTTTAGGTGTTTCTTCATCATCAAAACTGCTTTGGCTGATTTGACCTTTGAAGGTTTCTAGAGGTCAATGAAGCCAAAACAGTTGTGCTGTTGGCCAGTTGTCAAATTGGCGTGTCAAAACTCATCAGTTAAACTTGATGCGAAGTTA
Organism: Pangasius sanitwongsei; assembly: GCA_037576675.1. NCBI lineage: Eukaryota > Metazoa > Chordata > Actinopteri > Siluriformes > Pangasiidae > Pangasius > Pangasius sanitwongsei. Next base: position 25,161,079 of record CM075008.1, read on the forward strand.
AAATATATTTGCACTCGATAGTGTATCTGCTGTTAGAAACTGTTGATTGTGGTGAATTCTGTTTCGCTTGCAGAATTTTGCATAAATACAAATTTATGTATAAGAATTTGCACAAGCAAACGTGTTAAAAAGGACAAACAATAAGGATGAAGGAAGTTGATGGACAGTCATAGCTATAATTGAATTCTTATGAAATGAAAAAAAAAAAGAACTTTCTCCCAAGATAGAATTCCTAATAATTTTACATAAGATCTTTTTCATGGAAATTCACAAACTTAGTCTGGCTAATTTGACCTTTTCAGTGCAGCCAAAGCAATCATTGGTTCATGCTGCAAATTAAAGTTAAAAAGTTAAACTCGACTCAAAGTTTTTCTTGCAAAGCCTGCAATTAGAAACTGTCCAATGCAATGAAATCCATTTAAATCCATGAAACATCGCTTGCAAAATTTTGCCTTGAATAAACTGTTCAGCATTGTCTCAGTTGCATTTTATAAGAATTTACACAAGCACACTTGGGTTAAAAATGATAAACAATTACAGCTAAGTTGAGGGACAGGGTTAGCAGTTATAGCTACAAATTCATTCCTGTAAAATGAAATTGCTCCCACATAATAATTACACAAAATAATTTTACATAAGATTGAGTTTCTTGAACAGTTTTATCTGACGGTCCAATACATCTCATGTGACTAATCTATTTGAAAGGAACAGCTCATTATTACATTTGCATCTCTGTGGACCGTTAATTAATTTTTGGGAGGACTGTCTCCATTTAAAAGAGATGATTTGTCAAAGTATAATTTTAATGGACTGAGGTTTGCCGTGTACAAGTGAACAATTAACGCAGTAATAGGGACGGCCATGGGTAGCTACATCTGCTTTTACTTCGCCATCTCATCAGAAAGAAACGAATAAAAACCTCATAAAATAATAAATAATCATATCCTAATTACTTGGAAATCGCCGTATATATATTAGTCTATATTAGCATTATTGAAATATACAGGCTCACGTTGTGCATATAATACACCCACGGAGACAATCAGCATTTACATACTCATTGGAAAGGCGAGCGTTTAAATCAGTTCCGTAGCTCTGACCTCTTGTCCGTCTGTCTCGCTTTATTAATACAAGAGCTGAGGGATTCAACACTTTATACATCTCGGCTTGTTTGGCAGGCTATTCCTCTTTCATAAAAAGTGTATAAAAGTTGATGAAAAATGTATAGAAACAAAGTTAACCAAATCCATACTCCAGCTGGAAATAATTTATTCATTTGGCACACATTTATCATACATTTACAGTTTTGATGGAATACTTTCCACGCATACATAACCAAGTGGATAAGAGCTAATTCTTAGGAAATCTGAGGATTTAAAGCTTTTAATCACTACAGCCAACAGTGAGAGTCTGAGCTACCACCATTTGGTGTTTGAACCCACGTCTGTGAAGAGATCCGAGCTTTAATCCAGCACATTAGACCACTCAGCCATGATGTCAAACAAATGGGAGCCTAAATAAAGATCCATATGATAATCTAACATTTTCACAGGATCTGTAAATGGTTTTGCGACGTGGTTTTCTCACACAACAGGACAATTTTCTCCTTTAAAAGCAGAAGCAATCTGTGATTGAGTTATCTGATTTCTGAGGTGGTGTTTTAAATGGTTTCAATTATAGACAACCTGCATTCCAATTTCAGTTGCTTCGCATTTTCCAATTTTGCATGACGCTAGAAATCAGATAATAGGGTGTTATATATATATATATATATATATATATATATATATATATATATATATATAAATAAAACAAATAAACAAAAAAAACCCCAGAACATTAAATATGTAAGAAATAACGCACAATGCACAATGAAGTGTATTATTTTCATATAACGACACAGTCCGAAGTGTGCTATTCTGCTTATACCACATTTTTTTATTTATTAACAAACAACACATCATGCTTTTTAATGGTTTATAGTAACATTCACTGTTGTGGAACATCTGCAAGACAAGTTAGTTCGCTGTTGTTACTTACGTTATAGTAGCTTCAACTTTTTCTCTCTGGTCAGCTGGTTACTTAACCGAGAAACCTTGAGAATTTTCCTGTGCTGGGAATCTTGAAAAAGTGCAGTGACTGTTACTCGAGACATAAATGTCTCCTAACTGTGGTAAAAAATATAAATCAGTTCATATATCAATATTCTGGGTAACATTTTTTTCCCATCAACTGTCCTTTTTCTGTAACTTTTTCCTCCCCACTGAGGAAAGTGTCCTTGTGGTTCATAAACATTCACCAGGATTGGCATGCATTCCAGAAATACGGCTTCTTGAAAAAAAAAAAAAAGTGTGAGAAACGTGAGAAAGTTCTAGTGCAAAAGCAGAGTGAGAATAAGTTTGGGAATTTTGAAAAAAAAAAAAAAAAAAAAAAAAAAAAAATCTAATTCAGAATCCAGGTGTGTGAATGCCACAAAATACAGGGACTGTTTGAAAGTTTGTGGACTGTTCCGCTCAGTAACTGCTGTAGTTTGGCATGTCTGCATATTTATTTTTATTTATTTATTTATTTGCAGATGTATTTGCATCTGGAGCATGCCGAACAAGAGCAGGCAGCGGTGCCCAAATTTACACGAGCGCCCGAAGCCAACGTTCCCTCTCTCACTCCCTCGCTCACTCACTCCCTCTCCCAGACCCTGCAGCTGCCAATCATTGGGGCTCCCAGCACTGCCATGGAGATATTCGCATAAATTAGCATCTATTTGCATATTTGCCTCACTTGGCTCTCTCAACAAATGGCATTCCTCTCTCTAGATATCTGTCTGTCTCTCTCGCTCTCTGTCTGTATCTCTCTCTCAAACACATGAGAAAATTTCATTTTCGATTCATTTTTACTGCATTCTATTAAAACATTATCAGGAAATAAGTAGGTCAATGACTTGACAGTCTTCATCATGTTGAAGCATCATTGTCCATGTTTTGCTCATTTTTAAAATTATATATATTAGAGATGTAAAAAAAAATGATAAAAAAAAAAACGACTAGAGAACTTGAGTGATGTAGTTGAGGTTGAGGAACTATCAGAGGTTCATGGAAAAGGAAAAACAAAACAAAACAAAGCAAACTTCCAGTTAGGTCATGCCCTCTTTGGGTTCAATTCTGAACACAGATACTGATACTCGGAGCAGTAAACAGATACAGATAGTGTCATTGTGTTACTCCCGTAATATTTATCCATTTACACTTACTCTGATCATAGCAAATTGCAAAAATCCAAAGGGGAAATATCCAAAATAATAAAAACGTCCCTTAGAACTCATATTTCACATAAGAATATGCTTAAGGAGATTCAAATATGACTTAACATTCATAAATTACCATTGATTATATTGTGATGCAGTACTTCTCTTCGATATCATGCACTCATACTTAACAAAATAGTAAAACAGTTTCATATAGCGCCTTTAAACCCACACACTGGGCCCACTTCCCAACGCCTAACAGTAATAAACAGTCAGAAAATGTGCGCTGACCCTGTGACCCCAGCATGGGTTTGGAATGGCACTAATAGGCTGCCTGCTTCTCCTCAGAGTCCACTTGAAGTAAGGCCAGGCACACTTAATGAAGGGCTCGCTTTCTTGCTTTCTCCTCTCTTTGCTTATTTTCCGTGCACCTAACAAACCTCGCTGGATGAATTATTTACAGTGTCCCAAACGCAGAGCGGGTGTCGAGACGAGCTCTTGGCTGCAAGCGACACTCCTCCACAGGTGAACGCAGCATGGAGTGAAGATGCAGCGGTGCTGGAGCAGCCCACAGCAAGGAGAACACATTAGCATAAAGTTCAAAGCAGAGAGAGCTAAAAGCAAACCATCTCCGAAACTAGCTCAGCATTATCATATGAGGCAGAGTGGGCGTTTGTGCGGTGGAGCATTAGAACAGTTTGTAATGCTTTTTACCCGGAGATATGAGGTGCTTTTGGGGCTCAGCGATACTGAGTCTTAGCGTATATACTGCGTGGAGTGAAAAGTGAAAACACTGACTCTGATATTTTAAAAGGGCTTGTTAATTAACTTAAGTTCTCGGATATAATAAACAGAGTAAATGACTACCTGTATAATCCTGAATCCAACACAAACTCCTGCTCGTCAAAGATGAAATCTTACACTGCCTTCTTGTTTGCTAATTACCTTTCTGAGCTATTTTATTCCTGCAACCCACTATATACACACACTGCAGATTCTCTGGAGATTCTTTCTGCTAGCTAAACCCAGTTAAAGCCAGTCATATAGGGTCTTAGCATTCAAACTTTGTAAAATCTCCCTGCGTTTCTTCTTACGTTTCCTTTTCTTAAATCAAGCTAAAAACTTCAGTTTAGATCCTGAAGCTTGGGGTACTGTCTGTGCTGAATTTCACATTCCTTTTCCCCTTGTTCATGTGGATTTCCTCTCAGGTAGGCAGATTGCCTAAATTGATAAATCGCCTCTAGTTGTGAATATGTATGCATGATATCCTTGGATGGCCTGGCGTCCCATTCACGAAGAATTTTCCCGCCTTATGCCAAGTGTTCCTGGGATAGGCTTCGGATCCAGTTACTGAAGATGAAAGAATTTCTGACCATTGTCTAATAATGTCCTTTTCTAAAAAAAAAAAAAAAAAAGGGACAGTAAATGTTTTCTACTTTCTCACTCCAAGAGATCAGAATAACCATAGCTCAGTGACAAAAAAAGGGATATAGGCAGCATCGCACAGATAGCTGGGTGATTCCATAAATCAGGACGCCCTTTAGCCCTTGTAATACTTAAAAATGAAACTTTATTTAAAATCATTTTCAAAATGGAATCTACGCAAATAAGCATTTAAATATTAGGTAAAAATGCAACATAAATATCTCTGTTTTTTAAAGGTTTATTTGCTCACAACGGCCGCCATTTGCTTTAGCTTTTTTTTTTTTTTTTTTAGCATATAATTAGCAAAAAATGCACAAAATGTGTTTAGCATCCATGCTAATGGAATGAAGGCATTAATGACATTCTAATGACTTACTTCATGATTTAATTACTTTTTTTTTTTTTTTAATAGTCCAGATCCACCATGATCTTGACCTAGATGAAGATGGATGAATAAACGTTATGTCGGATTTGTCAGATGCATAAATGTAGTTGGCGACATAAAAACATTTTATCGCACGAGGTCACACTATTAAGCATCTTTGTATAATATATTACGCTATTTTTAAAAGAAATAAATTTGCATCAGATAAAGCAGTGCCTTCTGGGCAAGTTTCTGCCATTTATATTGATTTGATCCTTCAACACTCCAGGGGCTTGTTAAACTTCCCTTTAAATAATGAAGTACTGGAGCGGACCTTCAGTGACGATAGAGATTTCATCAAGGGGATATTAGGATTGGATGTTAAATTGCATGTTCTTACTCCAACACATCTTAATATACACGTCGAGTTGTCTTAAATCAGTATGCCAGGGGTCAAGGGACATGTGGAGTGCATTGTGAGTTGAAAGGAAGAACAATGTTTTTCATATACAAGCAAAATTTCCATTTCGACCTGAAGGCATGAATCCTACTTATGCATTTCAGTAAACAAAGCGTCTCTTCCTTCTCTCTCTTCTCTCCTACTTTAGAGAATAATGCACCCAATGTCTGGGTTAAGTTCAAATAACCTTTTACCAACTATGGCTTTTTTGTTCAGATTGAACAAACAAATTTTGCAAACAATCTTACATACAGCTGTATGTAATTTGCATCTTAACAGTCAACATACGACAGATTTTTCAATACAGTCGCTAATGTACAGTAAATGTCTTGTACATTAAAAATGTTGCAATATGCAAAATATTTATTTTCGCTGACATTTGAGAACAAGGGGGAAAAAATGTACTTTTGTACGCTTGTGGAGCAGAGGTCAGATGCGAGCGTGATTTCCCTGGTGATATTTCCAGGCTTGTTTACACCACTAAGCATTTATAATTAATGAAACAGGACAATGTTTTAGAGAAGTGGCATTTTCAGTATACTTTCCAGCTCATTGCTCCCATTAGTGATGGAAATTGAGGCGCTGTTGAGTGAGTCAGATCATTTGGCTCAGCTCACCGATAAGAGTCGACTCATTCGGCTCCCAAAAGACTCATTCTCATTTATTTCTAAACTGACTCGTTCCCATTTGCTTCTAAACAGGACAAAGTTTATGATTGTTCTTCTTCTCTTAACTATGCCAGAAATTGTTTAGTGAAATCCTGCTCTACTTTCTAATGAACAAAATAACACTTTTTTATCTACGTAAATAACCATAATATTTAATAAAAATGTATTGAGTACAGTATACTATGTGTTCAATAAGCAGGGTAGCGGATCATCGCACAATATTTTTTGTATCATGTGACATACATCCACGAATACAAATTATCTTAATTAAATAATATAATTTCACTGTATAATAAAATAAAAATAATTTAGTGTGTAAACACTTTTGTGTATATGCTGAGTTCATTGTACAGTTAATACAATTGAGAATGTCATCAAAGTGACAATTCAGTGAGCAAAAACGTGTCATTTGGAAAATGTGTTTGTTCTCATTTCCTTTCCTTACGTCCATGGAGGGAGGAGATAAGAAGCATGGAAGGGAAGTAAGGAAAGGAAATGAGCAAGCACAGTTGCAAACTGCCTTCAAGTCTTCCTCGGAAGTTGGTGCGTACTTGTTTGGAGGTAGTGATTATGACATGGTGTGTGTTCAAGTGGTTTTGGGCGAAGAAAATGGACGACATGGGATGAGAAAACTTAAAGAAAAAAGAAAAATATGCAAAACTACCACTTAAATCTTACCCTTTGCTGCAGTGTCACATTCACATTGGCGGCTGCCGTGATTTTTTGTTATTCACACGCCCCCATCTCAGAGAGTTGACACTCATAGAAAAGTATGAGTTCCTGAGTTGTAATTATGACAATGTGGTGGCATTCAAGTGCTCTCTCCTCATCTCTACGATATTTCTGATAGGATTTGAAGGCAGCGTAAGAGACGAGGAGGATGGTTGAGTAGTAGGGAGTGAGGCTGGGATATTTTCCTGACTCTGCCACCAGAGACTTGGAGAGTGTGTGTGAGTCTTTATAGTATATTTAGTCCATACTTATTGCAGAACCAAAGGTACAGAGGGCGGAGCTGGACCTGATCCAACTCCTCCTAACCCCTAACCTTAACCTATGAGATGCTGTACAATATGGAACAACAAAGACTTACCCAGGTAGGAGGAACTGGATCAGGTCCAACTCCACTCACTGGCCTTTAGATTCGACTACACCCAGGTAGGAGGAGCTGGATCAGGTCCGACTCCACCTCCTGGACTTCTGGTTTGACTACACCTGGGTTAGAGGATCTGCGTCAGGTCCTACTCTAACCCCTGGATGTTGAGTACGACTACACCAGGGTAGGAGGAGCTGGATCAGGTCCGACTCCTCCCCCTGGATTGTTGGCTTTGCAGTGAGGAGTACTTGTATGGTAGACATAATTAAATGAACACAGCAGGAGGAGTCTAGAACAACCTGGCCTCCTCTCTCAGGACTGTGGTGAGTGTGTGTGTGTATGTTGACCTGTGTCACATTTTCTCATCTCGCTCTTTTCAGCCTTCTCTCGGTGCTCTAATTCTTTTATTGCTTATTCATCAGGTCCTAGGGGTGGGTCTGACTTTAGTGTATGCCTTCTAATAAAGGTCAGTGGTAGCTCTGTACTGCTGATCGCAAGGTTGTGAGTTCAAATCTCAGGACGTCCAGAGACACTGTTTTGCCCTTGAGCAAGACACTTAACCTTGGGTTCTTGAGTTCTTCCTCATTTGCAAGTCACTTAGAATAAAAAGCATCTGTTCAATGATGTGTAAATATTTCCTCTGTCTGCATGTACTATATGTCTTGTAGCGTTCTAGCATTTATCATACACTGCATGGTGAAAGTTTATATATATATATATATATATATATATATATATATATATATATATAGCAATGAATACAAACAAATGACAAACAAATAGAAAGCAAGCAGTATAAATATAAATAAATAATATTAACAAATAAATACAGAGAAAACAATTATATCTTATTTCTTATTGTGAGATAAATAAATGGTATATAATATAAATCAAATATAAGATCACTGAATAGGTAATAGTAGACAAAATATGACTATGAAAATATGATTTTAAATACTTTTGCTTGATAAGATGATTTATTGCAGTCTATGTGATGTATGGAGTGTTTATAGCCAGATGCCTCATATATGCTGGACCTATAAATATTTTTTTTTTAAAAAGTGTTTTCAGTGAGCATGCAGTTCTTCTACAGAGGTACTCTGCAAAGGCAGAAAACAATCTAACGCCAGGCTTGTAGATGATGATGATGATGATGATGGTGATGATGACGATGATGAGTTCTGTGCCATTGAACACAGATCTGCTCCAATTCCGCAGGCTAATTCAGCCATTCGTCTTTGGCATAATCGTGGCGCTTTGTCAACGTGCTGAGTGTTTTATTTATCAGTCCAATCGATCTGATTGCATTACAGGAACAGAATGTAGCATGGGCGAATAGGTGTGTATGTGTGCGTCAGTGTGCCCGTCATCGTGAGAGGAGGAGATTTCCATGTTGCCTACATGCAGAGATGTTTAAAAAATGGTGGTTAAAACAAAAGAAAGAAAGAAAAAAAATACACCTAACCCCTAGCAAATCCTTTCATCATGTTAATGACTTCTGTATTAGAGTCTGCAGTGTCAGTGCTTTGTAACAGGAAAGGTAAAACTGTAACTTCTCTTCTCTCCTCCTTTTCTCTCTTCTCTTCTCTTCTCTTCTCTTCTCTTCTCTTCTCTTCTCTTCTCTTCTCTTCTCTTCTCTTCTCTTCTC
>CM075008.1:25170077-25216986 GCA_037576675.1 Pangasius sanitwongsei
CTTCTCTTCTCTTCTCTTCTCTTCTCTTCTCTTCTCTTCTCTTCTCTTCTCTTCTCTTCTCTTCTCTTCTCTTCTTCTTTCCTGTTGACTTTTCTCATCTTGTCTCCTCTTTCTCCAAGGCATTTCTTCCCCCTCTCAAGTCTCATAAAGCTGGCTGTCACAGTGACTAATTTGTTAGTCGTGTGTGTGTGTGTGTGTGTGTGTGTGTTAAAGGCTGTAAAGGTGGTGCAGACACTCAGGGTTTGATCTATACTCATATCCATCTGCACTAAGAGCCAGAGCATCGTCTTTCTACTGCAGAGAGAGAACCACATCCACATTCCTCATCTCACCAAATCTGTCTGACCAATTCTCTATAAAAATTAATCACACACACACACACACACACACACACACACACACACACAGAGTGCCATCTCAGGTGAAAAAAGTTGCCAAGTCACAGACAACAAAGGAATAATAGAATAAATGAAAACAAAGACAGACAGAAGCATATAAAATCATAGTGAGAAAGAATGCAAGAAAAAAAGGTGAAAGAAAGGAAGAAAGAAAGAAAGAAAGTATAGAACAAACATGGATGAAATAAGGGTGACAGAAAGAAAGAAAGAAAGAAAGAAAGAAAGAATAATTTCTCTCACTGAGTTTCTTTCACTCTCTGAAATTCGAACACTGTGTTTTGGATTATTGACAACATCTAAAGCAGCAATGAAAGGTTTCATAATCAAGTGTGTGGGTAGGAGTGTGTGAGTGTGTGTGTGTGCCTGTGTGTCTCTCCTTCTACCCCAGGGTAAAGCATCGTGCGTTGCCCAGTCTCTGATGAATTGGTGTAATTAACTGAGCCCTGATCTGCTGCCTAATCCTTCGCTCTGTAATAAGGGATTAAAATGCGGCCTAAACCACCTGCTGTTACTCAACTGGCCTCCGCTGGCTCTTCATGCATGAGTGTGTGTGTGTGTGTGTGTGTGTGCATCTTGTATACAGTTCACCTCATTATTTACATATTCACTGTTACTGTGTCCCAAGTAAATTAGTGCTGATGAGACAGGAGAGGGATAGGAATGAATAATAATAATAATAATAATAATAATAATAATAATAATAATAATAATTTATAGTATTATTTATAAATGAATCATTAAAAAAACATTAAATAAACAAGATAAACAATACTGATTTTAATAATAATAATAATAATAATAATAATAATAATAATAATAATAATAATAATAATTATAACATTTATTCAGAAATCCCCTTTGATACATGTAAATGCAAATGAAACTGCTCTACATCACAACAGGAAGAGGAATTAAAATAATAAAAACTTGCCACCTGAAGAATATTCATACCAGTGCTGTCAGGACCACAGCGGATGGTGGGAAGGTGGGCACTGGCTGGCAGACGGTGGTCAAAGTTTTTGTCACACTTCTAAAAAGAGGACATTAAAGTGGGACAAAGGAAGGAGGATTGAGGGGGGATGGAGGTGTGTGTGTGTGTGTGTGTGTGTGGGGGGGGGGGGGTGTTCATGAAAAATTTGGAGTTTTTCCTCGTACCTCATTGGGCAGACAATGGAAAAGGGGCGAATGAGGAGTAGGAAAACGCCACGTGCCAATTCGCTGGACCAGTGGGCGGCCAGCCCATTCTGCCCGGTTGCTTAGCAACTCCTATTGTACCCCGGGCAGCTTAATGACTCTTGTTGCCGCGGCGACTCGCAGGATTCTAACGGGCCAGAAGCTCGGCGGTTGGCGACCAATCAGAAGAGATTAGGAGCTTTGAGAATGACCAATCAACGAGTGGGCTTGAGTCATACAGGACCTGAGCTGCTCTGGTGTAATGAATTCATTTATATCAGGTTTAAAAATCCCCAACTAGCACTAAAGCCCTCTTAATGGAGAAGCAAATATCACAACAGGGTGCGACAGTCTGAGTTTCAAACTACCAACTGCTTTATTTCAACATTTATCAACAACAAATGAGAGTTTTTACACTGCTGATACTTATTCTTTAAGAATCTATTATTCAAGCAGAGAGAGAGATTCATTCAGATTTTTTTTTTTTCTGGAAAATCCTGGAAAATGAAAGTCTTTCTATTTTCTTGTAAAATGTCGATGACTAACACCTGATACTGACTCTGTTATTACAAGTCAGTATGATTTATACTTCTCTCAGTCAATAAGAACACACCTTTCTGACTTTTGTGACAAATTATGCAATGTTTGAGAAATCGACATGACAAAATTTTTAATAACTGATGAAAAGTTCTCAATTTGTAATTCCTATTATTATTATATACTTTGTTACAATACATGTATTACACGTGATAAGGTCATTCGTGGGGTTGACTAACAACAAGTAGAACTTATTGTGTGAGTGCGTGTGTGTGTTTGTGTGTTATTTGTAATATACGTTGACAAAGCTTAGTAGGTTTATACTATGTTTAGACTATAGCTATACATTACCTATTTAAATGAATGGATATATATATATATATATATATTTTTTTTTTTTCTGACATGGGAAATCCTCAGGACAGAGGATTTTTTTTTTTCTAAAGAGTTAAAACAAGAGAGGCTGGTGAGGGAATGGCTGTTTGTATCAACTATAACGTAAGTAATAACAGGAATTGACTTGTTTCATGGACGTTCCATAGCATGAAATGTAACTATAATTGCGTAAAAAGTATGACGTGTTGTTCTTTAATAAATAAAAATTGGAAAATCGTTGACAAATTGCTGTGGTGTCAGATTATAATAAAAGAAAGGAAAGGTAAAGTGAGGTATCTGTTGCATGGTCGTAATTTTCATTTGGACTGATGCCATGCCCTGGCATTACCCACCAAACATACACACACACACACACACACACACACACACACATGCAACTTCGCAATAATCTGACTAACCCCCCCTTTCTCTTTTCAGATGAACCGGCCCATCCAGGTGAAGCCGGCAGACAGCGAAGGACGGGGAGGTAATTAACCTTCTTTTACACACATGAACAAACACACACACAAACACACACACACACACTCCCTTAAACATGTCCATGTGTGTAGAGAGGCATTAATATAGGTCAAACGCCTCTGTTGGCTCCCCATCTGTCTCAGCAGAGAGGGTCTTCTCGGTTCACCGTCACCCGGCTCGGTTCAAAGACATGTTCATATCCGTTTCTGATTACAGATCAGGCATGCATTCACGACACGTCTCATCTGCCACGGCTGAAACAAATATGTCTACATATGGTCCAATTTATTTTCTAACTATGATGCCCATATACATAAATCATTATAACTGTGCTTATAATTCCATGTCGATTATGACTCCCTCTATGCATTTAATAAACTCGAAATATGCCTCATAAAGCTTTTATAAGGTGCTATAAATAATTCCTTGATAACTCAGTCATAAGTGTCACTATTCATTACAATGTCATATGGTGTAATGACCTGTGCGTAAGCAACTCGAGCACTTCTTAACAATTATACACACATTATAAACATTGCAAAAGTCATCACTAAGTGCTTCAAGTAAAGCGAATATGCTAAAATGTTCCTTATCGTAAGGTGTAAGATATGACTAACTTTTTATTTTTGTAGTGTAATGTAATATGGAAACACTTATGTAAAAAAATGTTTCAAAAACAGACACATTATAGAAGTTTGAAAACTTTTTAACAAAAAAAAAAAAAAATCCAAAAATGTTAAGCATAAACTTAAGTAGTGCTTAACAGTGGAGGGACAGGACGCTCTCTCTCTCTCTCTCTCTCTCTCTCTCTCTGTGTGTGTGTGTGTGTGTGTCTGTCAGTCATTTTTGGAAGCACTCATTGATGACATTTCAAATGTTCATAATATTTCCATAATTGTTAATAAATATCATAGTTGCTATATAATATGTTAATCATTATTAGTTATAAAAGTTATAACCACACGGAGGGAATAAAACATGACTGGGCGTGTTATTATAGGAAACTAATCCAAGACAGGGTGGTATAATGTGGCCTGATGTGGATTATTTTCCTATAACATTAAATTTATTAATGAACGACACACTGTGATGTTTTTGTCTGTTTATAGTTACATTTAATGTTGTGGAACATGCACAAGTTCCTGTTATCACTTATGTTGCAGCAGCAATAAACAGTCGTTCCCTGACCAGACTTCCTTTTTTAAACTCTTGAAGGTAATAACACAAAAAAGCCGCTCGCCATGATATTAAGAAACTAATCACATTCGAGATAGTTGATGATTACAAGTTATCAAAGAATGTTTTAAAACACATTGTTAAAGCTTTATGAGGTATTATAAAAGTGTATAACACAGTGTGGTTGAATTCTCAAATCTGATTGGTCAGAAGATGTGCATTATATAATATAACATATATGTAATTATATATAATATAATGATATAGCTAGGCTCAGACAGTAGTTCTGGCTGTAGTATGAATGATAGGTTTATATTAATGAGCTCGTTCTGATATGCTTTTGTTTCTATAGTAACAGCTCATACACTGGGACTTGTACGGCAGACACTCCACATAACCTAAGTCTAATAATAAACCGATTTTTAAAAGGTGCGTTGTCATAAATGTATAATCATTGATGTAGTGACTTTTTTAGGAGACATTTATTTAACAGGAGTCTCAGTTGTAAGCGCTTTGTAACAGTAAAAGTTTCCCAGAATGGGAAAGTCTTCAGGACAGAAGTGTCTATGCTTTCCGGTTCCTCACTAAAATGACAATCTTCGTTTTGAGAGCGAGAGAGAGAGCGAGAGAGAGAGAGAGAGGCAGGTGAGGGACTGCAGCTATAACGTAGGTGGGAACAGGAACTAACTTGTCTCTCAGACTTCCTACAACATTAAATCTAACTATAAACCGTTAGAAATCATGACGGGTTATTCAGTAATGAGTTACACATTGTAATCGTTGGCAAATCACTGTGTTATAAGCACAATAACACATCATCACACACCCCCTCCTACATTATTTTTGTATAATTGTGCGGTCTGTGGTGTGTTATTCCCTACTTATAAGAATCATTATAAGCGATCATTACTATCTCATAAAGAATTATAAGAGCCGTTATAATGCTTATTAAACTTATCAAAACTTTTCAAACTGAATTTTATTTTTATTTCTTTTTATTAGCAGTGCACATGTGAGAAGAGCTGAGTGTAGAATCATTATTGGATTGTGAGTGCCTTTGTGTTAGTTTGATATTTACTCTAGGTTTGAGTGTAGCATATGCAGCTTACGTCTTTGTTAAAGTAATAAATATCATCACAGAAAGAAAGAAAGAAAGAAAGAAAGAAAGAAAGAAAGAAAGAATTTACTGGGTACCATAAAATTGCTATGCATCAGAGAAAAATGCCCTAGTTCTGTATACACTTTTGGCAGTATTGTGCAACACACACACACACACACACACATTATGAATCTACAGTATCTACAAATAGCCAATCAATACTGTTGCGTCAAGTGTGTGATGATATGTAGACTACACTAAAGGAATGAACTTCAGACACCAGATGTAGTATACTGACGGATTGAGTATATGTATTTAGAGCAAGTTGTGTTTATTTAATTCGTAAACATTTCCCTTACTATTTGAAATATTTGGAGTGAAACGACAATGTTTCAGAACACGGAATAGTGTCTGATGGATCAAATATGTCTGAATATACGTAAATATTAACATAATTAAATCCGCACATAGCCATTTTGCATAACTTGCCAAGAAAATGCCAAATTTGGGCTCATAGCTGTTCATATCAGTGTAGCTACAGAGAAAAAGGTTAATGAACTGCCAATCCACAAATGATAAATGGTAGATGACACATAATTAATTGCAGAATACAGAATGACATCCACTGCATGTATAATTTAGCTTTTTTTCCCTCCAACATCTTAAAAGTTGCTATGAATTGGGGGATAATCATACATCCTTTGTAAGGGTGAGACTTTAGGAAATTGGTGTGTGTGTATGTGTGAGTGTGTATTGTGCAATACTGCCAAAGTGTGTATAGAACTAGGGCATTTTTCTCTGGTGCACAGCAGTTTAATGGTACCCAGTTATTTATTTATTTATTTATTTATTTATTTATTTCAGATTTGTTCACTGCAGTCAATCTAAATTAGACTCACGAAAAGGTCTGCGAAAAAAATCGGGTAAAAATCCTGGACTTTTTTTTCTGTTTGTTTTAACTTTTTTTATGCATAGGAATTTAAATGAATTTAAAAGAAAATTATTTTCCGAATCAGAGTAATGATGATCGCAAACAAAGTGTCACGTTGCAAGAGTTTATTATAAAAAGTTTATTATGGCGTGGAATCAGTAATTTATCCTCAGTCTAATAAAACAGAAGTTTAACATAAGTGCATGGTAATTACTGAATAATGGACTGGACTGAATACACACCTTAACTGATATGAATTAATGACTTCCTTACTTTTAACTAGTCTTAATCTATAAAATCTAAAAACTAATCTATGATAACACATTTATACATACAATTATGTTACACATTGCAAAAAAATGACATTTTAGCAAGTGGAAATATCAGTTTCATAACAAATTATGGAAAAAAATGTGAAAAAATGACAAGATACTTGGCCATAATTTTATCATTGTCTTCTTCTTCTTCTTCTTCTTCTTCTTCTTCTTCGTCTTCTTCAGGTGTCATGTGTGTTTTGACAAAACATGGCTGATTGGCTGTAATTGTAAATGACCCTTGTTTACAACCAAGTTGGTGTTGTGTTACACACACTCTTGGCAGACTTGAGGTGTGAGTGTGACATTTGTGATTTAGTGGTGTGTGTGTGTGTGTGTGTGTGTGTGTGTGTGTGTGTGTATGTGTGAATCAGATGGCCCATTCCGCCACTTTCAGCCCATTCAGACCGGAGAGCTGTCAGATGGCCACTTTAATTAACCACTGTCTCCAAACAGGCCGGGCAGTGAGTGACTGGCACGACCTGGGCATGAGCCAGTCAGCTTTCTCAGCCAGATAAATTAGTTGTGGGGTGTAAAGAAGGGAGGATGGATGGGAGCTGATATCAATTACTACTTTCTCTCTCTGTGTATGAGATAGACGGAGAGGAGAAATAGTGTGGGGAAAGGTAATGTGTGTGTGTGTGTGTGTGTGTGTGTGTGTGTGGGGGAGAGAGCATGGGTGTGTATCCTCAAAGAAGCTACATAACTGTATGAAACAGAGGTCTTAGCAAGTCACATGACTCCAGCGCCTCGAGAAATAGCACCACATTCATCACACACCGATGTCAGCAATTATCCATCATGAAAAGGTCTGTTGTGCTTTTGAAGGCATTAGAGCCCATTAGTAGGTTCTGTAGTAGCCACTCATCATCTCACGCCGTGTACGTGCCCAAGAGAGATGCCACCGATTTTAAAATTTGGAATCTTCATCGGGATAAAACAGCGATTTTTAAAAGTAGGGTCTGTGAAGCATAGCCAGGATATTTTATTATTATTATTATTATTATTATTATTATTGAGAAAATTACAACCTACTATTATCAAACTTGTAGTTATTAGGATAATAAGATCACTTGAATTAAATGCTTTTAAACCCAACCTCAGTATAATAGTATAAAGAATTCTAACTCAGACCTAACATGTTCTTTATGGTGGAAAGTCCAGGAAAATTCTGGCTCCAAAAATAGTCTGAATACTGTAATATTGTGCACATTTATATAATAATCCTAATATTTGACTAGTAGCGACTAATAGAATTATGTTCATTTTTTCACCATTTTCTCCCCAATTTGGTCACCCGCCAATTCCCACCCACATTCCAGCTCTCCCCGATCACACTACATCTACCAACACATTAGAGATGTAACCGAATATGAACAAGAATTCACACTGAACAGATAATGTGTCCTAAATTAATATGAATACAGATACAAACAATGGGTGGAGTATTTCTTCTTCTTCTGCTTCTTCTTCTTCTTGAAAACTTGCCAGCTTTAGGGACTTGGATGTAAAACAAAAAAGTCACACAAACATGAGGTTTTTCTTTCATCTGGAGCTTTGAAGTGCAGCTTGCTGAAGTTTGTGGGAGGGTTGCCAAGTTTCAGCAAAATTCCCACCCCAACTACAGTACTGTGACATTTTATTCTATTTTATTTTATTATTATTTTTATTTTTTTTATACAAATTGTGTCTTAGATGTTTATTTTATTACTCCTTAGTAATGGAATAAAAAAAGATTTCCAAACAATACGTTCCCAAAAAAAAAAAAATGTTACAGAAAGGTTTTTTTTGTATGCCAGTAAAGAAGGTAACGTATTTTACCACTTTTCAGAGTAAACAACATAATGAAGGTTGTCTGGTTTTACCTGCAAAAAAAAAAAACAAAACAAAACAAAAAAAAACAGAGGCAAGTGTGACAGTCAGAGTCTCCAGAAAAAAACTGTAGCAGATTCTTCAAGATTCTCAGGAAAACTTACCAGCGAATTATCTTATAAAACTGCAGAAGATGCACATGAGAATGCTGACGCATCTTAAAAAGCAAAGGGTTTTCACACTTAATGTTTACTTTGTTACAGTTTGCTGCTCTTTATTAAAATAGATAAAAAATTCATTACTTTTGTAGGCATTTTTGCTTTGTAGTATTTCTTTGCAGTGTGCCTTGCGTAGTACTGTACATCTCAAAGACCACACAAAAAGACTTGACACTAGTCCAAATTATTCAGACAAAGAAAAAGGTATTTCTTGTCAGTGAAAACAAGTTAACAGTGGTGCACATTTCTAATTTGCAGTATATGTCTGTAAAACGCAGATATAATACAGGGAACCTGGCGACTCTGATCACGGATCTTTAAAAAAAGAGCACGTTCATTAACATGATGTTAATAGGACATGCATTATTTGGTTTTAGCCGAACTAAATGCTGACTTACTGAAGTGAAACAAAAATAAAGCAATATTTTTTACCATATTTGCTTGTGACAAATTCACATGCAGAGGACTCAGTTCAAGGGTGAAAAAAAAAAATGCCAGCAAATTGCATTAGTTGTTCTGTAAAGGTTAAAGTAACAATAGTATACAGCTTACACAATGTGGAGAGTTGGGATTATCAGAATTCCCAACAATTAGTTATGTATTTACAGTAAATAATTTGGTTGCCTCTCCTTTGTGGGTGATAGAAATGTTGTAATGCAAAAATACAAATAAAATTCTCTTGAAGTAAATGGCTCTGGTCATGTGATCAGTTACACCACCCAAATATTCATGAGAAACTCTTTTTAGAGATGTACGAGCTCAAAATAAAAATTCAGACTGGTGAGATTCAACAGGTGACGGAGGAAATAAAATGTTTCTGTGACATTATGAAAAAAAAATATATATAAGTTTAAATTCAGCAAACAAAGCTACTGTCAAGAAAACAAAAACAAAAACAAAAACAAATTCTCAGGGAAAATGGCACCTCCTTTTCTTGAGAAGGGACGACAGCATGGCAGAGCGAGCTGGCACAAACATGAGTTCAGGAAATGAAGCCGTCGTAAGACAGCATAATCCGGCGACGGAGCGTCATCGCCAGCACGGATACTGCATCTCATTGTCGCTTCAGCCGCAGATGAGTCACGAGTAGTGTATTTCTGCCTTGGATTATCTCAGCTAGCAGTTGAGAGAGGAGCGACGACTTTCCAAGATTTTAAATGAAGTAGGCTAACCAGAGTTCTGGACACGAGTGCTTCAATTCATTTCTGTCCATCACCAGCGCACTTTGTGAGTCTAATAAAGATTCCTTGATGTCCTTTAGAACGGCATTGCCCTTTCCGTTCTTTTATTCTCCTAAGAATGATTCTTATCAGAGTCGGTTTTGACAAAGTCTGGCACTTCTCTTCGCTTCCTCCCTTTTATCAGGCTGCTCTGATTCCTTTTCTTTGATACAAGAAAAAAGACCAAAAGTGCATAGGTGCTTAATAGGGTCCTAACACAATTCCATTATCTGCATCTGTATCTGTTTAGTGCTCAAAATATTCAGATCTGTTTTTTTTTTTTTTTTGTGGAAGTGGGCGTGGTCTTAGAAACCTAGAAAACACTGGGAAAAAAAAGTAGGTCGTCTGGAAAAATTTAAATTCACAAATTACAACAACGAATAAGTATTTGCAGGACATAACTTTATTCGACTCCTAAACCGGACGCTCTGTGGAACTTCCTGGATTGTTCTAGCTTCCATCTGCTGTGAGTAAGAACGCTAACAACGATTCGGAACCACAACGCCTCTCCCAAATCAAGAAACTGTTTTTTAGGCTAGAGTTAACAATGACAGCCATCTAATATTATTTTACCACAATCACTTCGATTATGGGGTTTTGTACATTCCAAAAAGATCGCAAAAGTACACTAGACCTCTGTTATAAAGTATTTCGAAATAATTGTTTTATAAGAAGATTTTTTAAAAATGAGAGAAAACAATAATTTCGAATTAGAAGTTTTACAATATACAGGGTATCTCAAAAGTCTCCATACATAGGGGACTGTGTTTTTCAGCACCACGTCGGTTGTGCCTTCGTCAGCGGACATTCGTGGACGTCCACTTCTCGGCTGGTCCTCAACACCTCCAGTCTTTTTGAATTTGTTAATAAGCTTGGCGACAATGTTGCGTTTGATGTGATGCCGTGTTTCACACCTTGCGACAGCTTCCTGATCCAGCCATGAGGACGATCTCAGTACGCTCTTCTTTCGTCAGAGGCGCTCTTAAAGGCTATCTGGAAAAAAAAAAATATATAATATAAATGTTGGAAGATATTTTGCTAAAAAAAGTGTTAATTTCCCCTATATACTGTATGTACGGAGATTTTTGGGACACTCTGCGTTTTAAAAATGAATGAAATGATTATCTTTTTGGAGAGCAGTGCGCACGGCCACCCACCCAGAGAGCACGGCCAGTTTTTCTCCCTCGGCTCCTGGCCACAGATGGCTGTTGCATCATCAGGATTTGAACTCATAATCTTTCGACGATAGGACACTTATCATCTTTTCCTTTTTATATCATCGCGCTTATTAATTAACTAGAATGTAAAGACGTTTTTCATAACCAGTAAATGATTATTGGTTCAGGATTTTCATCCGAACTTGTGTATAATCATAAAAAAAAAAAACGTTCAAAAGAGCGCAAACCTTATTATTCCGTCCAAACTTCCAACGCTATGAGCGAATGCTCGGTCTTTTAGAGTGTAATGCTGAAGCATAGATCAGCCGCAGACGTCGTTAATCAGCTCCAGCCGTGTGATGGCTGAGCGGAGAGCACTTTGAGCAGAGAGGCAGACGAGCGAATGTGGATAGTAAATCAGCTGCGCACTTTCCTGTCCTCTGTCTGACATTTGAGTCCCCAGTGCATCCTCCTCCCATCAACAACTTTCAGATTGGTCTACCCCTCTCCCAGTTCTGCGTCTCTCCCTCTCTCGGATGACCTTGTCCTCCCCTGCGTCCCTGCAAGAAAAGATGAGTCTCCATTATCTATGATTGGAGATGGCCATTATCTAAACACAATCTATGAGGCAAGTCTCACATCACAGACGAGGCTTCCTTCTGGGGCACGCCATCATCACGTCGCGCCGAGAGCTGGAGAAGAAAGTTCTTCTTCTAGCCACTGTTTCCTCAGATGAACTTCAGGGCTCTGTTGTTCTCCTCCTTCTTCTAGTTTACTGATCATTTAACCCTTTAAGAGTCACAGTTAGTGCTAACATAATTGACTATTAAATAATGCACTTTTGGCAGCTGTGGCACTAACGCAAGTCTAAGCCTTCAGCACTCACTACATGTTCGCTCCAGCACCTTAAAGCGGTTCTGTGTAGAGCGTCTCCATCAGAAACGGTTCCAGTGAGAACCTCTTCCAAAAGCTACAACTCTTATCCCACTGCCTCTTCTTTCATCCTTTTCTCTTCTTCCTGCCACGATTCTCACTACTTCCTGTTTTCCATTATTTCTCCATCTTGTCTCCATCTTCTTCTCTCTTTCTTCCCTTGTACTTTTTGCTTCTTTCTTTCTTTCTTTCTTTCTATTCCTTATTTATTTTTGTCATGATTACTTTTTCTTTCCTCCCTTTTATTCTTCCTTCCTCATTTCTTCCTTCCTCATTTCTTTCTTTCTTTCTTTCTTTCTTATTTATTTTTGGCATGATTACTTTTTCTTTCCTCCCTTTTATTCTTCCTTCCTCATTTCTTCTTTCTTTCTTTCTTTCTTTTTGTCGTGATTACTTTTTCTTTCCTCCCTTTTATTTTTCTTACTTTTTTACTTTTTCTTTCTTTCTTTCTTTCTTTCTTTCTTTCTTTCTTTCTTTCTTTCTTTCTTTCTTTCTCTCTTTCTTTGTTTTTGTCATGAATACTTTTTTCTTTCTTCCCTTCCTTTTCCTTTCCTCCTGTCCTTCTTTCTTTCTTTCTTTCTTTCTTTGACTAACATTGAGCCGAAGTATTTGGATGAATACATTAGTCATCACTTTGACACGAGTGAAACCTGTTTCATGTTATTAGTGATCCTGCTCTCTCTCCACTCTCAGACAGTGAGTCTGTCCATTGTTGCCCCATTTCACCTCTGAAACAAAGCGCTCCCTCTGCGAGACGGAATCTGACAGCGGCTCAAGCTGTCCTGGGCGTCTCAGTCTCCCTCACCTCAGGCAGCCATGTGCACTGAAGGCTTCTGGGTAAAAGCAGAATGACCACATGGGATTCGCCGCCTGTGTGCAACTTTCTCCCAGCGAGAGATCTTCTCCGCTCATCATGTAAATGAGGAACTCTGAGTCCCAGAGATAAAAGTCAAAGGAGAACCAAATATCACCTTTCATGTTCCTCTGCAAGCATTTTTTTTTTCAATCTCTGCCTCCCGAAGCAATAATTTAGACTCCCGGAGCAATAATAATTTAGAGTTTGCTCGGCATTAATTTAAATTGCCTTACAGGAGTGTGTGTATGTGTTTGTGTGTGTGTATGTGTGTGTGTGTACGCAATCACTGAGCAATTTCAGCTCACGTCATAATGGACAAAAGTTCACACATGTGACTGAAGTAGAGGAAGCAACTGCTTTTTTTCCTGGCTTACATTTTAGAGGTTTTATTTTATTTTCCTCTCCAAGACCCTGAATAATGACACTGCTCCCGATTGACCACTTCACACACACACACACACGCACACACACACGCACACACACGCACACACGTTAACGCTAATGCTAATAAGCGTAAACTCATTAAACAGCAGAAAGAAACAGCAGTATTAGTTTGGATGGACTCATTAAAGTTACAGCTAATGCACTAATGAACATTAATTACTGATTGAAACACTGAGGCTTGTAGTGCAGTGGTTTTATTTAACGTTAAATAAAGAGCTTTATTCAAAACCAGTCACACAAACAGGAGAAGGTTTCTGAGATTCTCTCTCTCTCTCTCTCCTTCTTTCTTTCTTTCCTTTTTCCTTTGTACTATGTCTCTTTCTTTCCTTCTTTCCTTTTTCCTTTGTACTTTCTTTCTTTCTTTCTTTCTTTTTCTGTGTTTCTCCTCTGTAACTTCCTTCTGTCTTTACTTACTCCCTCCCTTTTGCCCTGCCTTACTACATCCCTTCCTCCTCTTTCTTTCTTTCTTTCTTTCTTTCTTTCTTTCTTTCTCCTCCCTATCTTCCTTCTGTCCTTACTTACTCCCACCCTGCTACATCCTACTTTTTCTTTCTTTCTTTCTTTCTTTCTTTCTTTCTTTCGTACTATCTCTCTTATTTCTTTCTTTCCTTTTTCCTTTGTACTTTCTTTCTTTCTTTCTTTTTCTGTGTTTCTCCTCCATAACTTCCTTCTGTCTTTACTTACTCCCTCCCTGCCCCATCCTAGTCTTTCTTTCTTTCTTTCTTTCTTTCTTTCTTTCTTTCTTTCTTTCTTTCTTTCTTTCTTTCTTTCTTTCTTTCCTTTTGCCCTTCCTTACTACATCCCTGCCTCCTCTTTCTTTCTTTCTTTCTTTCTTTCTTTCTTTCTTTCAGTTGTAAACATCATGTAGAACTCCACTCAGCCGTCACTTTAAGAAGAGTTGTGCTTTTTCCTCGCAGGACATGGATATGCTTTTGATGGACAGCTCTGGCAACCAGTAGACGTAATAATTAAATAAACTGAGTGATTTCTCCTTGGTCAATTAGTCGTCAGCTGCTAGAAGTAGACAGAGTAGTAAACCCACATTCCACAGACAACAACAAAGACGTGAAACCGGCGAAATGAGGAGATAGGCTATGTGATGTTCATCTAACAGTGACGTTATAAGGATCGTACTCGATCAACTCTAGTCATCGCTTTAGATGTGCAAACTTGACTAGAAATTTGCAATTCATAAAATTATGACCTCGTTGTTGTATTTATACACGATTAGTTTTGACAGGAAAATAGCTCCATATTTACTTACGTAGGTTTATTCAACTACTCAATCTTTTTCCCTTTGATGCAGGAGGAAGGAGGGAGAACAAAAAGCTTCGGAATTCTGCCTAAAAGAAGAGTAGCGCTTTATTCCACTGAGAAAAGCATCAATCTTGACAGCATATGGCGTGTGTGTGAAATCCATTAATTTTTAATATAGTGAGCTGGAATGAAAAGGCTGCCTGAGACAAGCAATTGTCAGATGTCACTAGTGTTTTGACAGCTTTTTTGATCCGCCTTTGTGTTATTTGCATTTGCGGAATGAGGGCCGTCCACTCGCAGCGGCCCGCTCGGACTGACAGCCGTTTATTTTCCAGACAATTTCCTCTGCTTTCCGTCAGAGAGGAGTGAGAGAGAGAGCGAGGGGAGGGAGTACTTGTGTGTGCATTCACGAGCCAACTTTAGTCAAAGTTAAAAGCAACAAGTCAAAGTTACAAGTGCTGCACTTCACACACTTAATGTCCTCTCTTTTCCGCTCTTATATTCGACTGCATATGGGAAGAGGAAGCTCTTAATACAAAGGATGTGAAGTGTGTTCGGTGAGGAAAGGTCGTATTATTAATCTGCAACACTATTAAATGGTTTAAGCCTCGCTGTATTTTACGCTCGATGAACGTGCGAAGCTCTTGTTCGGTGCTCTCAGTCGCTGTTGATTTAAATATGTGTTTAGAAGTCATGCTCAGATGAAGGCTAAGCAGCACTTCGTTTCGAGAGGCTTTTAGAAGTCGAAAGTCCAGCGACAGGGAAAATAAGACACATGAAAAAAAACCCTCAAATCCACTGGAGCAGCTTGGGATGCTGCTGAGATGCTAATCAATTCAAATTCATCTAGATCTAGCCATTTGTGCGATTTTCTGGCATAGCACTAAACATGGATCGAAAAAGAGAAGAAAAGAGAGAGGTGAATTACAACTATGAGGTCTGGCTGCAAAACGATAGCAAAGTACAAATACAATTTTTTTTTCCTTCCTCTCTGTCCCTCCCTGAGGAAAGCTCTGAGGAACACTTGTACGTTTCCACCAGGGGGTGATTTATTATTTTTTGTGCTTTCGCTAACACATTGGAAATGTTCCTATGTTGTTCTTCTGGCTAGTTAATTAGCCTTGTAAAGCTGACATTAGATCTGCAAAAGACTCCCGATGGAGGTGTGAGTGTGTGTCCCTTAACACCATGGAGTGTCATGGAGCACAAGCCAGAATGAGAGAGAGGAACACACACAAGGTGTCTTTTTTTTTTTTCCGTTGCACAAAGAACCAGCCACCTGTTGCACAAGCTGAACGTAAGTCAGGGTGTAAAGTCAGTCATAAAGCATATACAGGGAGGGGTAGAATTTCAGTTACAGACACTCAAGGTACTAGTATTGTGGAAAGTGATCATAGATCAAAACTTCGTCGTGGAGAACGATGCATTTCACCATCACCAGCCAATCAGAAACACGATCTGACCCAAACAGAAAAGACTACATTCGTTTCTTTTCCATTTTATCATTATTACCCCGTTTTCTCTTGCCAAACCATGTGGCAAAATGTATTAGGATCTGATGAGACCAAGGTAGAACTTTTTGGACACAATTCTAAAAGATATGTTTGGCTCAAAAACAAGACAACTTATCACGAAAAGAAGATCTTACCCATGGTGAAGCATGGTGGTGGCAGCATCATGCAATGGGGATGCTTCTTTTCAGCTGGGACTGGAGCGCTAGTCAATATAGAGGGAATTGTGGATAGCTCCATATGCCAATCT
This sequence comes from Pangasius sanitwongsei, assembly GCA_037576675.1. Taxonomy (NCBI): domain Eukaryota; kingdom Metazoa; phylum Chordata; class Actinopteri; order Siluriformes; family Pangasiidae; genus Pangasius; species Pangasius sanitwongsei. The sequence continues at coordinate 25,186,219 of CM075008.1, forward strand.
ATTTTAGCACAAAGCCTGCTTCTAAATGGCTTTAGAAGATCAACGTTTTGGAATGGTCCAGCCAGAGCCCAGATCTCAATCCTATCAAAAACCTGTGACTTGAAGAGGGCTGTTTACAGGAGATCCCCTTACAATTTGATAGATCTGGAGCATTTTTGCAAGGAAAAGTGGAATAAAAGTGGAATTGTCAAATGAAGTTGGTAGAGACCCAAAAGAAACCCAATTAAATAAAGAGTTCTGTATTACAAGTAAAAAGTGCTTTGAGAAAGAATTAGTTACTGGGTGTGCATACTTGTGCAACCCCGTTATTAAAAATTGATAAATTTTATTGGTTGCTATATCACCTCAAAGGTGGAAAAAGATCAGATGTGATTTAACATGGTTTCTTTTTCTTTCTTTTTTTTTTTTTTTTAACATAACAGACATCTTCAAATTTAACAAGGGTGTGTAGACTTTTTATATCCACTGTAGCTTTGTGTTGGGTCACATTACCACATATTTGATTATTTTCCTACAGCACACCTCATCGTGTTTGATTCGTCTTATAGCAATTTTCCAACCATTTTACTGTTTTATTGTTTATTATATTTATTAGAGAATGCCTTGTGTACATTTCAGGCTTTTCATTTCACATTTATCGGGGTGTTCCTGTTATCACGCATGTTAGAGCAGCTGTAAACGTATGTTCTCTCTCCAGCCTGTTTCATTTTTTCTCATGATGATTTTTACAGAACAACACTTTGTTTTCTAACACACTACTGCATTTCTTACAGAACAGCACTTTGTTTTTTTAACATGATGTGTTTGGATTCTACAGAGGTTTTATCTGAGCTGATGTCCTTACATCGTTGAACTGATTGTGTCATATTCTCATCATAAAGTAAATATTGTTTTATTTCCATTATAGTGTGGGTTTTTAGTGTGGATTAATTCCTACTTGAGTCAGATTTTGAAAGTGCAATGGAAAAATACCCAGAAAGAGAAAGAGGGAGATTGTGTCAGCTTATCTGTAATGCTTTATCTACCATTTAAAAGATGTAAAAAAAAACAAAACAAAAAAAAACAAAACACACGCACACACTCATTTTATGCTAGCTGCTTAGCTAATGAGAACTGTGCCAACACTGGTTTGCTTCACATAGTCTGAGCTCAAATCATTATTTCTGACTACACCCACACACAGACACACACACACACACAGAGACACACACACACACACACACACACAGATACACACACACACTTTTCTGGCCTGCTTGCCCACCCAAGTGATGCAGCTCCCCTGGGTTTATCTCATTCCTTGACACCTACACACCGTTTCTGTAATGAGCCTTTCTCCACACAGATGCACGTTTATTAAACAGATGCCCATTTGTGATGACAGGTACGCGTGTGTGTGCGCGTGTGTTTGGGCGTCCAAGCAATCATGCACCTTGCGCATCTCATTTGAACTTTAAACGTGCGAGACGGGTGGTGAGATCTCACTTCACACAAACAGAAAACCCAACCCAGTGCTTTATTTAGCTCTCTCTCTCTCTCTCTCTCTCTCTCTCTCTCTGTGTGTGTGTGTGTTTCCATTCAATGTCTGCGAGATCCAAGAAAACTGTCTCAATGCCTCAAAAATTTTTTTTTAATCCTCAGACACCTTTGTTGTTCCATGACTGCATCAATTTCAATGTTGGATAATGGACAGTAAGAATAAAACAAAACAAAACACACAAACGAACAAAAAAAAAAACATAAACAGAGGAGGAATGATAGGAAAAACAATTGTACAACCCAATATTGTGATTTTAATTTAATTTACGTATATTTTTATGTAAAAAAAAAAAAAGTATGCAATTAATAAATTTGCTTATTTATTATATAACATTTGTATATTGTTTATTTGTTTGCCTGTTTATTTGTTTATTTACTTACTTTTGTTTTAGATTTCTAGTGGTTCTGTTAGGTCTATGATTTTAAAATTTTATTTAATTTATTTACAGTGTTAAAAGTTAAGAGATTATTTTTAAATGTTTATTAGTCATATGCCTATTTGCCAGTTTGACGGGTCACTTGAATTAAACTGATTTAATCCATCCTCTAATGTACTTCATTTCCCATCAGCCCCATTCAGTCACATGACCCTGTCACATGCCTTTCTGATCACTCTCACCTGTTTTGTATTTCCCTTTTTAGTGTCCCTATATAAGTCCTGAGTTTTCAGTGTATAGTTTGCTAAGGTTTTGTTGTGTATAATTTCTTGTTGCCTAAAGTATGTCATGTGATTCTTGCCACTTTTTCCCCAGCTCTTATTTTACTGTGTTTAGTTAGTTTTGTTTGTCTTTTTATTTCATTAAAATCCTGCACTTCCATCCATATCTATTATCTGACACCTAAATTCTATGGATTAGAAGTAAATGTGTACCGCGGGGGTCAGTGGGATTTATTGTATAATTAAAGGAGTTCCTGGCTACAAAGAAGTTTTATAACCCCTGATCTATAATAACCCCGATCATGGTATCTGTTTCTCATTTTCATTAAAAGAATGCACTATAGCTATATAACATATCACATCACTTTACCCATATATCCACTGACATTTCATTTACTTATCATGGCAAACTTTTACACCAGAATATACAGAATAATTACATTTCCATGTACGTAGATTACGTTGAATTCACAGTTAATAGTTGTGAAATCTCGCTTTGGACGGCGACATTCACGTTAATCGGATCCAAACCCTTGCAAAAGGATCCTGAAGCATTCGTTTTTGCAGGAACGGTTAGGATTAGCTAATAAGGGGAAAAAAAAAACTGGATCAGATATCACAGCAGATATCGAGCTATAACCTGGAATTTGACACTTCGTGGAAGTGTGATTCATCAGTGAAACGAACAAACAAGAGAGCAGTATCAGAGTACATGTAAACAACATTCTCTCTCCCTCTCTCTCTCCCTCTCTCTCTCTCTCTCTCTTTCTCTCTGTCTGTCTCTCAGTTAAATGACTCATGTTATCCTACAGCAGACTTTGCTGTGTTTCTCCAAGTTCTCTGCTGCACTCTTTCCTCACTTCATTCCACAGCATATGAAAGCTTTGGTGCATAATTTAAAATAATTGTATAGTTATATAGTGCAGGAAAGAAGTGTTTTTTGAATCTGTTTAATGCAATGAAATACAGACACTGTAAAATACCTGAACTTAAAAGATTCAGTATTTGGCTTTAGCTTGGACGGTACTGGGGCAAGAAGAAGAACAATATATCTGAGGGCAGCAATTTTTGGGCCCAAGCACCAATGGTGCAGCAATGTCTGTTTGTTGAGCCAGTGCTGGCATGTGGATGTTACTGTGCCGTATCACTGATAATACATGTGAACCTTGGGCCATATTGTACAGTGGACTTATCCTACACTTCTTGTTTGTGGGGTGCTACTTTAATTGATGGCCTTGCCATGGAAACAGCATTTAGGATATCAAAACATTCTTTCACACTGTAGCATCATGGATATCTTGACATCATGCTGACCAAATTAGATTTGAATTGGATAAATTGCCTATGAGGTTGGCTGACTTCTTGTTGGGTAGAGTTGATTGGATGGATGTGATTGTAAAAGTCTTAGGAAAACACATATGTCTATCAGATTTGGTGCATGTTGGTGAAACTGGATACTACTGCTGGTCCTAACACCTAAGGTTACACCTTTCTTTTCTCTGATTTTCCTACATAGTCAAACCATACATAACTCATTGATCCTGCTGTGAGCTGAACATATGTTTAGTCATATTAATGCTTTTATCATGTTTTAAAATCAATGCAGTAGGAATGAAGAATCCAATAAGAAACTATAAAGGGCCAACCATAATGTGGACAGAAACATCACCCGAAAATTGGTACGTTCAGTACCACAGCCCTAGTACAGCTTAGGGCAGTGATTGAACAGCGATTGCATTTCAGTATGGCATGACTACAATGCACTGATGAAACTGAAATACAGTGCAACAGAGAATTATTTACAGCATTATATATAGCATGTACAGCATTATATACAGCATGCTTCAAGTCAGGGACTTTTTTGGGAACTCAGTGAATTGAGGTTCCTACTATTGGGAAACTGGTGCTGTTGTTAGTTCCTGAACCATAATTCTAGGAAACATTTAAGTTCCTGGTCCTGCTTGCCATCCTGAATGTCACCTAGTAATCAAAGGCAAACATGACAGAACGATCATACCAAACATTTTTGAAAAATTCATGCAATTCACCAAGATGTGATTACTAAAGTGTATTTTGATTTAACTACACTAATACTGACTCTATAGTACCAATGAAAAAAATAATAAAATAAAGAACATAATTTCTATACCAGCCTGCTTTATTTTTCGTTTGTCACATGATGAAATTTTAATACACATCATGCACTTTGTGTCACTTTTCTTACTTTACATATTGGTACTACTTGAAATACATGGTGCATGGAAACACAAACCAGGAACTGTGTAGCTCTCATTCAGAATAGTTCTGTAAGTATCTGTAAATTCCCCAAAAGATTCTGGAACTTTGGTGGAAATGCCTATTTATATCAGCTATCCTTGGCACAATTCTCCAGTGTATCTTGTAAAACTTTAGCCTTGGGTTTGAACAAAGCTCAGAACTCAAGTTTCACTTTTGTTTCTTAACTCTTTTCAAGTCTCTCCTGACAATGAAGTCTCTCCTGACAGCACTTGTCGCTAAGTGTACACGTTCTTCCAGAAATAGTTCCATAAAGTCAGCTCTGTTTTTCAGAGAAGGTTATAAGCAGAGAATCATGATGATAAGCGGTGTATGTCTCCAAGTTTGGCTGTTATGTCAGCATGCATGTATGAGGTGTGTGTGTGTGTGTGTTTGCACAATAGAACTCTTCAGAAGAGTTAGGACAGTCAAGAAAAGTCTCCATTTCACATTCTAAACAGTTCTCCTTCTCTCCTGAGTTGACGTTTTCATAAGTCAAACCTATACTGTATGTAGAATTTTAATTCCATAACAAACTAAAATGTCATCTCGTTCTCTCTATATCTCTTTCTGTGTCTCTCTCAGAAGACCGGAAGCTCTTTGTGGGGATGTTGGGGAAGCAGCAGAGCGAGGAGGATGTGCGCAGGCTCTTTGAGACGTTTGGCCAGATTGAGGAGTGCACCGTGCTCCGGGGGCCTGATGGGGCCAGTAAGGGTCAGCACCTACACACCTCCCTCTCTCTACCCCATTCACCCTGACCACTCCTCCTCCGTCCACTCTGTTTCTCACTCCTCTGACTTGCTTTCTCGCTGTTATCCTATCATTACACTCTGTCGTTAGCTCTCTCAATACATCCCTGTTTTTGGGTGCATCACTTCGAGTACGGCTCAAATCTCCGAGTCCAGTACCAGGAACTTTTCATCTTTTCACCATTTTATACTTTTTTATTCTTGTTAATTGTTAATAATTATTGAAGATGGCATAATGACACCATTTTATTACTGTTTTGTACATAGTTTTTTTTTTTTTTTTTTTAACTGTTGGACCATATGCATGAAACAATTACATCTAGAGCACTAAAGGAGTATTTTGAGGATGGGGAAAAAAAAAACAGTTACACATTAAATAAAAGCTGTTAATAATAAGTGCCAAAAAGATACATGTTCAGACTTCAGACAAAAAAACAAACAAACAAACAAAAAACAACTAAATAATAATACTTCTGGTGACTATCAGGTGTCACCCAGAAGAGGATGGGTTTCCTTCTGAGTCTGGTTCCTCTCAAGATTTCATCCTCATATCATCTCAGGAAGTATTTCCTTGCCCCTTTCGCCTCTGTCTTGCTCATTAAGTATCTAAATCTACATTCAGATTTCTGTAAAGGTGCTTTGTGATGATGTCTATGATGCGATCTCATCCAGTGTGTATTCCCACCTCATGCCCAGTGTTCCCAGGATGGCAACCATGAGAGCACAAAGTGTGTTCAGGTAGTTCAGTAATCTGAATGGGAGAACCAAATAATAAGTTAAGCACACACTTCACACAAGTCTAAATGCAGGAAACTTTACCCATATATCCACTGACATTTATTCACCAACACTAAACCTGATTGCTAAACACTGTGCACAATTTAGTTCAGTATGGTCAGAGGATAGCAAATGAAGAGCACAAAACATAAAATCCTGCTTATGCATTTGAGTTTGTGACTTTGGCCCTGTTCACATTTGGTATTAACATCTGATCACAAGTAGACTGCCGGAACACACAGCCATTCACACCTGCATTTTGAATGCATCTCCAGTGCCTACTTGTGATCGAATTTCATACAGTATTTCTGCTGGTGCAAGGGTGTCACACGTCAGCCTTCTGCTGCATTTGTTTTCAAGCAGAAATGTCACGTGAATCCTGTCTCGTAACTGTACGAGCTGTTTCTCCGTTTCGATGATGTGGTCTGCTAATGAAACATGAACAGGAGATGAGACGACAAAGGAGATAAGGCATCTTGCTTCGTTTGCAGTCTTGCTGTGGGTGTTGTCTTTATCAATTAGCCTTGCGGTGGAGAACGCTAACATTCAGTATGATTTCCAAACAGTCTAGTGCAACGATACAGTCGATTAGATGGTCCTTCGTTGCTGTCCGGGAAGCATCGGGACGCTTTTGAGTTCACGCTACAAATGTTTGATGTGATCGTACTATGCATCTCAGATCATTTCCAAAGGTGGTTTGAGGGATCAGATCAGACACCTCCACACCTGTACTTAACGCTGTCCACTTACAATCAGATCACCCAGGACACATGTTAATGCCGAGTGTGAACAGGGCCCTTGATATTATGACACAAAAATCCTTCTGTGGTCTCTCCATGGCTTCGTAGGAAATATAAGCGGACAAAGTTACTTTTTCTGAACTGAAATAAAATAGTTCTTGGATCTTTGAACTCTGATTTTTGCACCCTGTCTTTACTGCACACTGTCTGTGTGCACGCGTTCTGTGAATAAAACAGTCCGGAAAAGTGTTCATCAAAAGTGAACCTTTCATGTTAGGCTTTGTACCTCCATTGCATTTGCACCTTCGCCTCCTCTCCTCTCCGTGCAGCCTATATGCGATCTACCTCTCACTGCCTTTCTCTCACTCAGAGTCTCTCTCTCTTTCTCACACCTATTCAGTCTTTCCCTGAGCAGACGCCTGCCTCTCACACCTTCGCTCTCACCTTCCCATTCTCTCTCCACACCTTCAGTTCTCCACTTTCTTAGTCCTACTAGTCCTACACTTAATACAAACACCTCCTACTCATTCTCTTCTTCCCTTCTTTCCATCCTACACCTGTGGAAAGAGTTTTTTTTTTGGTTGATTTGACACTTCCTCTGTAGTTATACAGGGGTGAGTTCCTGTAATCCACCAGTTGGCTTTCTGTCTTTCTGTTATTGTGATTACATTGGGATAAAGGCAATGGCTTCTTGCAATAAGTAAAGAATACAACTCGAGCTGTTCTAGGAAAATAATCAACAGTGGAGTGGTGTGATGCGACGCCAAAGTTCCTATATAATAAATCCTGAAGTGTTTTTTTCCTCCTCTACCACATCAGTTTGCCAGTGGTGAATAATAGAATGCATAATGCAGTTTTTAATCCATGTATAGTTACTTGTAATGTTGTGGAATGGTCATGAACGTCCTGTTATCAATTACATCGCAGTCATTCGCTCTCCAGCCTCTCTGTTTTCTTGCTCTCTCTCTCTTTTTTTTTAGCTCATTATAAGGAAAAATGCAGTTTATCACATAAATAATAAACCACAAACCACAAATTTCTCTGTCCTGAAGACTTTCCCATTGCGGTAAATTTAAATGAACACTCTTTCCTCAAAGCGTTAACACTAACTCACTGAAAACCTTTTTCATAAATGTTAAATAAACATTCACCCGAGCAACGTTTGCACATTTCTTTCGGCAGCAAGGAGTCATGTCCAAAACAAGTGTTTGCATAGGCAAGGCAGCATACAGCATCTCCTACATTTCCCATAATCCAGTGTATCAACTTGGGCACAGCATCCAATCTGTAAAAAATGGCATCATAATAGTCCAGCACAGTGGGGATGACAGTGCAGTTTGTATATAAATATACAAATAAACCTCGTTAGCACACAAACGTTTACAATTTACATCTCAGTGATATTGCACACACATTTTTTGCTAATTGGAAAGACTTTTATTTCATTATCTACTCCTTTTGAGAATAACGCATGATTGAAATGTGTCAGTTTTGTAAAAGAGCACCCCCTCTTGGTGATTAATTTACACTTTTACCGTATGACAAGCAAATTCAGCTCAAGTTCACACCAATTTCCTCCAGTGATTAATCGACATAACCTTCCTTTTCTGTGTCATTTAGAAGGTAACACAGTCAGTACCTAATTAACCATTCCAGCTTATCTTACGTCAAATAAAAGTGGAATATGAAGCATGTGCATTAAGAGTTGTTACGTCACTTTTTGTTCATTATTGTGTCTGGCAAAGTGAGAGACGTAACACAACCAAAGAGACCAGACACCAGATTTGTCGTTTTGATGCAAATGTATTGAAACAAAGAAAAAGACGCTTGCTACCAGAGAATTAGTGTCAAAATAATAAACAAAAGATCTGAGGCTTTTAACCTAAATTCTCTACTTCAACCAAAAACAAAAGAAAATAACATTGTACTGTCACCTTTCTCACTAGCTTAAGAAAAACAGGAGAAAAAGCAGGAATCCTAAATGAAAAGGCACTCACCCCTACAGCTTCCAGGCAGCGACAAAATATATAATTATCCACTAATTACAGAGTGCAATTGTGATGTGTGACATCTATATCTGTATGTACATGGAAGGTGATATTCAAATATTTACATATGTACATTATAGGTGAGCACATAAGTTAAAAAGCTAGTATAAAGCTGGAGTATAAAACTATATATATATATATATATATATATATATATATATATATATATATATATATCCATACATAGGGGACTATGTTTGCCAGCACAACATTGGTTGTGCCTTTGTCAGTGGATGTTCATGGATGTCCACTTCTCATTTGGGCCTCAACACCAACACTACCAGTCTTTTTGAATTTGTTAATAAGTTTGGCTCCAGTGTTTTGTGTTATGTGATGCCATGTTTCCTGTTAAAGTCCATCGCAACCTTGCGACAGCTTCCCGATCCAGCCATGAGAATGAGAATTTCAATATGGTCTTCTTTCGTCAAAGGCATTCTTAAAAGCTATCTAAAATATATATATTAGTGTATATATATATATATATATATATATATATATATATATATATATATATATATTGTAGATAGAGTAAGTATGAAAAATCTTGGCGGAGAGTTGGCTAAACATTGTTTATTTCCTCTATGTATGGAGACTTTTGGGACATCTGTAAGTTCCAATGCAAGCATGGAGCAAAGAAGTACAAGGTTAGCATACAGCTAGGATATGTGTCGGCTATTAACAGGACTGACATGATGGGCTCAAATATGCAGCCATTATCTCCCTATTTATATTCATCTAAAGCGATGGCATCATTCCTGATCTACATATCCTTGTGTCAGATCTGAATATCAAATTAGCTATTGCTAAATAAACAAATAGCTAATTAAGCAATTGCAAATTAAATATAAGGGATGTGTATTTATGTTCTGTGGCACGGAACCAACAACCTGATCAAAGCATGACATTCAGTGCATTAGAACAGTGCACTTGTCTTGCAATTTAGCAGTTAAAACATCATCTTTAGACAGATTGACCTTTTGTACAGTACAGTTTGTCAAAGCTAGCCTAGCCGAGGCAACATTATTAAGTGAGTGAAACATTTCTCTGTTGTTTAACTGAATATATTTACGTTCGATGGCACATAACCAACAACTAGATCAGATCAGGGTGAAATTCACTGTGTTAAAAAAGTGCACTTAGCTAGCAGGTTAGCAAACAAAACTTTTTTTAAAGAGACTGACAGTTTTTACAGCTAGGTTTGATAAACTATAGCCTATAGCCTTGGCAACATTATGAAGCCAAAACAAACATATAAAAAAAATTAACATTGTTTAGGAGATTTTTAAAAAAATGTTTCCTTAAAGTAAAGGTGTAAACGAATGTTAACAGGCCTAAAAGCTGTCAGTTTTTCATTTGCCAGAATTTAGCTGCAGTGCCATCCGATGGGTTTTCGCAGGCTGTCACATACAGTATATTGTCATTGTTCTTTACTATGGTCATGTATAGGATTTACCCATGTTGGATTCAGTAGGTGACACAGTCTCATCCCATCTTCATGAAGCTAACAAAAGTGGAAGAAAAAAAAAAAAAATTGTGTGTGTGTGTTTGTGTGTGTCTCAATTCCTTGTGGTCTTTAAAAATCTCGTCGCAAATTATCTTGGCAGAGGCAGTATCGAGGCTGGATTCCAGGAACTCAACCCCCCTCCCTCTACTTCAAACCAGACCAAAACACTTTCCTTCTGTCCTGCTATTGATGTAAATTCATACAGCCTCTCAGAGTCTCTGTGCCCTATAAAAAAGGCCAAGAAGTTTAATATGCATGTCTCTCTTTTCCCCAGCTCTCCCTGAGGGACCGTGCATAGAGTTCATGCCTAGCTGTAATAATAGAGATATGGCTTTTAGTTCCATAATTATGATGTGCTATACACGTCGCTTATTCAAACAGAGCGAATTCATGCATGCATATTATTTTCACTGTGAATTCAAAAGGGAGCATGGAAACCTCACGGCTAAAAGCTGCCACAATCTTTTTTTCTTTCCTTTTTTTTTTTTCACACCCCACTCCCCCCCGTGCACATTTCACCATGCTGCACAAAGGCCTCAAATTTGCACTGTAATTTCTGAGTCCCTCATCACTTTCATTTCACTGAAGATTTGCAATACTCGTCTTTCCACAATTCTGTTCTATCTGGGTCAGGGCGAAAGTTGGTTGCAGAAAACGCTTTTGTGTTCTTTTAATGCGCCATATTTGAAGAAAGGAAAAGTTTTGCTTGCGCCACAGCTGCCTCAAGGATCGCTCGCTCATGTATTGACCACTGCAGGGCTTGTTGGAAGGATGTTTGCACTGTAATAGTCCCGCTGCCTCCGCTGTGCCAGTGAAAGAGGCTGAGAGTCTCAGAGCAGCATGCCGTCCACTCTTCTTTGCACTCTAAAGGTTAAAGTCTTTTTGTTCCCTCGAAACGGAGGCATACATTCAGAATGGAGCCGTAGCACGATGAAGTTTTCATCTCGATCTGGAGGGGGTGTTGGGTTTACATACAAATTGTTCAAAAGAAATGAAACCATGTTTTGGTCTCATCGGGGACCTTCCTTTTTGTCTAGCATAAATCCTTCAATGCTCTTTCAATTTTTTTTTTTCTTTTGTGGCTTTTCAGAGTATGGTTGATTTTTTTTGTTTTTGTTTTTCTCCCAGATTCCCACCCACCAGCCAGCTCTTCCCTATCAGACAACAGCTGCCAACTGGGGAGGGTTTGCTTTGTTTTATATCTCTTATAACCAAATGCTTCTTGTATTGATGGGGAACAAGCTGGACATACTGTATCTGTAAAAAGAGTCTCTATTTATTTATTTATTTATTTATTTATTTATTTTTCCTAGAAGTGTAAGTGAAGTCAAAGTTCTTGGCAGGGGTCAGGAAACAGGCAGACATTTTTATTGTAGTTTTTTCCTTAAGCCATGGGGGAAAAAAACAGAAACTAACAGCGCATGACTAACAGGAGTCTTCCACATGCAAGACTTCGCGAAGAACAGATGGACAAACAAAGACTCATATGCAGCCTCTTGGTGCCTTTAGTACGAAAAGATACGTTAATAGTTACATGGGGATAATAATTCATTAATTCAGATCTGTCTTGTCCAAGTGCAGATAACCTGTGTGTAATTCAGTCCTGCAGGGTTGCCAGGAGTTTTTCAATAGCATCTAGAATACACCCATTAAATCAAGCATTTGCCTTTAAGCCTCTTAAAAAGTGATAGATTTGATAGATAAATGATAAAGCACATTACATTTTTTGTCCCTTTTGCTGGAGAATGAATGCAAGAGACTATAAAAATACAGTACGCTAATATGCTGATATACAAAACAGCACAAACCGTCAAACAGTGGTACTGATTTAGGCTAATGAATTTTGAGTCATACATAAATGATATGTAAGGAATAAAACACTACTAGGAGTGCTGTTCTAGGAAAACAATCAACAACGGGTTGATGTGATGTAGTGTGATGCCAAGGGTAGTTACTTTTACCACGCCAAACACGATAGAATCACATTTTACCATTACAGCCTTCATTATGTCCTGAAACGTTTTAGTCATCTTATAATACACCAATTTACCAACGATTATTATTTTTTAAAATTTAAATAGAGAATGACACACTACATAGTACTTTTTATCCATTTATAGTTACAATGTTGTGGAAAGTCCATGAAAAAGGTCTTGTTATTGCTTCCTTACTTTTATTTACTGTATATAAAATATGCATTGAAGTACAAGATAAGTGACAAAACAGAGAGAAAATATGATTATAACGAAAGGTTGCATTGCTGAATTAATGTGTTTCCGGATTCCTTTTACACCTGCTGAGGGTGTCAATGACTTTTTAGGTCAAGAGGTAGGAAGTGAAGGGATTTAAGAGCAGGAATGGTGTACCTACGTAAATAAATCAATAAATGTCTACATATATGACCAAGAAGGAATGTTTAATGTGTGTGATTTTGAACATTGGATGTGATCCCGCATGTCCTTTGGAAGCTCGTTTATGAACTTGATCTTAACACCTCATCAATATGAGCACTACAACCTTCTGACCAAATAAATTCATAGACTATCTGAAGAAACAAACTTACGAACAATTTTTTGATAAGTGATATAACACACAGACCTTGGCTTGCCATCAGACCCTGACAAATGCCCGGATAATAAACATAAAACAGGAAACACACACACACACACACACACAAAGTATTCATCTCAATCTGGAGATGACCCTTAAGGAGGAACTGAGCCATTTCAATGGGGAGGTAAATATTCATATGTATATCCATGAGCTGAAAGAATATGGTGTGTGTGTGTGTGTTTCCTGCATCGTAGCTCTCCTGGGTGAAGCTATCAGCAGCTGTAATTTGAGTGAATCATTGTTTTGCTGCCTGTGGGTTCAACATGATGAATATGTCGTATATGAACAAATCTAATTGGGTTTCTGAGCAGCCGTTCGAAAAGGCACTGGCAGTGAAGACGAAACCGTAAAGACCAACGTTTTACTCGTTCCCAGAAAATGAGAAATGTTTTTAGTCACTGCGGTCTGAATTTAATGGAACACAATAACCTGATGACCTAAAATATGCAGCTGTGTATTCACATGAAAACAAGGTTAAAGACTTTTTAGTGCAGTTTTAGGCCAAAATGTAGGTTTTGCTATGTGCTTTTTTATCAGAGTTGTTGAATTCTCAAAGCTGCTTAGTCAGATGGCGTAATTACAGCAGCTCTGACAATAGTTCCAGCTGCAAGGTTTATATTAATGCTCTTGCTCTAATATGTTGTCATCTACATCTATGTCTATATAATATGTCTAATATGCAGATTAAAAAAAAAAAAGTCATTGTTGATATGGTGAAAGTTTCTGTGAGGAGATGTTTATTTGCCATTTTTGGAAGGAGTCTCCAGTGTCTGTGATTTGTAAGAGTCAGAGGTAAAGCTGTAGCTTGCCATGGGAAAGATTTTAGGACAGAGAGCTTATCACTTTTTTTTTTGCACTTTTCTGTCTTATTCTTCAAGAGAGAGGAAAAAACGAGGAGCTCGTGAGTGAACGACTGCTGCTATAACATACGTGATAACAGGAATGAACTTGCTTCATAGACGTTCCACAACATTAAACGTAACAATAAATGGATAAAAATATGATGTTCTTTAATTAATTACAAAAAAATTTGAAGTGGTATAAGAGGAATAACCAATAACACGCCAAGATGTACTGTTATTGGAAAAGAATTAATTCGTCATGTCTTCACATCAGGTTGCATCACACCACCACATCATTTATTATTTTCCTAATACAACACACCCCATTGTGTTTTATTCCTTACAAATAGTGCTCTTTCCCATCATTCAAAATATACCATCGGACCTGTAGGAAATAAGAGTAAATAGACTGAATAACTATATTGACACATTGATCAGCTCCCTCTGAGTAATTCAGTCTGAACAAATCCTGTGTGTTTTTGTAATATATCACCTGAATGCTGTTTGCTCCTTAATCAGATATGAAACTAGGAGATAAACAGAAAGCAGCACAGTTAAAACTATATTAGCGATAGGTGTGCTAATCCACCTCTTGCCTAAAATTACACTCACAGGGCCATCAAGAAGGATTATACTGCTGCGATTTTGTCATCATAATCTCTATTATTAGAGACTGCACACAGATCACCATGTGTAAATATGAAACAAATTAATAATCACAAACAAGGCTCTCAAGAGGGGAAGCTGTCTAGGGTCTATCTGGAATGTGTGTGTGTATGAGAGAGAGAGAGAGAGATTAGTAAAAGGACGTGTTGCTCCATGCAGCTAATGCATTCAGCACAATTATACTGATTTATTCAGCACGCCGCACCCTGCACACACGAATGGCAGAATACATTAACAAAGCAGATAACATGAAAACAATGGTAATGAGTGTGTTTGCCCTCTTCAAGACCTGGTCTTTCTCTCCCTCTCTCTCTCTTTGTTCCTCTCTCTCTCTCTCTCTCCCTCTTTCTCTCTCTCCCTCTTTCTCTCTCTGTGCAGGCTGTGCCTTTGTCAAGTTTTCCAGCCATGCAGAAGCGCAGGCAGCCATCAATAGCCTGCACGGTGGTCAAACCATGCCAGTGAGTGTTTACACACACACACACACACACACACAGACACAGACACAGAGACACAGAGACTGCTAAATATACAGTGAGATATTGGGTTTTGATCCTCAGGATGCACAAAGTATACTTTGATATAAAATTCTCACCTCTGCCCTCTCTCTCTCTCTCTCTCTCTCTCTCTCTCTGTGCCTAATTGGGTTTCACTGATAATTCTGCGCCTCTCTACCTGGCATGAAAAAGGCCAACATGAACGATGCCTTCGCTTAAAACCGTACACGAGTTACAAATGCAATTAGATACTCACATATTGGCGAACAAATTGCAACATCATACATATTCAGGAGTCATCTGCCCAGCAAAGTGGGCAAAAGACGATGCCATCCTGAAGACTGCCTACTGTAGCATAACATGATTAGAGAGAAAACACTACAATAACCAAATTGTTGTTGTACGTAAAGAAAAGAATGACAAATAGCAGTGTAAAGGTGAGATGTGTGATGTATATACAGTACTATATAGACATACAAGATGGACATTAGTTAGTCTGTTAGTTAAAACATTAAAATTCTACAGCAGCGAAGAAAATCGTCAACCATTACAAATATTTGTTTATTAAAATAAAATGCTGGATTCTCTAATTTGTATTCAGTATGGTACTGTTTTGTTGAGCGGCTCAGAAATACAAGCTCAGAAGTGTAACTTACAGCCCCAAATGCCATCGTATCTGTTTCCTTCACCCTTGTGTTTATGGTGTCCCCGATGGACAACTTAAAAGTCAACCTAAAAAAAGAGGTAAAAAAAAAAAATAGTAAACTTTGAAAAACAAAGTTACCTTTAAATAAAAAGAAAAAAAATTACAACTTTTTTAAAACTTAAAAAGTGGTAAACTTTAAATAAAACAATCAATTATAAAAGATGTCAACTATAAAAAAAACTCAAATAAAATGTAAAAAAGTGAGCTTTAGAAGATGAAAAGAGGTTAAATTAAAAAAAGGCCAAGTTACCTTTAAAGAAAAAGTCAAGTGAAAAAAGAAACAACTTTAAATCAAAAGTCTACATAAAAGTTATCAACTTTAAATAAATAGTCCATTTTAAATAAAAACACTTTTAAAAAATATAACTTAATATCTTTAAAAACATAACTTTAAAAAAATAAATTAAAAAGAATCAAATTTACATAAAAACATTCAACTTAACAAAAATAAACTTTAAAAAAAAGAAGTCAAATTTAAATAAAATCTTAAACTTTAAAAAGATGTTAATTTAAAAAAAAGAGGTTAACTTTAAAGATAAAACAGGAATCTGGAGTCAGAGAAACTTTAAATAGTCAACTTTTAATTAAAACAGAAAATTTATCAATTTTAAATACATTTAAATATAATTTTTTAAAAGTGAAAGTTGCCTTCTTTTTTTGAAATTCAAAGTTGTCTGTTTTTATTCAAAGTTATCTGTTCTGTCTGTCTCATTTTCTGGGTGTTTTCTGAACATTTATTATTTTATTTGTTATTGTTATTATTATTTTACATTAAAAAAGGTTGCTGTAACGTTAGCTAATGACTGAGACAAACTATATTAGCTAGCTAGCAGACACTGTTGAGTCTTTTATGGACAATGTAAAGACACAGTAGCAGTTGAAACAAGACAAAATAATCAGGAATATCAACATTTACCTCAGATGTGTTGGTATGTTAGTAAGAAAATACTCTGTCTGACTAAAAATTACACCATAGTTACACCTAGCATACACTGCTAACTTCAATACGTCCCATTATATAAAAAAAAAAACATTGCAAAAATTGCACATTTTAACAACGAAACAAAGAAAATTTTAAGTGCTGTTCATATTGAATCTTCTTGTAAGCATGATAACAACAATACCATTTCAATGTAGTATTTGTAGACTATGTCAAATACATTACTGACCTTACTGAAACAGTTGGCATAGCTCATAGTTAAACCGGTTATGCCATGTAAACCTGTGCTAATTTTAAAACCACTACTGTGTATGGTTATGGCTGTGGTTATGGATGTAGTTATGGTTAGAAAAACTTGTGGAGATACATGTTTGCAGATGTTATATTTAGCCATTTAAATTACACTGTAATTAAAAAAAAAGTGGCACATAGATAGAAAGCAGTGTTTTGGAAAAATCTCCACAATCTCTAATTTACAATTTATAATTTCTCTATATACTTTACACAAGGTCATGGCAAACCTATTCTGTCTCTGGAATATGTTGTGTTTCTCCACTGTGACATATGGACCGAGTTACAAACCGAGAATGAATCTAAAGCCATCCAGGCTCTCGTTAATAATCCATGTCATCTATACCCCATCTCTAGCTCCACACCTGTTCCCTTCACAGCCAGTCCAATTCCGAATTAGATTAATAGACAAGATGGTCATGAGTACTCAACCAAGCCGTTGGGACCGCTGGGAATATTATTCATTTGCTCAGTATCTCTGCCACATGTTGTCAACAACGCAACAATGGCTAAACAAAATGGTGAGAGCGAGGAGAGAGCGGGGAATTTGTCCATGATGAGAGGATGATAAGAACGGGTACGGTGCCAGCTGCAGGACTGGTCTTAGCCAGCGCTGGCACATGAGCATCTGGCATGCGTATTAGCGTACGTAAATATCACCTGGCCGCAAATACATTTGGCCATAATGAAAGGATTTAATGGAACAGAAAGAGCAGATGCAGACACAGAAGGGCACAGGGGATGGAGGAAATCAGAGCTAGAGTCATCGCTGACTGGTGACTGAACATGCTCTGCGTTAGCATTCGGTTTCATCATCCATTCTAGAGTTCTTCAGTGAAAGTTCTACAAATGTGGTTTAGTTCTACAAACTTCTGGAGCCCTTAGAGTCTAGAGCTTTGTGGTGCGTTTACCATGTTTATGAGAACTTTAGAAGCTTGAGTACTTCAGAGTTATGATATAATGTTGAATTTTCTCAGTATGTCCGAACTGACACTTGGTTTACAGTTGAAGCTATGTAAGTGTAATTAGAGGGTAATCGTAGTACTATGAAGTCTTAGGCTGAACTTACACTACACATGATTTGTGCACCACCATGACAACCACCTATGTAGCATGGGTGGTTCAGGTGGTTCACCATGTTCTAAGTCTGCAAGATGTCGCAAATGCTGCAAAATTTTCAAACATTTTTGAAATTCTCAGCAATGAATATCATAGTGTGTGCACCTCTACAACAATTAGCAAGAACAGAGATGAGCAACAGCTAATATATCTATTGTGTGGCAGGATGAGGGCAAAAAGATTCCTGGTGACACACAGTATAAAAATAGCTACATTTGATCAACTATACCTCCAGTTCTCTTTGCAGAACAGGCAACCCTCACTTCCAAAGTCTCCCCAAACAATCCTTCCTCCTCATCTTATTTCTCTTTTTTTTTTTTTTTTGTTTCATCACAAAATAGTGCATAAACAACCACCATGGCCAGTTGCTCAGGCTCCATCTTAACAAAGTTACATAACAGTTAGCTGTTTATTTTTTGTGAGAAAGTGGGATCAGGTGCCCTTTTTGAGGGATCTCTGCAGGTGAAAGCTCGTGTAGTGTGTGAGCCTCATCCACGGTCACTTGTGTAGTGTGCATATAGCTACACCTACAAAACGACAGATTGCAAGAGATATGAGTCGTGTACTGTGAGCAGTACATTGGTTCTGAGATTTTGAAAGTTGTGTAGTGTTCACTTGATTTTTTACGTATTTCCCAAAACAAATGAGGAACAGGTTGAGAATCCCAGTGATTTTTGTCTCATTTCATGTACATATCAGATATTTACTAGCTAGCTTATTCAGTCACATCTGACATTGGTGAACTTCCCAGTAAATACATTTCCCAGTGATGCTATAGCATACAAAGACATTCTAAACGGCAACCATCTGGGGAAGGCTTATGTATGGGTCTGATGGTTAGGCGTCCACATAGATTTGGCCATATAGTGTATGTAAGTAAAAGACTCGTGTCAACTCGTGCACTTGCGAGCGTGTTTGAGTACAAGTTTAGAAGAAGTGTATGTGTTGCAGTTGTACAGATGGACTGAAAGCAGTAGAAGTATTGGTCGTTGAAGTAATGTGTAACAGTAATGATTATCCATTATTATGAACAGAATTTTGTGTGCAGATTTAACACAGTGATAGAGTATAGCCTGTGCAAACATTACGGCAATTCGAGCCGAAAGAACCTGCAGCTTGTGAAGAGCAGTTATGAGTTGAGTTCTCTGACAGCAGAAAGAAAAGAAGTGGCTTGTTTTAGTCATCAAGACTCTGTATCTTTTGCCAGAGGGAAGGAGCTGAAATATGAGGTGTGCTGGTGTGGGAGGGGTCAGAGTACATTTTTAAAGCTCTGATGTATTTGATGTACAGAGATTGCACTGATGGAAGATCATGTCTGATTATTTTTTCCCCACAATCTGTTGAGGTTTCCTCTTGGTGTGTGAGTCAGTATTGCTGTACCAGACAGTGATGGAGGATGTCAGGATGCTTCGGATGATTGCAAAGTAGAACTCTATCAGCAGCAGCCTCTTTAATCTATACCTCTTCAGTTTTTGATGATGATGGTGGTGTTTAGGTCTGATTTAGGCGAGCTGCTGGTATGTGTGCTCAGGAATTTGAATGTGATGGTCGTTGGTCAGTTGCCGATTCTAACAGGCTTTTTGTGATTTAGGAATTTTTATTATCCGTTCCTTGGTTCTGGAGGATGTGGTCATTGTCCTCGCACCACGTCATGGCTCGGGCCAGCTCCCACCTGATGGTAGGACGACGCAACATTGTCTGAAATTTATAAGCCAAAAAGTGTTGAAATGTGGAGAGAATATTAGAGTATGCAGTGCATGCAGGTGGTATGTCTGTGGGAGGTGTCTGGCCCACGGGCAGCAGTTATGAGAGATTGTGTTGACGTGCACCATTGAAGTGATGACAGGCACCATTGAGACCCAATGTGATGGTAAAAATATCACAAGCCATACTGCAGTATGTTTCAAGCTCAGGCACTGCAAGGCACTACTCTTGCATAAATTATTGGCATCCCCTCTCCTATTGCAAATAATTTCAGCTTGCTGGAAAGTGTGCAAATTAGTTTCACTTCAAAATGGGCTGTTAGGAGTGCTGTATTAATCTGCATGAATTCCACAGTGGAAAATGTCTCAAGAAAAATAAAAGGGCAAGTACAAACAAAGGGCAAGGTATAATGTTGCGTTAATAAAGCAAGGGTTATTTCAGGCAAAAATGATGTAATATTAAAAATAGGTTATTTGCATGCTATTTACATGATTTACACCAAAATATTCAGTCATTCATCTTCAGTAATTGCTCCATCCTGGTCGCGAGGCAGAAATGCACCCTGCATGGGACACTAGGGTATAAGTATTTAACATATCAAGTGTAAAAGTTTGAAAGCCTGATTGTGTTTGCAGAGAAGACGAGAAGTTTCATGAGTCTGGGAAGTCTAATCGCATATCCTTAAAAGCACAAACCTTACACGTGAAGTGGGAATGGCTCAATATGTTTAAAAAAGAGGTCACTTTTTTTTTATTACATATTGATCTTAATGAAATAGTGTAGTCAGAGAGGTGAGCGTGGTTAAAATACATTGGTGCAGAACGTAACATATATTCGAGTGAAAATCTGATATGTTGCTATGCAACATACGCTTGTGCCAGAACGTTGACATTCAACGTACAGAAGGTTCTTGCATGTGAACTTTTTCTTTTTTTTCCTGTGAGAATGGGTTGTGGAAAACTTAATGTTACAGCTTTACCTCTGAGTCTTACAAAGCACTGACACTGGAGACTCCTTCCAAAAATGTTAAACATATCCTCACAGAAAAACTCCGTATCAGTAATTACATGTGTTTTTTTTTTGTTTTTTTTTAATCTGTTTATGTCACCATACAAGTCTCTGTGTAAGTTGTGTAGGACGAGCACATTAATATAAACACAATATGTTCCACGTTACTACGTCAAAGTCATTTGCGTAGACTAACGTAAAGCCATTTATTAATGACAGGACACCTGTTAACATGTAGCTCACGTTTGCGTTCTTCGCACATGAGTATATCATAAATTCAACATTCAGTCAGCATACCAAGGTATGTTAGTGTGTAATTTAAATTATCGTGTAAATAAATAATTGTAGAAATGTACTTATTGTCACTGGCCCCTTTCTCTCTCTTTCTCAAAGCGCATAATTCTCTTTTATTCAGCGTCAAATCAAATATTAAAAATAAATAAATAAATAAATAAATAAGAGGTTCTGTAGTAGCTGCCTTGCTGTTTTATAATATGTGTACAGGAATTGTCTGTGTGTCTGGAGTTGCCTTCTTATAGCAAAAAAAAGAGGGATATAAGTTGATTTAGGAATGACTTTAGGGGCGCCATTAAATTAAAAGCCCACATCATATAGTGATGGAGCAAATATGGAGCAAATATTTAAATCAAATCCATTATTTGTGTCCTTCTGAAACACCTGTGCTACTGAGATTTCAGATTAAAACGCTGATTTCAGTAGTGTGTGTGTGTGTGTGTGTGTGTGTGTTCAATTCTGGGTGCGTGTGTGTTACTTTTTATAAGTGACAGTGACTGATGTTTATGCTACTGGCCCATGAATAAACAATTTTTCAGTCCTGCTGTAAAAATATAGCCATGAATAAATCTCATATCCTGCTATGCAGTTGTTTTTAACTCCGTTGTGACAGATTAAGTGTTTCGTCCTATTTGAGAAAAGCGGCGAAAGCTTTTTATTTATATTTGTCACAACAGTCAGCGTCATGCTGGCGTATCGAGCGTAAACTACGTCAAATAAGTAAACGCACCTTGAAAGAAGACCTCGTTTTTTTTATTTATTTTTTTTAATTCCATACCGACTCTGCGATGTGACAGAACGTCGGCGCCGTGTCTCCTTTTCCAACTCCGATCTAATCCTTCAATTACACTTTGAGTTATTGTTTTGTTCCTCTTCCTTTTCTTTACATCTCTCTGGCCCATGCAAAATCCAATATCGGTGCTCATCACGAGTGCGGCGTGTTCTCCTCAAAATGGGATTAGTTTTTTGAACCCGTGACAAATGCCTCAGTCGGACCTGCCAGAAATGACGGCTCCCCGTTGCAGCTTATCAAATTCGCCAAATTCATTTTTCTGTCAGGACGGAGGAGCCGGCCCCGGCGGTGATTATTGTGTTTGTTTGTGAGGATATGGCTTTCAGCGGGGACAGGGGGAATAACGTGTCGCTCTCCTGCCGTGTGTGTAATGCCCGCTGCCACATCACCACGTCACGGCATCACCGCATCATCTGTGCCGCCACAACCGAGGGGGAATTTACTATGGCTTGACCTTTCAGGGTGAACGCATATGAGTTTTTCATTTTATTATTTCTTAAGAGCTGGGCCATATGAAAAAGAAATATATCTACATATCATTCAAACATATGTGCTGATGTCATTACTATACATCAGTATTAAAACTTGACAACTTGACACTATGATATATATTTTATTTATGTTCATATATATATATATATATATATATATGTGTGTGTGTATGTGTATATATATATATATTTTTTTTTCCTTTTCTTCGAGATTTATTCTATTTGTCTCTGTCCTCTTTCTCTCCATCCACTTCTCTTTCTCTTTCTCTCTCTGCCCTGCTATCTCTTTATTTCTTTTTTTATCTCTTCACCCCTTCATTTCTGCCTCTCTGTCACTCAGCCTCTCTCTTTCTTTCACTCTCTTTTTTTTCCATCTCTCTTGATCTCTTCCTGCCTTTCTCTTTCCCTTAATCTCTGTCTTTTGGTCTTTCTCTCATTTTGTTTGTCGTCTTGTTGGCCTGTCTTTCCATCATCCTTGCTCTATATCTCTCTGTCTTGCTCTTTGTAACACTCTCTCTACCTGTTTCTGTTTATCAATCTCTCTCTGTCTTTTATCTTTCTGGCTCTCTCACTTTCTTTCTGTCTGTCCTTCTCTCAGTCTCTCCCTCTCTTCTCAGGCTGTCCCTCTTTTTTTTTTTTTTTTTTTACTTTGTCTCTCTTACTGTCCTTCTCTGTTTGTCACGCTATCTTACTCTCTGTATCTCTTTCTATCTATCATTCTGTTTCTGTCTCTGTCTATATTGCTTTGTCTATATGTCCATCCCTTTTTTTATGTCTCTTTCTCTCTTTCC
Source organism: Pangasius sanitwongsei (assembly GCA_037576675.1). NCBI lineage: Eukaryota > Metazoa > Chordata > Actinopteri > Siluriformes > Pangasiidae > Pangasius > Pangasius sanitwongsei. The sequence goes on from CM075008.1 coordinate 25,209,260, forward strand.
TGCTATCTCTATATTACTGTGGTCTCATTTCTTCTCTATTTCTTTCTGTCTTTCAGTTTTCTGTTGTCTTTCAGTCTCTCTCTCCTTTTGTCTCAATGTCTCAGTGTTACTTTCTCTCTATTTGTCCTTCTGCCTCTCTGTAACTTCCTCCATGTCTACCTTTCTGTCTCTCTTTCTCACTCTCCCTCACTCTTCTGTCTATCTCTTATCTTTCTTTTACTCATTCTCTCTCACTATGTCTGTCTCACTCTGTTGCTCTCCATCTCTCCCTCTGTCTAGCCTTCTCTGTCTTTATTGCTATATCATTCTCTCTGTCCAACTATTCCAACTATCACTCCCTTTTTCTCGTTTTAATTCTCCATGTCCTCTCTCTCTCTCTCTCTCTCTCTGTCTTTGCCTGTCTATCCCTCTTCTATCCTATCTCCATGTTTCTGTCTCTGTCCCTATCTCTTTCTTTTCCTCTCATTTTGCCTTTATCTCTTTGTCTCTTCCTTCTTTCTGCCTCTCTTTATATCTGTCTCCCTCTCATTCTGTAACTGCCCTACTCTTCCTCTCTCTGTCTTGCCTTCTCGATCATTCTCTCTGCCCGTTTCTCTTAAATTCTCACTTTGCCTGTATAATTCTCTCTCTCTTTTTCTCTCTTTGTCTCTATCACTTTCACTCCCTACATCACTCTTTCAATCTTTTTCTTCCTCTTTCCATCTTCCTCTCTCTCTCCCATTCTGTCTCACACCGCCTGGAATCGAGCCATGTCCCCGTGCTGGCTGTGTGCCAACCCGATGCATTCTTCAAGAGATGATAAATAAATAAGTGGACACACAGATACACAGAGCGTGAATGTGATCTAAATGCCAGATCTCTCCGCTACAGGAGGAGAAAAAAAATGATAGAGACAGTTAGAGGAAGTAGCAGAAGATGAAGGAAAGAGAGAGGGAGAGGAAAAACTCCAGGAGAGAGTGTTTGGAGCTGGAGGGGGATATGTTTGCTAAGCGTCGACCTCATTAAATCCGACAGTCTGGTCTCTCCGCCGGTGGGGGGGAGGGGCCGTTGGTTTGGAGCGAACGGAGAAAAGGTCAGGAGGTGGAATGAAATGAAATTAGAAAGGACAAAATAGCGCCGCTCTACTCCAGCTCTGTGCAGAATCGATTCGACTAATTGAAACGGCATCCCGGGCAGCACAGCAGATGGGTCCCTGCGGGCCAAGGAGTGTGTGACAGGATGTGATATGAAACCTGCCGAAGCTCACACACAGCTGCCACAGAGCCACTGCACAGCTGAGGTTCATGAGCAAAGCTGGCCTGGAGCCTCGCGCCTCACACTGGCGCTGTTTTTTTATACGCCGTCAACTTTAAAAATGTTTACACTTGAGCTTTCCAGCATAGCAGTGCAGGCCACAACTTAACAGGTTTCATATCACATCCTGTCACACACTCACGCACACACACACACACAAAGTTGGCAGCAACTTTTACTTTCTTACAAAGTTGGGCTTTTTTAATGTCCAGGACTGAAAGTGTCTTAACCTTCTCGATAGCACAGCTCTATTGGATTCTTGAATCTGATTGGTCAGAAGGTGATGATTAATTCCCTATAACAGCAGCTCTGACTCCAAGGTTTATACTAATGCGCTCGTTCTAACACGTTACCGTTTCTGTAGGAACGACTTACTCAGGGACTTGTACGACAGACACTCCACATAATATACGTAATAATAGGCTAATTTTTTTAATCTGATGTTATTTAACAAAATAAATAAAGTAATCATTGATATGGTGAAGCTTTCTGTAGGGAGATGTTTAATTAACATTTATGGAAGGAGTCTCCAGTGTCAGCACTTTGTAACAGTTTGTAAAGTTTTCCAGCAGGGGAAGGTCTTCAGGACAGAAGAGCTACAATGAGCTGCGTTTCTTTAAGAGAGAGAAGAGGAGAGGGTGATGAAAGAGTGACTGTTTATAGCTGCTAAAGTGATAAAGGAACTAACTTGTTTTGTGGACATTCCACAAGATTAAATGTAGCAATAAATAGATAAAAAGTATGCCATTTTTAAAATAAATTAGAGATTGTAATTGTTGGTGTAGGCAGATACAGAATAATCCCTGACGAAGCCACCTTTCAAGAGATTGTAGTAATTTTACAGTTAGCTAATTGTTTTTTTTTTGTTTTTTTTTTTTTTTACTTTTTAAGCACACGAAAGTTACTTTTTTACAGTTAGTCTTTATGTGCTTGACCCAGTTTATATAAAAACAGTGTAATTTAAAATAAAATCTTTATGAATAAAAATAAATAAATAAATAAAAAAACTAACTGCTGAGGGGAAAATAAAGTAAGGAATATTTTTAAATAAATTTGAAAGAAAATCCATTGTGATTATTTAACAAACCATAAAGATTAATAGTAAAGCCTCAAAAAACATCACTTGTCATTACCTGCAAATCATGTTTATTTTGTCTATTCTACTACAACAGCAGAAATTTGCAGCGTGTGTGCGTGTGATTGTGTGTGTCAGCCTTACAAGCCTCTCTGCAACTCACACAAGGACCTGTCTCTGTTCATTGTCCTTCAGATTAATTTGATGCAAACCGGGGAGTGTTGTCATCAAGCCGCCGTTATATTTTCCACAAATACTTGTGCCAGGATTCAATAGCTCATGTTCCTCTCAGAAGCAGATGTAATTAGGAAGCTGTATCCAATGACATGTTGGAAAGCTTTCTGAAGCCTACCGTGGTCTTCACACTTCTCTCCAGTACACACAGCCAGAGCCTCAAGCCTTCACACACAGCCATCACTCATACAGCTCATCAGCTCATTGCCAGCACCCATCATTTTTCCTTATGGCAACCCGAGGGCCCAATTAAAGCACACGGTGCAGGGCTGGGCTGCGGAGCGCTTTCATGTGGACATTTCTCTTAACACTGGTCTAATAAAATCTGCACACGAGGCCTGAGCGATATGACACAGTTACCAGCGATAACAATACGAATGATGATGAGTAGCAATATCATTTTCTGTATTGTTTCTTATTGCTTGTATTAGTTGTTTACAGTATTAAACTCTATATTTCCATATATTAATGCAAAATTCTCCCCAGCTACTGTACATGAATTTTATTCCTATGCCAACCATAAATTGTTTAAAAAGATAAAATAAATAACTAAATAACTAAATAAATAATAAAATAAAATAAAATAATAGTTTGGAAAAACCTGTCGGATGTTGCTACAGCATAATTCTGGAAAAGAGCCAAAAATGACCAAAATTAAGTTTTTCTATCAATAATATACACTTACACATTAATTTAAACAAACAAATAAATAAATATCACCAAAATGACATAGAAATGTTTTTATTAGGCTACTTTCTAACCTTACCATGTTGGGTAAGGAGTCAGAGGTCTAGCTATGTGTGCTTTTCTCACAATTTTGATCAAGTTTTGGATGGTTACATGCCACAGCAAAACAAACATCAGCCTAATCAGTTCAGTTTGTAATCAGATATCAGCTGTCAAAATGTCTGCAAGACACCTGTGCCATCACATCATCATCATCAGAAGAGAAATGAGAACTCATTTCCCATTGAAAACATTACAGTTTTCAGAATTATGCTGTATATAGTAGATCATTTTAAAATGTAACCATGTGAAGGGTTTCCCAAGTTGTTTCTGAGGCATAACTGTTACTTCTGTGAGTCAATATTTGCATCAGTTTGTTGACCCAGCTGCATAAAATAGCTTAAAACCTTGAATACTGAAATTCACAGTTTTTCATCACTGAGCAAACTTTTTTTTTTTGTTTTAAACTCCTTTTATTGATTTCTGATGCAGACATTTTTCTTTCTCAGGTGCAGCTTCAAAGAAATGGCTTTGATCATGTGACCAATTCCATAACCCCCACACACAGACTTAACACTCTAATTTGTATGTAATTTATAGATTAGATTGCAATAAAAATAAAATAAAAGTAAATAAAATAAACAAAAATTTATACTAGCAAATCTTTTACAACTTTCCAAACTTAAAACAAGATTTTGGTCATGGCTGTACCTTGCTTAGGGTTGGTTTATTTAATTACTGACTTATTTATACAGTTTACCTCCTACTATTGCTGACGTTCATTTTGTAGCTACGCCTCTTCCCCATACACATACAATGCATACAATTACAGTATATGCCATAAATCACCAGGTGCTTCATTGCTGTTTGAAGTCTGGTAGGAATATAGAGTTTATGACTTGGAGCTGTAGCTTTGAAACCTAAAAACATTGCCACATCAAACTGGTAAATTTTGATAATGAGTAGTGTTTATTTCTCACTTTTACTTATCAAATGGCAAGAAGTATAAAATATATACAAGGAATATGAAAGCCTAATCAAATCATTTTGTAATCAGATATCAGCTGTCAAAATGTCTGCAAGACACCTGTGCCATCGCATCTTCATCAAAACTGAAAAGATTGTTTATATGGTCTGTACAGATGACAGCACACAAAGTTTTAATAATGTTTATAAATGATCTGATAAACAAAATTATTGACATGTGAAATGGTGAAATGGTGATATGAGTAAGATGTTTGCCCAAAACCCAAACTTACTAAATAAATGATCAAAAAAAAACAAAAAACAAGTGTTTCAAGAGCGTGTGAGAATTTAGTTTAGTCCTGACTGATGTGATTGTGTGTGTTGCTGTTTGCGATGTTCTCAGGGCGCGTCCTCCAGCTTGGTAGTGAAGTTTGCCGACACGGATAAAGAGCGGACCCTGCGCAGGATGCACCAGATGGCAGGCCAGCTTGGCATCTTCAGCCCCATGACTATCCAGTTCGGGGCCTACGGAGCCTACACACACGCTGTAAGAGCCGATATGTTGATTAAACTGTGTTTTATTCCGGTCTAAATGACCCATTATAGATTTTTTTTTACTAGATGTGGAATGATACTAAAGATCCGTTTTCACCATAAACATTGATGTCCTAGTTTCTTTAACGAATGTAGAAATAAAGGTCATTTGAGTCACCATCACAGTCACTCTATCTATATACAGTATACAGTATATTACATTACAATTACAACTGCAACATTATAAAATCAAAAGATATGGTGTAGGTCAGTGGGACGGCCATTCCTAAGTAAAGAAACAAAAATGAATTAATTAATCACTTACTAACTTATGTGCACTCATACAAGTGCTCAGTGGATATCAGCCACTCTAAAAATAACTTTCTCGGCCCCAAACACAATAATACATAGTCTAAGGCTGATTGTAATGAATTTACACGTCAGCCCGTGGTACTTTCGGGACTAAAGCCAAGCGAAAATATGTGAGCGCGGCTGTATATAACTTCCTCCTTCCCAAACACTAAACTGTCTCTCAACTCCCAGGAGTGAAATCATTACTGTGTATATTTCCACCCCTGCTCAAGTCTCCGTATGTTTGGAGACGGCAGCGTTAGCGCTGAAGCTTTGACCGATAACAGACTCTGGCTAGCAGATGCTGTCTGTGCCCACGCTGCCGACACACAGCTCGTTATAGATGCTTAGCGAAGAACAGCCGAGCAGAGCGAAGCCGCAGTTGGGAATTCTGGAGGCCTAAGTCCGTAGGGGACCAAGTAGATATTCGTCAGCTCAGTTAGGCCACACAAAGGAACAGGATGTTTCCCTGTGGGTTTTTTGTCTGCATATTATACTAAGAAAGCGGTATTTCTGAATCAGTATTTTCCTATCTAAAAGCATGCTGGGACTTCTGCTCAGGAAACAGGGAAGCTTAGAACAAACTAATAGTATATGTGTATATTATAACCAAATAAAGACATAAATATATGAACAGTTGACAGGTTGCTATGTAACACAATTGTCAGAAGGTTGCAAGTTTAAATCCCCTTAGATATTCCAGGCTGGGAGTGTCTGAGAGACTGTATTTGGTCCAGGCCTCAACACTAGCCAATAGTGGCTATTTGTGGACAGTTCAATCACGTAAATTAATTCATCTTCAGTAGCCGCTTTAACCTGGTCAGGCCGTGGTGGATCCTGAGTCTATCCTGGGAACCCTGGGCATGCCAGTCCTCTGCAGAATTCTATGTAATTCTCAAGAAAATTTGAAAAAGTGGTCTTGCATAATGTATATGAAATTGAAGTAATGGCTTGTCCTCGAAAATGATTTGGTTTTCCATTTCATTCGTGACTCGGTTTCTCTATCAAATGGACTCAGGCTTGACTTTGCCTTGACCTCCTTAAGACTTGCCTTTTACCTTCACTTTTTGGGTGAGAATTAGTAATAGGGAGACATTTTTTCTTCCTTCAAACTCTTCCACTGTTTACGTGAATCATTTCCTAAAAAAGAGGACCAACCTATGGTAAAAACATGTTTCATAACAGAAAACAACAGACACAAAACTGAGGCAAAGGGAGCAGTGTGGATCCCAACTGGGAAGTCAGACTGTGGAGTGTTTTCCTTTGTACATTTCCAAGACCTTTGTCCTCCACAATCCCACAGTTTTTCCTAAACTTTAATGACCCTCTTTCTGTTATTCATGTCATTCTTTTGTTCTTTGTCATATTGTAGCAGATGATGCAGCAGCAAGCGGCGCTCATGGCTGCCACACAGGGCTCCTATCTCAACCCCATGGCGGCCATCGCAGCCGCTCAGATGCAGCAAATGGCAGCTTTCAACGTCAACGGCCTGGTAGCTGCCCCAATGACGCCCTCTTCAGGTGGGAGGAACTTTAGAGCACTTTATCACACAAGTTTACTGCTCATTTAAAGGCCCCACAGGGTGAACAGTACCAATATACTCACGATTACAACAGCCCAGAGCAATGCAGTGTGGGTTATGCTATGACTGGGAGTGTACAGTAGAGCTATGGGCCTCATAAACACTGTGCATTACAGGGAATTACGAGAGAAACCCTGGCAGAACAGAGAGGCAAGGAGTCGAGAGAAGGAAGGAAGGAAAGTCAAAGTAAAGGGTTAGACAGCTGCTTTCTGTTTTTAAATAGGGTTAGGTATTTTTTTCACTGTTTTTGTTTGTCCCACCTGGGAATGTGGCCAATCTGATGCCTTTGGATGATGAGTCCTTGACAAATTGATAAAGATTTGTGAAAGATAATCCTGGACCTGAGCTTGACCCCTCTCTCCAATGCGGAGAGACACTCTGATGCCTCAACAATGATAAGTAAGCTGACATCCAGGGCCAGGAGAAAAAAAAGAATTAAATAAAGTGTCCTTCAACCCCCCCCTCCTTTCACTTTCCCTGTTTTTCTGTCTGCTTTCGTGCATTTGTAATCCCTAAAGCCTACACTACTAAGGTTATACCTATCAAATTTAATCCTACATGGCTTAAATGCCCTTCACTGCCACAAGGAGAAAAAAAAACACAAGAAAAGAAGCTAAAAAAAACATCAAGTCAAAACCAACAAACCTGAGATTAGATGGGACCATTGCCTGAGGAAAATGCCTAAGTCCCTGTGTCTAATCGAATGACACTCAGGATTAGTGAATCATCCTGCCTGAATGCTGTTCTGATATATACTTCACTTTGTAGCATCCTGCCCTGCTCATGTCTATAGTCTTAAGACCTTTGTGGCACAACTAAATATCTAAATAGAATATATATATATATATATATATATATATATATATATATAATACTCAAGTAGCTTTGAAACATACAGTCAGGTCTGGAAGTATTTGGACAATGACAGAGTTTTTGTGATTTTGCCTTTATACACCACCACAATGG
>CM075008.1:25217086-25234834 GCA_037576675.1 Pangasius sanitwongsei
TACCTCTATTTTCAGGGGCTCAAAGGTATTTGGACAAAGTGACATAATTGTAAATATAACCATAATTTTAATACTTGATTGAAAATCCTTTGAAAATGTTTTATTTCAAATCCATTGTGTTGGTGTATAAAGGCAAAATCACAAAAAACTGTCATTGTCCAAATACTTCCAGACCTGACTGTATACACAATTGCCTACAGCAAATGTGATTTACACAAACCAAAATCCTCAACCATGATTCCACGATTGATATGCCATTTGTGTCCCACTGATGCACCATATATGCATTTAAAGTAAACGAAAAGGACATTTGGAACATAGGCAAATTATCCTTCACAACAACCCATGTGCTTGTTTCAGATACCTAATCCACCTTTACATTATTTAGGAGGGTTCAACATTTGAATGATTCCCACCGATGTTCACAAAGCTCCACCCTCAGGATCTATGGTGGCCCGTAGAGTAGAGTGTAGACAGGATGAGCATCCAAACACAACAAGTGTTCTGGACCAGAAGTCAGTTTTTCCCAGTGATTTTTTTTTTTTTAATCATGTACTATGTATCTTGCAGGTTACATGTAGAAGTAAGGAATGAACAAAACAATCAACTACTGCACCTTTAAATAACTGTACAGCAATTAGAAAACAACATTTTGCCTGTCCACTACCAGCCCAGTAATGAAATAATTATTAAAATACTTACAAAATCTCCATAACATTCACTCAGCCCTGTTACCTGAAGACATTCACCCCTCTAAAACATTTGTAATAATCCACAAGTCACATGTTCAACATGAAGATGTGTCATCAAATTTCCTGAAGATCATGGGAAGCAGAAAGTTTCTCTCAATCTTTTTCTTTATTTTCGATGATACTGGGGTCTTTATTATTTATTATTATATATTTATTGTGTCTTTAGAATGTTCTGGATGTCCTTATGCTATTAGTATGGATGGTAGTTAACCAAATTTTGAATATTTGATAATTTAATGGTAAAAAAGAAAAAAATGAACGCTGTTACTCTAAATTTTACTTTAAGAGTAAAAAGCCTCACCATCCTCAGCAAAGAAAGCTTGTAAAAAATAAGGTATTGTTGTCCGAGATGAGTTAACAAAAATGTGAATCTTCCAAATATGGTGTTATATATTTTGAAGATACATAAGTACATTTTGTAACGGGGATATGAAACCAATTTTGTCACTTCAATTGCTAAAGATCTCTAGTTCCAAAACATTACTGGTGATATTCACTGAATGATTCATGGAATTTGCTCTTACAGTAATTATGAACCCTCAACTTATTTTATTCTAGACGAATACTGTCCTCCAAATGTTAACCAGAGGTTATATTTTTTTCCCATGTGTTGGTGAGAGCTTAATACACATACAAGGTCATGGCAGCTTTGCCTCCTAGCAAACATCTATAAATAAATGACATTTCCAATCATGTGGAATCTTTAAACACTAATTAATCATCCACTAACAACGGCCAACAACAGGTTTTAGCAACATGTTGGAAAAGTGAATCAGTCAACACGTTGCTGTGTCTCCGCTTCCTCCCTGATGAGTCAGTCAGGTGTTTGCAAACTGCTGCGTTGTTCATGAACTGTTCACAAGCAGAAGGTGCTGTCTGTTTCGTACGAGCAGATCATTTCTAGGCTTGGCAGCTCCGCTGCGAGTGCTTGCTACAATCGCATGTACAGAATTTTGAGACAGATTACTTGCCGTTTTATTGCCGAAATCGCATAAAGATTTCGGTAATGCTTCACTTGACGAATGTGCATTCATAAAGCTACAGAGCAAACATTAAACCCATCAAAACTCAGTCTGATTTAGCGCCAGAGAGGTATGCACAACTCTGTCAGTATGGTGTCTTTTTTATGGTATTGTCAAGGGTTTTATAAAAAAAAATGTCTTAAAAAAACTTATTTTACTTGGAGGAGAAAATATACAAAACTCTGTGTCATGACACTGAGATGACTATTTTATAAAAATCTAATCAAAAGAATTATGAAACTCAATTTACTTAAGGGCTAGAGAAAATATAAACAATTGTTAGAACTGTTTAATAATTGTCACTGTCAGAATCCTCACAAAGTAACAGCATTGTCGAGTATTATCATAACTACTGAACCCCTGAATCACAAATGTATCGATGCGTATTATTACGATTTGTCAACTCATTATTTTAAGATCTCATTATTTTAACTTATCTTATTATTTCAGGGTATTAAGTAGTTATTTTTAACTTAATATCTCATTATTTGGACTTAACTCATTGTAAGACATGTCGCTGTATCGGTTTATCATGTTGTTATTTCAACATATTGTGTGATTTCTGTCAATAAATGTCTCATTATTTAAACTTACTTCAATATATTATGTCATTATTTTAATTTAAGATCACATTATTTCAACTTACTTCAAGATATCATTTCATTACTTTTACTCAATGTCTTATTATTTTCAGATATGTCATTATTTCTTCTTAATATATTGTTATTTGGACTTCATAAGTTATTTAAAGATATCATTATTGCAATTTAACATCTCTTTTTTCAAATTAGTTACTCATATAATCTAATTATTTTGAACTTGTAATTTCAATATTATCTTGAAATAACACCCAACAATCTATTGCTAAGACTAATTTATCGAATATAAGCTTATAATAATAACAGTAATTTACATTTTTTTCTACTGTTTTCCAGCCTGTTGTAAAGAGTCTTTATAAATGTTTACGCAGCTTTAAGTATGCTGTCATAAAGGGCCTGTAACTATAACTGCAAATATTTCTCACTTCTATTGAATATGTCAGCCAACGGAATACACAAGCTGGTTCTGGCAGGTGTGTTGCTCTTACAGGTAACTTCATGTGTGTGTTTTAGGCACCAGCACACCTCCAGGCATCAGTGCCACAGCAGTGCCCAGCATCGCTGCTCCAATCGGGGTGAATGGCTTCAGCGCACTGCCTCCTCAAAGCAATGGCCAGCCAGCCTCTGAACCCATCTATACCAATGGAATTCACCCCTATCCAGGTAACACATGATTATTAAGGCTTGACTCTAAAGATAATAGCCTGCTTTACCTAGAAAAGATCTGACACCAGTCTATAAAACCCAACTTTACCTTCTAACTATCCAGGCTGGGTGACTTTCTCTACTTACTGTACTAGTCCTTTCATTTCTTGGTCAATGTCTGTATTTGTCTGTATAAACTTTTCTCTATTTCTGTGTCTATCTCTGTACAGCACAGAGTCCAACAGTGACCGACCCTCTCCAGCAAGCATACGCCGGCGTGCAACACTATGCAGGTGCTTTCATTTCTTCTTTTCTCTCTGTCCTAAACCTCCGCTGTGGTCTCCTGCAGTAGAAATTGCTTTGCAGACTATATCGGAATTGGCTCTTACAATAATAAGACCCTGTTGATCAGGATGCCATGCATAGCTTCTGGAACTCTACCTTGTTTCTTAATGTTTCCAGCCAAACAAGGCGTTTAGAACTGCTAAAGCTATTTTAAGTGTGTTAGATTAGAGGAAGAAACTGTTTACATCCACTGCCAATGTGCGAAGTCTGACTGACTGAGGAAATGACTCGATGATTACCCTGTTCCAGAGTAAATAAAACGGATTTTGCTGTTATCAAAGGTGGATCTACAGGATGGCTGCTACGGTGCTTGCAATTCTGCGTCCACAGACCCTAAATTTCCGTACAGCACACCTCCAATGGAAAAAACAAACTTTTGAAAACTGTGACACAATAAATATTTCACAGCAGAATATAGTCACTGGTTTGGAAATGGTTCACAGCACCCTGTCTTTAAAAGTTATTAGAGTTTGAGTTTGTTTGAAACAGTTAGTGGTGAGTCAGATGGCCTTTTCCTGTGAAAGCAGACAATTCTTGGCCATGTTTGCACAAAAATGATCAGACTCTAGTAAATGTATAGTCTGGTTTACGATGCTAAGCACAATGGGCTATATTAATACGATAATTACAACTAATATTATTCATGCAGCAAAATATTTGCAGTATTCTTCACTGTAATTTGTTTATTATTTAAATGCTTTCCATCTTCTAATGCATATATTATCATATTAGCCATTTTTTTTATTTTTCATGTTACTTTTCCACTATTGTTTACGTTACATTGTATTACATTTGACAGCAAAGTAAAACAAAGATATTTCCTGCTTCAGTCCATTTTCCATCCCTTGCGAACTTAAAGGCTGCCACTGGTGTTGTGGTCTAGACTCCATTAAAAGAAAAAAACTACTCAAGAAAATTTGGTGTGAACTACATGCAGTTAATAATCTGAACAAGGAACAAGAAAAGGGACTGCGTAACCCATCTCTGAATATGCGTAACTTTCCCCATGTAAATATTGTTGGATGTAATTCTCCAACTCTGAATGTGACAAAGATGGACAAGTTAATCGTTAAAAGAAAGTACATTATTCACCTGTAGTTTCACCGGTTATAAGAAATCAAGATGACACAACAAGATGTTAAATGTAACATTATAGGTGGAGAGTAAAGTTGAAAATGGTATGCAAATAAAAAAAGAAAAGCAATTAATGTATACTGTATTGAATTCTGTAATGTCCATATGATAATCCAGTCACCCCATTCAAAACATACTAGCGCTACCACTGCTCTTACAATAACTTAGACATACAACTTGTGTGTAGCATGCTGATAATGTTTGCTTAGATACTATATGTATGCACCAAAAGGTTGTGTATATTGAGTTGATCTTCATATATTGTCTTTAGTGTGTCATTAAAGAAATATACTGTATATTTAAGCAAACAAGTATTTAGAATGCTTACTTGTTTAGTTACGCCGATTTACTGTCCATATTCAACTTTCTCAACAATACACATGCTTTATTAAAGTCAGAATATGAAGCAGCACGAGAAAGATTGCAGAACTGAGCTCAGAATGGCAGAAATGGATTAATAACCCACTTACTCACTGACAGAGAGGTCCTTATGTGATTTCAGATGTGGCTGAAATACATCAAATTCAGCTATTGGAAGTAATCATAACTGGGATTATCATGCTTTTTCTTCCTCATCCTTTACAATCTCATATTGACTTGATTTAAAGGCCAGAAAGTCTGCGGAGTAAAACCGCAGCCGTTTAGCATGCAGAATCAGGTCCACAATGGCAGAGTAAATGAAAGCTTATTTACTAGATAAGAACTTAATGCAAGGCCGGTGTCTCTTTTGCAATACCTATGGGAGGACAGCTTCTATAAAAGACCCTTTTAACCAGTTTATTTTCGCCGGGCGCTGAACCACAGCAAAAATAAAGACGGCTGACCATGTGCTATAACACAATTTATTTATTCAGCATCTGGAATGCGGGAACAATGCAATAATAATTTAAGTTCTTGTGTCAAATCGGGGAATATTGATGCAAATTCCCTCTGCTCTCTCTCTCTCTCTCTCTCTCTCTCTCTCTCCCCTCATCTTCTTGTATCTCCTCGCAACAGCAGCCTATCCTGCCGCCTATGCGCCAATCAGCCAAGCGTTTCCCCAGCAACCGGCCATCATCCCCCAGCAACAGCGCGAAGGTAAGAGTGGCCCCGCCCATCCTTGATAAAAAGGTGATAATTGCCCCGTTCTGCCTGTACATTCTCGAGTCAGAATTAGCAGGAGAGGAAAAGTGGCAGTAGAACAGTGACAAAAAAGGAGTTTTAGGGTGAGCGCTAAAAAAACACATGAGTAACTTTCATCACATAAAAGCCCAGAAGATATGAAAAGAGGTTCTAGGAATTTATTTTCAAAATTGCAACTTGTTGCATTTGGAGTCCTGGGGGAAACATCAGTTATATGCATTCATACATGAGCTATGTTAAGGTTCACATATTGATAGACTGGTGGTATATTTTCAACGTTGGAGGGAAAACACTGCTTATGGCACCCAACCCATCATAATAAAGTTATATACCAAATATTGCAGATAAGGTTATTTTTGCTCTGGATATAAAAATTCACATACTGTATCATTGCTTCAACTTCACGGTTATAAACTTAAATGTATGAAACGTTTTATTGTTCACGGCTATTGGTTACAGAAAAAAATAGTGAAAAATAGTACGACAGTTTATTTTTTAAATAATAAAAAGGGGTAAATATAAGGACACTATGTTCATAGCGAGGAATTCTTGTTAGCCAGCTAGGATTTGGTTGTAGGAAGGAACACAAAATCCTGAACAGGACAAAAAAAGGACCCAGGAGTTTTTGACAACATGCCTGAAAGAATGAAAGCTGGACAATGTAGAATAAAAATTAAGCACATAAGGGAATTCATTTCATTTTTAATCCAGGGAAAGCCTACAGTTTTGTTTTTTTTTCAACTAATTTAGAAAACTTTCTAAGGATTTCTAACTCATATAAACATCGATAAATGTGTATAATATTCACTGGTAATGCTAGTGAGCTAGCTAACATTTTCTTATTTCAGCCACATTCATAAACATTTATAGTCTTCACTTTTAACATTAGACAGCTTGCAAGGATTTCTGAGAGAAAGTCATGTTTAGAAATGTTTTAATAACTACTGTTAATGTTAGCTAGATGGCTAACATTAGCTAAACTACCAGGGTTTCTGAGAGGATTTTTGAGAAGCCTTATTCACAGATATTCTTATTCTTTTAACATTAGATAGATTAGACATACGCTAACTTGCAAGGATTTTTGAAAGAAAGTCATGCTCATAAATGTTTTTTTAATAATTACTGTTAGCATTAGCTAGATGGCTAACATAAGCTAACCTGATAGGATTTCTCAGGGGATTTCTAAGTCTTCATTTTAACATTAGACAGCTAGTTAGTTTCCTCTTAATTTGTAAGAGGAAATCCATATTCATAAATCTTTAGTAAATATTGTTATCATGATATTATAATCTAACATAGTCTATCTTGACAGGATTTCTTAGAAATGTGCAAATGTGTGATGTGCAATTATGAATTTTCAATTATCAATCATCATATCAGTACATATACATGGGATTCATGGGACTAAATCATGGGCTTTTCCCATTTCCACACTTACTCTCAAGTCTTATTTCTCAAAAGGATATATTTACATGTTCATTTGTGCTAGTCTATTCATGTACTAAGTGTGCTTTTTGTGTCTTCTTTTTGTGTGTCTGTTTCTGCAGGGCCTGAAGGCTGTAACCTGTTTATCTACCACCTGCCGCAGGAGTTTGGGGACGCTGAGCTCATGCAGATGTTTCTGCCCTTTGGCAACGTCATCTCTGCCAAAGTCTTCGTGGACCGGGCCACCAATCAGAGCAAGTGTTTCGGTGAGTACCCACAACGCTCATCAAAAAAAATGACAACCAGCCGTAAGGAGATAAAAGCGTTGTCGTTTGGCACGATCCTTTTAGAAATCGTCCCATGCCCCACTTCCCTTGCCGTGATTAGTTTTTTTTTCCTCCTCTCTTTATTTCCCATGTCTCCGCTAATCAATTTGCAATTAACGTTGGAAAAGTGGCGTCACATTTGAGTGAGCAGTTCCCCTGGATGCTGCTCATCAGTGAAGGTTTGTGGGATATTAAAGCACAGAAGAAACAAGTGCTGCGAGACATTTTCTCTGATACTCACTGACTGCTAACTTTCCTTATAGATATGCAGCCTTGAGAAAGATGTCTACATGCCTTTCATTCCTATAAGTACCAGACTTGGTATTCAGAGCACAGTATGTTATCCTGTGCTTTTTACATTTCATAGCTCACTTATACACTGTATTCCTTGGTGCATACACAGTAGTGGGAACAGAAACCTGCTAATTTTTTTTTTTTTTTTTTTTTTTTTTTTTAGTTAAGGCTCATCAGTGCATTACTTCTTGAAAATGAGTTTTATTATCATTTCTGCCCATATAAACAATGAAGCAACATTTGTCTTATACACTATATTTTATATATTTTTTTTGTTTTGGTCCTAGTTTCAATGTGTTTTGCAGAGCTACTTACAAATTAGATTAAGATGCTGTGAAATTAAATTTCTCCGTGTCCTGCAGCTTCTTTGTGCTCTGATTGAAACACACTAAACCAGTTTATTGAACGGTATGAGGCAAATCCACTTGTGAGAGATTAATGCAAATATATAGCTCTTCATTTAGCTTTGAATTGCTCTTACTCATATAAATGAATATACATGAAAACTCAGGGTTTTTTTTTTCAATCCTGTTTTTGATGTTAAACTAAGCTGTGAAATATTGACCTTCTCCTCAGAAGCAAATTCTGTGTGGAAAATAAAAGAAACAAATATTAATAGCAGAAGAGCAAGTCAGTGGTGTTGATTCCTCTTGGGTTGCCTGGATTTGATTTTCACAGCTTTAAGGCATGGATGCGAGCTCCAAAAAAGCATCTCCTCAGTAAGTGCAGACTGAAGCGCCTGCTGAATCATTTGGGACATTGTGTTCTTTTAATCCTCAGTGATTACTCACTCAATATTGACATTTAACGCTGATCAAAGCCTGCCTCTTTTAGCAGTATTAGCCAAAAAGGAAAATGGATTTTCAGGGATCTGCTAGAATCACGAATCACTCAGCTATACACAGATATACAAAAATACACACATTTTATATATATATATATATATGCTTGTCTGTGGCTGGAAAAAAACTGAGATGTGCTTTTAGATTTGAGTATTAAAAGTGTAAAAATCCACAGTCAGCCTGTAGTATAGTTTAAAATAGCTCTAGGGCTTAAGATGTAAAATTTCTAGGCCTACTGTAAGGCCCTGGAAGTACGAAAAAAATGGATAGGCAAAAATCGATGAAGTCCTCCTCCGCCGTTTCAACTTTGCCTGCTCGTTTAAAGAATCTTTAATGTCTTGCCTCGAAGGAAGCAGCCATTGTAAAGTGCACAGCTTCCTATAAAACATGGCAGAAAGTTCAGCGCCGACTGATTTACTTTGCTCAAGTTCTGTATGATTTACCATTCTTGCATCCAGTCATCTTCTCTTTAGCTTTGTCACCTCACTCTCTGCCGGCTGCTGGCAGAGACAGGGCTGGATTGGTGCGACAGGAGAGAGGGAGATTTATGAAGGTGGATAGAAGTTGTCTGACAGGCTCGGCTCTTTTAAAGGGTTTGTAAAAGCTGTGCTCTTATCTCTGGCTGGCCTGACAAAAGCATGGCCTCACCCACGAAATTAAATCGGAGCTGTAGCCAGGTGATTGAATCAGCTGGCGGGCAGCAAATTTGGCCAGTCAACCAGTGAAGAGGGCGATAAGAAAAGGGCAGGAGAGCCGCAGGATCATTTTGCCTTGACACGTCTGTGATAAGTTAGAGCACCTGTAACGAGAATGTTAACAGAGCTGCTACAGCAACTCGGAGAGCCCAAACCGCCAAAACTGAACCTTAGAATGCCAGTCCTCCCCGATTACTGCCTTTGTTGGAGCTGATTTATTGCACATAAGGTGGGTTTTATGGCACTATTTGCAATAAGGAGTTAAATCTCGAGTTAAACTGTCACATGTTCAATTACCTGCAGTGCCACTGCTTTCATTTATACCTTTACAAACAAGCATTGTAGCTGATTAGTTTTCAGCAAATCCCATAGTGTTTTATTCCCCTTAAACCACAGCAATTTAGCAACACCTAGAATTTTTATTTATTGACATACATTTATTTATAACAACACGTCATACCATTTATCTGTTTATAGTTGCATTTAGCTGTTGTGGAACATCTGCAAAACAAGTTATCACGTTACAGAAGATGTAAACAGCCATTCCCTTACTTTGTCTTGTAGTTAATAAGACAGAAAAAAATATTGTCTTGAATTAAAAAAAAAAAAAAAGTCCTCTGCCCTGAAGACCATGTTGGAAAACTTAACAGCACAGCTTTATCTCTGACTGTTACAAAGCTCTGGTAATGGAGACTCCTTCCAAAAATGCTAAATCAGCAGCTTCTTATGGAAAATGTTACCATACCATCAATTATATTTTTTATCTTGCTAAATAACATTTTGTTTTATTCATTTATGGCTTTTGGCAGACGCACTTATCCAGAGCTACTTACAATTATCTCTTTTTTTTTTTTGTTTGTTTTTTAATACAACCAAGCAGTTGAGGGTTAAGGGCCTTGCTCAAGGGTCCAGCAATGGCAGCTTGGTGGTGCTGGGGTTTGAACTCATGACCTTCTAAGCAGAAGCCCAACATCTTGACCACTGAGCTACCACTTCCCCACTTATTCAATTTATTATTTGATTATATTTTCTTGCAATTATACACTTTTTTTCTTTGTTAAATAACACGTTTATTATTATTTCATATATTATTAGATTATATGGAGCATCCACCATACAAGTCATGAATGAGTTGTTATGATAGAAATGAAAGAGTACTAGAACGAGTGTATTTACAGTGTACAAACCTGTGATTTTCAACCTTCTGACCATCTGAGAACTGAACAGTGCTGTGGTATATTTTTATATTATCAATAATCTAAATATGACAAATATGCCCAAGTAGGTGCAAGCCCCAGTTTTCTTTTGTACGAAAGAAACATGAGTTGATTTTTAAATTGTAAGATCCCAGTATTTATTTTTCTCTCTCTTTCTGTCCCTATTCAGGCTTTGTGAGCTTTGATAACCCATCCAGCGCTCAGGCTGCCATTCAGGCAATGAATGGTTTTCAGATTGGCATGAAGAGGCTCAAGGTCCAGCTGAAGAGGCCAAAAGATGCCAACCGCCCTTATTGATTGCACCAACATCCACATCCAGGTGAGAACCACCACTAGTGAGGTTCCCATCCACTTGTTTTGATGCAAATTATCATTTTGCATATAAGAACATTTTAATGGAAACATTGAACATACAAAAAAAAAAAAACTTTCACTAATAGTTAGTACAACACAGTGTGGGTTGGGATGTGTGGTGGTTGCTGCAGGTGTATGTTTAGGACAAATCGTTTTGGGTCCATGTCAAAATATTCAAATAATATTAGCTGATGGAAGTGGAACAATTCAGAATTTCTCTTTTTTGTGTGGTTTTCTTAAGGACAGGTACCAACATTTTCAAAATGTTTCCAGTTTCTTAGCCTTTGAAGGAGCTATACAAATAATTTCACACACTAGTTAATAATAGAATGTAAAATTAAAGTTTTTTTTTCTTCCTAATATCATGAGCTGTTTTGGTTTTAACATTAAACAAAGCCTCTGTTTATTCACTTTTTATAAACTAAAACTAAAAAAGGTGAGAAAAGGTATGGAGTTACGAGGGGAATAGTGGACAGGAATTTAAAGGATTTAACAGAGGTCCATTAGCTAGCAGGTGAAAGGTCCGGTGTGCTTGCTCATTTATTTATTTTTTTTGGTTTGGTTACCCAGAAACGTAATAGACTAGGCTAAATAAAATAATAAAAAAAAAAAAAAAAAATGATACAATAATGTATCACGTAACAACAAACAATAATGTCATGAAGAATGACAAGCTAGTTAAGTGCATTGATACAGATACAAATGAGTGCATAATTTCCAAGGTAAGGGATGGGGACGACTCAGCCATATTTTTTTCCAAGAAAGGAAGCACATTGTGTTTGCGACCCCAATAAAAAAGTAGCAAGTTGCTGGCCAATATTTGGTGTTTTCTCTTCACATCGCACATAAACGATATCATTCAAGTCTGGCGTATTTATTTTTTCCTCAGTGCGTACAACTGTGGCGTGACTGTGCACTGTGCTAGCAGGAGAATTGTATGACAGCTTTACACATCACTTTATTGTACTCGGCATTTCCACCGGTGTGTTCCTGATTATGAAAAGGTCGTAGGTCATCCGTGCACATTAATTAATCAGAAAAGTAAAAGCTGATGGGTGTAGTGCAGCAGGTGGTGGGATTCAGAACAAGTAGCACACACTGTAGTTACAGCATTGAGGTGCATTGTACCACGGCGAAGTACATTTGGTTTAAAGATACGTGCCAGATAAAAACGTTTGCTTTGTGAAAGTCAATAGTGAGTAGGTTTTTTTTTCATATTCTGGTTGTTGAAAGAGAGAACAACAAAAATACTGAAGATCGCTAAACTATTCAGCTTGTTTAGCCTGCTTGCCCACTGGGCAACACCAGTATGAATAGAATGCTAATAGTCTGGAGTAGTGATTTGTCCACCTCTGGGTTAAGTGACTTTTTTTCCCATAAAACTAAATATGCATTTAACATACACGCTTTCATAAAATAACCGTATTTTGATCAGGTGTTAAATACCACAGCACATCTGAATATTTAAATCTGGTCAGAAGGTGTGCATTATTTTCTTCTAACAGCAAAAGCAAAATTTTAACGCAAAAAAATTATTCTATTTCTAATTCTAATATATGTGTATGTTTTCCTTGACTAAAAAAGTACACAAGAATACTAATCCTATTATGGTGTGGTACCTGGCCTTAAAATTTGCATAACATGTGGATGGAAACAGATGCACTGAAGCATTACTGACTGTGTTGATTTATAATCATTTGCTTCAATTTTTTTTTTGCAAGAACCCAGATGTTCAGTCGTCATTTTGAAAAAAATACATAAATAAATAAAAAAAATTAGTAATTAAAGCTACAGCACTGAGACAGTTAAAAGCAGTAGAACACCAGTTGCAGTACAGACTCCCTGAAGAGAGGATGTTTTCCATAGAGCTCGATAGACAGATGTCCTCAAATGAGAGCACTGGGAGGTTTGATCAGCACAATGGCCTACTCAGCGAGAATCTGGCAACTTACATACAAAACATACTTCCCACTTTTGTCAGCAGGGTGTGTGTGTGTGTGCGTGTGTGTGTGTGTCTGCATTTTGTTAGCAGGAGTGTGCGACTTCGCCCCCATGTCTTTTGTTTTTCTCCTCAGAAAATACATTGTCTACAAAAATGTCTCTTAATGTACATGTTTGTTCCATCTACTCACTCATGGCAGTCTGTCTTACTCTGTATGTATGTTATTTATTTGTCTTATATGAACTTGCTAATAATAATATTAACGTTTCTCATTTCTGCCAGCAATGTGTGCTTAATGATGAGTTCGTAAGTGCATCGCTAATGCTCATAACAACAAGTGACGGAAAAGAAATTCCATGGATTTGTTTTTCTTCTTTTGCCCCTAACCGGCGTGAAACCCAGGCATGGCCAAACGTAGCTCGAGATGGCCGCCCTGTTGACTAGCTACATGTCTACGGTCAGGGGGAAACAGTTCCCACGGCTGTAAGTTCCCACTATGGTGTCATTTTCTTTTGGATGACGTCATGTGTACTACTGTGATCGAGTGGCATGACGTGCTGTTGATCTTTTACTCTCTTTCTCTGTTTCTCTTGTGGCCATGTTTTGGATTTTTGCATTTATGGAGTGCAGTATTTTGTTTGCGCTGTCGGTAGCTGGTAGCTGGTGTTTGTAAATCTGCTGATTGGTTGATTTCGATGGGGTGTGACCTTTTGCTGTTGTAATGTGAGTGCTGTGCTCTTGTTATTTTGCGTGTGAACTTGAGAATGTCTTGATATTTTGCCCTTTCTATCTCGCTTATTTCCCTAACATGAGCTGTGACTCTTTATATTTTCATTTGATGTTTCTTTTTCCTTTATGTACTTTTATGAAGGAGCTGAACTTTTTAATTGCTAACTCTCCCGGTGAGCGATCGTTACATCATGACACCATGTTTGTGTTGCCAATTATTCTTCCCCCAGTGGTGGTGCAAAGGCAAATGTTAACTCCGGTCTCCTCTCCTCTTCCTCTCTGTGCTGTTTTTCATTGCATCTCCGTTTGAAGTGCTTCACTGTGATTGTTTTGTTTGGCCAACACGGGGATTGCTTCCTGTTTACTTATTTATGAGCTTGCTAACCAATTACAGAATGATTGCAGAGCTGCAGGTGCTGCCATGGACCCACACATGGCGACTTCATCAACTCAGTTTCTCACATACACACACACACACACACACACATACACACAGAATAATGAGAAACAAAAAAAAAGTGACAAGTGGTTTCTCTTCTGCTACATTTTTCAGCTCAATTCAGTCCTGTGTGAATTATAGCTAGTGCTAGAATTCAAAAGTGCCAATAAAATTAAATGATCTTAGGAAAAATTATATTAAATGTAATAAAGAATATTAAGATTTAGCGCTGATTTAGCAAAATGAATAGTATGGAGACAAATGCTTAAATAATAAAGACGCGACAGACCTTGTGAAATCCTAAAATATGGAAATTCATATAATATACCAATTGTACACACATTTGAATGCTGCAAAAACAAAAAAAAAAGATTAGAAAGAAAAAAAAAAACCTTTTCATTCACGTGGTAGCTGAAAGTGCTGTTAAGTCAAGTAGTAAAAATGAAATGATAAAAAAGTATAAAGTCATAGAAGGATAAAAAATGAAGTGAAAATGGTAATAAAAAGTAAAAAATTAGTGCAAAAACAGTCTGTTTTTTCAAATGTATAAATGTGTTTCTTATTAAGATACATATATATATGCATCCCTCTGCTGGGAGTAAAGAAAAGAGTGCTATCAGGGGGTGTCTATTTTTAAAGCAACTCTGTTGCCTCCTGCCTTTGAATTGCATCTATAATCAGATCTTTTTTCACATAATGCCCTGTTTCGGTTTCTGTCTGCACACAGAATGCACGTTAATCGTCTTTCTTTCTTCAGTCAAAACACTTTTAACACTTTTAACAAGCGTATGTGTATATGCCAGAGAAAAGCAGCAGAACGAAGAGATGTGGTGTGAGTTATCAGCGTTGAGTACAAGCCAGGCTTTTTGTTTTTGTTGGGTTTTTTTTTTCTCTCTAATAGAAACTGAGGTGTAGTTCCTTCATATTCCCCTTCAGAGAGCTTATCAAAGTGAACTTAATTAGCATTACAAATACTAGCGCATTAATTAAAAGTTTTTTTGATGATTGAATTCAAAATAATAATAATAGAAAACTGGCTCTGGATCTGATCCAACACTAAGAAGACAAGTCGACTCAAACAATGCCGGTGAAACGCAGCTGACAGAGCCACTGTTTTTTTTTTTTTTCTTTAATTTGTCACCTGTCAATCTGTTTCTACAATTTAGACATCCATTCATCTTCAGCAATCCTGTTTTTTCCTGATCGGGATTGTCGTAGATCTGAAGTTTATACCAGGAAAACTGGGCGTGAGGCAGAAATACACTGCACGCATTCATAACTAGGAGAAATTCATCATATCCAATCAACCTCCCGACAGATTCTGTGGAGGAAGTAGAAAACTGGAGCCCTACGTGAAACATGTGAAACACGTGAAACTCCAACCTGGCCGTAGTCTGTGCTGAGGATTGAAACGACGATCCCTGGAGCTGTGAGGCAGCAAGGCTACCTGCTGTTCCACCGTGACACCCACTCACTTGTAAAACTTATGGTTTTATTACAAAGTGGCAATATCAGAATATATTTTAATGTAAAACGTTTTATGATGTCCTTTTGGGGTGATATACTGGTCACTTTTAAGAAACGTATGAAGACAGAAACCTCATGTTTTGCCAAGTTTGGGGTATAAGAACTCGAGTGTCCTGCACAAAGCCCTAACCCCAACCTTCTCGCCCAACATCAGTGTCTAACCTCACTAATGCTCTTGTGGCTGAATGGGCAAATCCCACAGCCACACTCCAAAATCTAGTGGAAAGCCTTCCCAGAAGAGTGGAGTGCTGTTATTATAACGGGATGTTCAAAAAGCACATGGGTGTTATGGTCAGGTGTCCACAAACAATTGGCCATATAGGAATTTGCAGTTTCTCTGTAACATGACAAGCTGCATGTGCTTTGTCTTATTAATGTCAAGAGAGAGAGAGAGAGAGAGAGAGAGAGAAAAAACAAAGAGTGGCTGGTTCGAACGACTGTTTGTAGCTGCTTTAACTAACTTTTCAGTAACAGATGGATGTTCTACAATATTAAATCTAACTATAAACAGTTAAAAGTACAACATATCGTGCATTAAAGAAATCAGAAACTGTAATCGTTGTAAAAATGTTGTGGTATAAGAGGAATAAAACAGACTGTTGGAAAGAAAAATCAACTTTGGGGTGGAAACAGTACCTCCGCTTTGTGTGATTTCTCACTACTCTGTCATTGATTATTTTCCTAAAACAGCATGTTTTATTCCCTACATAAGGCATAAAAGCCCAGCACATATCAACATGTACATACTGTACAAGCCTTGTAGAGCTGGAGGTGAAAATATGAATATTAATGGAATGTGAATAAAAGTATAGGCACTTGTTGATGTTTTGTTCTGTTTTTCTGGAACAGACATATCAAGACAATTATCCTTCAGTATAAATGCTATAAACAGGAATAGGCTTTATTCTACAAAAAAAAAAAATATATATATATATATATATATCATCAGTATATATTTTCATTGCATTGGATGGGACATCATCCACCTATAATCTGTCTGTGTAATTAAACGTCAGCCATCTCCCATCACACTGTCTCCACGTCGTGTTCACCTGTTTGTGTGTCTCTCCCCCTTGTCCTGCTGTCTGTTTCATTACTTTTAGATAATGATAGATTAACTGGTGTTAGATACAGAGACAGAGTCACAGAATTGTCATTTTAAATGATGTGACAAACAGCTACAAAAGGTCTTTTCCGTATATTACCGAAGCTCGTCCATCTGCACTTGGGTTTATATAACTACAGATATACATATATACTGTATAATAACTAACTTCTTTCACTTTATGTGTTGTGAGTGTGTTTCTAAGTGTTGGCTGTAGATGTTGGTGTATAATGCTGGCAGATTTTCACTTAAACTTTAAACAATATATACATTATATACAGACAGAATGTTACGGTTCACATTTTTCTTCTTTCCTCCTTTCCCCTTCCTTTTTTTCCCTCTCCTTTTCTGTTTTAATTTTCTCTCAGGATGAAGGATGACAACACCTTATTTTCACAAGTGCAGTATAAGTACAAAAGACTTCGCCGCTCTGCCACACGAAAGAAGAGTGGTCCCTTGATTCTGTGGGAAAATTGCCGAGAGATGTGAGACTAGGTGACTGAAGGAACAAGGAGGGATTTTTTTTTTCTTTTTTCTTGGCTAAATATTTCCTTTTTTTATTTACTCGCTTTGGCATCGCAAACCTGTGGGAGCCGATTTTGCAGAGACCAACTTTTTTGCTGCTGTTTTTTAGACAAGATGGAGAAATATTTATAGATACATTATGCTCAAAGCATGCATATACAGATATACAATCACACATGCAGTCAAACACACATATCTATCTCTCTCTCTCACACACACACACACACACACACACACACACACACAAAACTAGACAAATTTACAGACACAAAACCTTTGCACTTAGGCTGATGCATAAATGCACTGCAAAAACTTCATATTTTGGATACTGGTTAATACTGATATCTCTATTTGTAAATCCATATGAATGCGCACACATACGCACACACGAAGACACGCATACATGCACACACGCGAACACACACTCACACACTCACACACACCAGCCTGCTGCCATTTTGGTTTTTGTGCCTATACAGGTGTTGTAGTCTGTGCCAGGGAAAGCTCTGGAAAGATGGAAGAGAAAATGGTAATCCAGGATTATTTACATGCATCATTCCTTAGAAAATAGGGACCAAAGGACTACATGCTTTTTAAAAGAATATAAATATATAAATATATATATAAATAGACTCATATATATATATATATATATATATATATATATATATATATATATATATATATATATATATATATATATATATAT
>CM075008.1:25234934-25259587 GCA_037576675.1 Pangasius sanitwongsei
TATATATATATATATATATATATATATATATAGACTCTTACCTTGTAGCTGCAAGTATTACAATTATAGATAGTTGTAGTTGAAAGAAATAATTAAGTCAGTATCCATTAAGTATTGATTATAAAGACAAAAGAAGTAAAAAAGAGAAGGAAAATAATCAAACCAAGGCTGACCCTTTGCTCTGGTGGTGGTTTATTTGCACCAGACAGTAGATTAGGTTTAATGTAGATTCTAAGAGTAGATTTGCCAATTTTTTGCTGTTTTCTTTTTTTTAATGACAAAAAATACTTGAACTTGTAATGAAAAAAGGAAAAATACACAAAAAAAGAAACACTATGAAAACAAACAAACAAACAAACAAAAAAAAATCATTGTCTGTCTTACTGGCCGCTCGCTCTAGAAAATATGTAATGGATGGATTATACAGCTCATCGCAATGTCTTCAACATGCCACATTTAATGAACGGATAAAGCAACTCATCTCAATTTCTTCACCCTGCCATCTGACAGCTACTATGTCTAACTGTGTCAAAAGGAAGCTGGAAAGTGAGAAAAAAACAAAAAAAAACAAGGAATGAACGTAAAGGAGTGTCTAAAGTCTGTACTTGACAGGGTGCAGGCTTCCCATAAGCCTTTTTGTTCAAGCGACAATCCACTGTAAAGACCAAGCTACTGGATACGATGTGGACTCTCTTCTTTTCTTTACTCTTTTTTGTATTACGCCAGGGAGCGCGCTGATCTCACAGTTACTACTGCAGTGTGGGGGGAGGGTGGGGGGGGGGAACGTGGTCCTTCAAGAGCGGACTTTATAAAGTGATGAACATATGACGACGACGACGTGGGAATCGATAGCTACAGAAACTGCCAAACGAACCGAAGAGATAACGATTGCAGTGGCTTTTTTTTTTTTTTTTTTTCTAAGTAAGAAATGAAAATCATTAGAAGCGACACCATGCTGGTCTGAAGAGAAACGAATGAGACACGGAGAGATCTATAGGTCTACTGAAGCCACTGCAAACTTAGCAAAGCACTCGAGTTACTAAGTGCTTTGCAGATATATCCTGAACTTTCATGGGAAAGGCAAAAAAAGGAAAAAAAACAACAAAAAAAAAAAACAAAAAAACAAATGCACTCACAGCATTAGCAGCTGAAAGCTTTTAGATGCCATTAAGCTTTGTTGTAATCTGATGTAAATGGAACACTATTCATATTCTCTCTCTAATGCCACCATAAATGATAGAACGAACCTGGGAAAGAACGTACGACAGTCAGTCAACACTCTACCCAAGCCTGTATTGCACTCTAAGGTGATTTTTTTTTTTGTCAGTTATCAAAAATGTAATGTAGAGAACATGCTCAATGACATAATCACATATCTGGGGCTTTTTGTCCATGATTGTACTCCTTTCCACAGTCACAATTTTCTATATACCTGCGATGCTGCCAACGTTTTTGTTGTTGTTGTTGTTGTTGTTTTTGTTTTGTTTTGTCTTGCTGTTTTGTTTCTTTTTGTTTAATTTCTTTTTTTTTTTTTTTTAATTCAACATGTAACAATGCACACAAGCAAACATGTATGAAACGTTATGAAGATCAACCATAGCTTTTCTTACAAATTTATTACACGTGGAAACACCTACGAATTGTTCATAAATTCTTTGCGAATCTGGTTGTAAAACTACCAAAAGAGTGTCAACATTTTTCTGACCGATTTACCTTGTAACATTTATAAATGGTGGGTAAGAACAACACTTCTGGATACTTCTCAAATATAGAATGATACCTCTATTTATTTATGTAATTTATTTATTTATTTATTTTAATCAAGGATAGGGTCAGTGGTTTCCAGTGGCGAGACGGATTAGTGGAGTAGGCAGGGAATCATGGATGTCAAAACAAACAAACAAACCTGACCTCTGATCTTTAATGCCAGCATATCAGACCTCACTTTTAATCCTTTAAATCCTCTTTAGGAATTTCCAAAGGACCAAAATTGTGCAATTCAAATCTGCTGCCTCCCCTTGCCAAATGAAATTTGTCCTTCCTGCCTGCTTCCACTGGACTGAATGCAAGAATTTGGGTTTGTTTAACTGTGACCTCCAGCCTGTCCGTTTCTAAAGCCCAGAAGCTCTTATTAGTTCAAACGTATGATAGGAATTGTGTCTAGAGATTGTAAACACCCGGGTCAAGCTTCGCAAAATTGACAAAAGTAGCACAAATATCAAGATGTCAGATGCTCTACCACACTAGGAGTTAAGATAGTTTTGGAAAACCGAGAACTGACTAGCAGATAATGTAATATGTTCTTTGCTGTTTTTAAATTTTCTAAATAACTTTTTTTTTTTTTTTTTTTATTTCCTTTTACTGTCAGTTACCATACATGCTTATATTTCTTTGTTCAATTCAGCCACGAAGATCTGCTGTATCCGATCCCTACTACATACAATCTGAACAATTTGCACTAGTTATCACCTCACTATCTGCCAATGATTTTATTCCATTGTACTAGAAAATATTGTCTTAATGATACACATCAAAAATTGCTTAAAATCATCCTCAGTTAATCATCCTGGATTTATCCGTTATTGTCCAAGACTTTAAACCTGTTAGTGTAGGTTTGGAAAACTTTCTTTTACCGAGAAAGAAATTGGATGCAGATTTTACAGAAGTGCCAAACTGTTTTATCTGAAAGGCTGATTTCAGATTTTTTTTTTCTTTCTTTCTTTCTTTTTTTTTTTTTTTTTTTTGTTCCAGAGCTACACACATTTGGAGAATGCCCTCTATCATTATTGTTATCTTAGCACTTAACTTCACCTCTACCTTTTTATCTACAGACATTCATTCCACAAAAAGACCCATTCATTCAGGTTGTTGTGGCTTTTTTGTTGCAGCTGTAAATGTAGGACATCTGGAAAGCACACGTATTATTAAGCACTGAAAGTATATTGGTGAAGCACAGTATAAAAGACTACTTTAATGCCACAAAATGCTGCCCTACTTTTTGCTTCTTATAGGTTGCATAAAACTGGATCTTTATTTATTGTAAAAAAAAAAATAAAAAAAAATAAAAATAGGGATGCATCAATACCAAAACTTATATCAGGTTGTCAGGCTTCGGTCTGGTAACATACTCAAACACTAGTGACATAAGCCTAGTGTTCATTGCCACGTTAATGAACAGATGACACAAAAACGACGGCAATCTGATGTATTTAATGATTATTGATCAAAGCAAAACAGACTGCAAACTGTGCTCTGTGAAAATATCAAGCGGAGATACGATACAATCTACCTACAGTACAAGTAATATGATAAAACATCTTTATGGTGTTTAAATGTTGTCTTGAATAGAGAGCGCAAGGGCTGTGCAACACAAAGCTATTCACAAGGAGGAAGCATTGAAGCTAGCATGCAGAGAAACATGAGCACTTCAGTTCTGCGAGCACTGAGCACCGAGCGCTTCTTTTCCCATCGTCGAGCTGCAAGTCGTAGCAAGTTTTAAAAGATCCATGGTCTCAGGTTGGCTGCCCTAACGCTCTCTATTAAAGATATTGTTTATACTCAACGATGTGTGAAACATAAAACTCAGCATGAGGAGCTCATTGCTGACAGCACGCTGCACCAACCAACAACAGAGCTCGAGAAAATGTTCCATGATGCCTCTGATTGCTTAATATTAAATATTTTACTCAATTCAGTACTTGTTATCTGTGTCGGTGAGTATAAAAAAACACTTGGTCTGAAAAAAAAAATGGTATTGATGCATCCCTAGAAAAAAAAACATGCAATAAACATCAAGACACATCAATTTCAAACAGGTAAATATCAGTGTCTCAAATTATTATTTGTCAGTGCTGTGTGAGGAAGTTAGCTGTGTTAAGACATATCTAAAGGTATTTAAAGAAGCTACTGCTACTGCTACACAGGGAAATTCGATACAGATGACTGCATTGTTCTCTATTATGTGTTAGTTCTTGACTGTATTGCCTTATTTTATTTTATCCTGTTCAATTTCACACACAAAAACATCGAGTTGACAAGACTCCCTACTAAGTGTTTGTGTCAAATGCTTATGGTTA
The DNA here is from genome assembly GCA_037576675.1 of Pangasius sanitwongsei. Taxonomy (NCBI): domain Eukaryota; kingdom Metazoa; phylum Chordata; class Actinopteri; order Siluriformes; family Pangasiidae; genus Pangasius; species Pangasius sanitwongsei. The sequence goes on from CM075008.1 coordinate 25,239,011, forward strand.
TTTTGCTGCAAATCAGAAGGCTAAATCGAGTATTTAATGTCAAATGAAGAACACTGTTTCGACAAGACTGCTGTTATCATGTTAACACCCAGGAGCGGAGGACAAAAACAACAAAAAAAATGCAGAATGTTTGTTTTCTGCCTCTTTTTTTATACCATTCTTGCCTAAATGCCACCACTTTAGACCAAACTTGTACTGGAACATTATCTTAATATTCAGTTCCCCCAGACGTCCATTAAAAAGCCAAGCCTTGCAAGTGTTTCTGCGTCCATCAGCTTCCTCAGTCCCTCGCCTGTTAGACAGATGTTGTCGTTTTGCGTGGCGTTAGGCCCTTTATTCTCCTTGCAGAATCATGTTGCTGCAGAGATGAATGTGGGATGAGTTAATCGACCAGAGGAGGGGGTGACCTGCCAGAAACAGAGCTCCTCATCTCCATTCCCCCCTGAGGCTTTACTCTCTGCTCTCCCTAAAATAGCAGTGATTGTCAAGGAAAGGAAGCGAAATGTAATTGACTGAAAGTAAAGAGATAATTAAGGGAACCTGTTGGACAGAAGGGGAAAAAAATTAATGCCTCTCATTTAATAGCTGGTTTTGGAAAAAAAGAAAGAGAGAGCAAGATTTCGTGGCCGTGTTTAAAGATGAGAGGTCTTGTTTAAAAGGAAATGAGAACAAAAGGTGATGGAGGTACATGCTAGGCTGGGAGTGTGTGTAGCTGCTGCAACTTAAGTGCCACAAGTCCAATTCTAGTACTCAGGGCATCACATAAAATGATGTCACGGCTTGTGGATGCTTGCAAACATCTTACACATTGGCTGAGCCCTTGTAAAAGAAGGTCAGGTTAGTTTTTTTAGGCAGGAAGACTAGCAAAGCTTCGACGTTTATTTATCTGGCACTTCAAATGCGTCGAAGGAAATGCTTTGATTCAGGAAAGAGAAAAAGAGCATGGGGTGATCAGAGAAAGCATGCACTCATGTTTGACAGAAGACAATTACTAAACGCAGGCTTGTTATTTCGTCATGTTTGAAAAGAGAGAATAGTACGGATAGTACAGAGAAGTTTCACTGTTAGTTTTCCTGTTTCTAAAATTAAAGCGTAAATCCTTATTCAGGGAAATGAGTGGCTGTGGAGTTTTTGTTCTCCCTGAAATATTATCACGTTCCAATCAATTTATGAAACATCATTTGAATTGATGGAAAATAATCCAAATTTGTAAAACAAAAGACAAAAAAAGCCAGCAATGTATAATCACACAAACACTGTGATTTAGAAGTTAGGAGCCTAATGTTTATATTCGGAGATTACTGACATCTGAATGAACATCTGTATCACAGCTGCTGGTTTGTGCCAATAGGTCGTATAACCAAGAGCATGTAACAAGTGTTTAAAAAAAACTTTGTAAATATGAAAGAAAAAAAAAAGATCACATTCTGTCAGGAGTGTCCCTAAGCATACGACAGGGGTTCATGTGTCTGTTAACAATATCTAAATGTCATTGATATTTCTAATAACTCAAATGAATAAAGATTGAAGGGTATTCTAAATATTTTCAGTTGTACAAATTGCTATAAAATGAAAGGAGATGCACCAGGGGAATGCACTAGGACGTATTTTGCGACGTGCACAGAACATGAGGGTTAAATGCAGTGTCAATGTGTAGCAAGTGGTTAAAACGTGACCAGGGAGTGATAGTGTACAATATGTACATATGTATGTGTATGTACACCAGGCACAGGCTGCATTAGCAGGTGTTTGGTCATAACCTGCATCGAGACTGAGACCAAACTGTTCTTGTCTCACCTCTATAGCATTCTCTTTATATCCTGTCTAATTCCGCAAGCCTGCTCTTTCCTGGGAACTGTAAATACAACATAGCATATTTTTCAATTCTGTTTCTTCTTTCTAGTCTACATGAGAGATACCGGTCAAAAATATTTCAGAAAAAAAACATATATATATATATCTATATTTCATCAAGGCTGAGAGGGGAAACTATACACATTTTTATTTATGTTCAGATGAATTTTATACTGTATGTATGGTGGCAAATTCTATTTATTGATTGATTTATTGCAAGTTTTATATGTTCTCTGTTTCTCCATGTTGTCTTAGAAAGTCTGGGATGACCTAAATTGTGAAATAGTTTGTTCTGTTGCGTTTTGATGGCACAGTTTGAAGTGATATTTTATGAAGCCCCAAGTGACAGAGGTTTTTAAATCCAGCAGTTTGAGTTTGAGGAGAGAGAGAGAGAGAGAGAGAGAGAGAGTGAGAGAGAAAAATCATGAAATCATATAAGGATATCTGGGAATGATATGTTTTATGAGTTATGGATATGTTCATTAGTCATTTTTTTATAACAAATATTTGAACTCAGATATTTGCCTTGAAATCTTTTAGCAGGATAGGATCATTATTAGTCACTCCAAGATTTAACATGTTTTTTTTTGGGTTTTTTTTATGTTGTTGTCTGTCTTAGAAATCTGGGACGACCTATGTAAATTTTATGATAAAATGGAAATGATGAAATCTTATAATGATGTCTTTTTTTTTTTTTTTTTTTTTTTTTTTTTAATCTTAAATGCCTTGAAATCTTTATCCGGCTGGAATCATTACTATTCACAACATCACCTCTGTTGTCTGTTCTGCTTCACTCTGTACTGTTCCGCTGTTCTGCTCTAATCTCATCGAATTCAGGAGAAAACAAAAATACATGTACTTTATATTTGACTTTTAACTCATCTTGCATTTTCATAACTGTGGATGAAGTTGAGATGTCAGTAGCCGAGAGTGCAGTTGAACAGCTGCTCTAATTCACTTTTGTCAATTGTGTAGATACTAAGCTATGAGGGGTGTTTTGCCTTAAATCCAGCACATTTCCCCAAGTGATGCTACCTACACATCCGAAACGCCACTCTATGCCAGTGTCCATACCTGGTATTGTATCCTTGCCTCTGTGTTTGGGCTTTGCAGAGACGCTTGGTGTTTCGGTGCCACTATAAGGACCAACAAAAAACTTACGACAGTACAGTTGCCAAACTGACTCAGAGGAGAACATGGAAAATGTGTTTTCCAGAAGAAATGAACCACTGCATTCCCTGCTTCTCAATCCATGTCTTGTTTTATTTATTTATTTTTTTTTCCTGTTTTTTTTTTTTTTTTTTTTTTTTTTTTTTTTAAATGTAATGTTGGTGGAAATACCTTATTTTTAAATTAAAAACAATTTTTTTTTTTTTTCCTTGAATACAAAAGCTGTAAAATAGCATTGGCACGAGCCCATCCACTCTACATATGGGCTGTTTTTTCCCTCATTGCTCCCGAACCGTGTAGCTCTAGATCATTATATTCTCTGCTTAGGCTAAAAATAAAGCACAGTCCTGTAGACCAGCATGACTCCGTTTCGTTCCTTCGTCTGATTGTTTGACTCCGGTGCTGTCTCCCGATTCGGAGCGAAGTAGTCAGAGCTGTCGCCTTCGCTCGAGGAGGAACGGCCTTTGGTTTGTACGGCTGTAAAATTTGTGGTGGCTTTTTTTGTCACTCACATTATACAGAGAATGCGTTTAGCATGTGTCATTGTATTAATTGAGATAATAACGTTAAGCACATCTGAATACCAAATTAGACGAAAGGGTTGGTAGCAAATTGTTCAGAAAGGGCGAATAATGCATAATAAATGGAAGGAGGAGTGGGAGGGGGTTGAAGGGTGAATTGATTAAAGTGAAATAAAACAATGATTACAGACACACACACACACACACACACACATACACACACACAAGCTATCCTTGACCTTCCATTGACATAATTACTTACACCATGCCTACACTTAAATCTAAATCTAAACCTATTTTTAACGTTAGTAACAAAAATGAAGTTTTTTGCCTCGTTTAGGTTTTTTTTTTTTTTTTTTTCCGTAAATAAAAGCATTTTAAATAGCGGTTTTCCTCATGGGGACCAGCCAAATGTCCCCACAAGCTCAAAACTGTCAGATATTTCTATCTTTGTGGGTCTCCACCAAGAAATAAAAACATGCTCACACACACACACACACACGTCAATACAGCTTTTTCTGGAAACGGTGACAGTGGGACAACATTTTACTTTGATTGATTAGCAATAATTAAGAATAAATGCATTATAATATTTAGAAATATGTTTTATGCCATTTTCTCATTTTCTCAAAGTTACAAATCTGTAAAACAATCTGTCTGTTTATGCAAACGTACACTTTAATTCGTATAAACATTTATCGTGAATAAAGTTCGCGTACATGTATATGTAATATATGTATGTGAATATTATAATACATATGCTGTATATTATTCAGTATGTAATGTACACAAATATTGCGGACTGCTAGTTTCGTGGAAAAGCAATAACATTGTGCTGTGTCTTGCGCTTCCCTCGAGTTGATTCATGTCACCGCCTGTGGGCCACACACTCCAAGCGCACCGCTGATACCCAGACTGTTAAAGCAGCAGAAACAATGTAGTGTTTGCTTTGAGGGGAAAGGTCAGTGGGAGGAAATTGGGCTCAAATGGAAGAATGTCTTCCCTGTCCCTTAGGTCACTGTCAACATGTGAAAGGAATATAAATGAAGTTTTCAAAAGGAGATTATATATCAGTTTTGGCACGCACATGTTAGCAAAAACAAACGTTTCCACGGGATACATTTAAGGGCACATCCATAGTATCATTTAATGAACAGCCACTCTGACAGTATGTAACCAATCGCTCTTCAGCTGTATACTTCCTTTGCTATCAGAAATGGAGTGAAGTAGTTTATGAAGAAGTTGGTGGCTGAAACATTGCCTCTCATCTCCTTTCCTTCCTATATATATTCGCATCTCCAACTTTGGTTCCCAATGTGGAAGTTTTTTGCACCCATTGGCTGTCTAGCAATAAAGAAAAACTCCATGCGGACATGCATTAAACATGTTTATCTCAAAATATTTGTGATGCGCTATTTTTGGTTGGTGCTGTATTTTTGTTATTCCTGTGAGAATTTAGCAGTTGTCTCAGTCTGTCACTCTAACGTCACTGGAGGACATTGCAAGTGCAATTCCAATGGTGATTTAATCTCAAACATAAGGGACGGTGGTCAGGTTTCACTGTTAACTGCTAAAAACAAAAGAGCAAGAGCTTCTTTTGTCATTCACCATTTTCCAGTGATGCTCAATGTCATATTAATGACAAATCCAGTGTAGAAGTAGCTGAGATATTGGCGTCCGGAACGCAATACAGCTATGCGATGCACTTGTGCTGAGTTACGACAGAGCCTCGGCTGGGCTAGTCAGCGATCTGCGAAGTGACGGTAGTGTCGACAGCAGAATTAGCATGAAAGTTGAAGCTTTGGAAGCTGATCTGTTTGAGCAGAGTGTACAGATGAGGAGGTGAGGGATCCGGACAGACTAAAGGACTAAAGCTATCTTTAAGTACAGATAAAGTAAGAGCTAAATTCCATTGGCACCACTATGAGCAAGTAGTCGAACAGAAAACCACGAACCAAAAAGAAACTAAACCAACATGTCACCAAAAGAAGTTTGAACTAAAAAACTTTTTCATGAGGAAATAAATCTTGGACACCACTGAAGATCACATGTTAATGATAAAGAATAATATGCACGTCATTCAGATTGGGTTTTTCTTTAAGAAGAAGCATCCTAGAATTCTGAACTGTGAAAAGAATTAGCTGTAAATTTCAAAGTAATTCACTGGCAATAGGATTACATTAAATCAGTGCAGGCTGATTGTGTTAGTTGTGGTGGTTCAGTGGTTAAGGCTTTGCATTATAGCACAAATGATTGTGGGTTCAAATCCTAGAACCACAAAACTACCATTGTTGGGGTCTTTAACAAGTCTCTGTTTTTTTTTTTTTTTAAAGCATCAGCCAAATGAGCAAATGTACTAGATTATGTGTTATATTCTGTAAGATATTACAGTACTTTAAACATGTTTCACAGTTGTTTACTGTAAATTTTTATAGAATTTTACTGGAAACCCTGTTGATTGATCTACTGCTGTTTGCTATCAGTGATCTAGGATCAGAACAAAAGAAGACCGAAAAGCCTGGTCCATACCATTAAAAAAGGATTACATACAGAAGTTATATCATAAATTGTCCAAGTTTATGGCATCTTCCCAAAATATCAAGCAAGCCCTCACCATTTTTCGACTCTATGAGGGACTTTTAATTGCCATGGTATTTGCTCAGCCTTTGCACAGCTGCGCCTGCACTCTTATCCCTCTGCCTGATGGTTTTCTTTCTGAGATCCAAAACAAAAGTCTTTATTTATTTATTTATTTTTTTTTTTCAATTCCACTCCCTTCTTAACATGCAGTTTCCGGAATAACAAGAGCTTATAAATAAATGGCAATCAGAAGCCAAGAGACCCGGGCATAGGCAAAGCCTCTCAATCCTTTTGATCCTATTATGTATCACAAAAGTGTAATCAATATCCAATCAGGAGTTGCGCAGAGTTCAGTGCCATACAGGGCCGCTTACTGTCAGGGGTCGCGTTGCCGTGGCAACAGCCCAGGTGTGGCGGATCTTGGGCAGGGCGCATATTGATGGAAATTTGGGAAGAAAGGCTGATGAAGGGATAAAGAAATATGTGGAGATAATGAAGCAAAGGAAAGTGAAAGGAGCAGAACCATCTTGATTAAGACTGGAGATATAGTATACCACATTGATATATATATCTAAACCCTTTTAGACCTACATGCAGGCCTTGGAACTTTGTGTAAAGCCAGTTTTATACCGGCCAAATGAAAACCACAAATTGCAAAAGAATTCTTTGGTTACGAGTTGCGATCAGCGGTCTTAGAAGACATAGTGTGTACTCATGATCGCCACCCAAGACAGTGTGTACTCATCAGCGCCACCCAAGACAGTGTGTACTCATCAGCGCCACCCAAGACAGTGTGTACTCATGATCGCCACCCAACACAGTGTGTACTCATGATCGCCACCCAAGACAGTGTGTACTCATCAGCGCCACCCAAGACAGTGTGTACTCATGATCGCCACCCAACACAGTGTGTACTCATGATCGCCACCCAAGACAGTGTGTACTCATCAGCGCCACCCAACACAGCCAACAACTAAGTTTGTGCAAATTATTTATTAAAATCTCGGAGTGTGAGCATTGCTATCATTCTAATCTGAAAGCCACGAATAGGAAGGCGGCATAGGATTATGCAAAACTCATGGGACGGCTACGAATACGGTAAATGGCAAAATAGAAACTAAACATGTTAATGGACAGAAAAAAAATATCCTTATTACCTTAATTCCACTTTCTGTTTCGGTTCCATTTTCAGATGCACTGATTGATGACGTTAGCAGAGCATAGTAATTTTCTTTAGGTTTATCGTTAGCATCTTCATCGCACAATCTGACATCTGTTATAGAATTCAGCCAAGATTTATCGGAATCGTCTTGTACAGTGTGACAAGTAATTATCTTTAAAGACCAATCAAAAGACATTAAATACACCAGTAGCGTTTACGTTTCTGAATGAGACTTTGACTGGCTGTGGTTTGTGGGAAAAGATTTAAAAAGTGTCTAAATCTTCACTGGATGAAATTCAGACTATAACTGCACTACCAGGGAGCAATACGGATTATACTATTTTTTTTTTTTAAGACTTTTTAGTTATGAATTGAATAAATATTAGTGCAGGTATATTTCAGTAACGTTTAAACAAACATCAATTAATATGTATTTACTTACTTTGTTACTTTTTAACATTACTTATGGTTTGTAAATGTTAATGTTAACTAAGTAAATAATGTTAATTAAAGAAACCTTAATGTAAAGTGTTTTTCAAAAAAGAATAATAATAATAATAACATTGGCTTTTTGGTTAGTGCTATTATGTCTATGTACATGGTAGTACAACCTAAGTAATGATTTTTTTTCTTTAGAAATATTGCAATCTGTACTTTTCATGGACGCTTCATTTTTTTAAATTTTATTTTATATATATTTTATGAGACAACAGCTAGTTTTTGCATGTTAAGAAAATATTTGACCCATTCAAATATCAACTAAGTGCAAATAACATTATGTAAAAGGGAACTCTCACCTCTATTTAATAGAAATACATACACACAAGGCACCTATATCCTGTATATTTACTTGGTAGATGCTTTTATAGGTGAGACGAGTACAATCCACGCATATGACATAGTTATTACAACAGTAAATGCAATGGAGAACTATTGTTCCTTTTCAGAATCAGTAACTGTAGAAGGCAAGAAAGAAAATACGAGTGCAAGACTTACAAGATACACTAAAGCAATACAAAGAGCAGGTCAGTGATGTACAATGAGCAGGAAGGGATCATAATGTCATGCATTACACAATTCTGAGGAACATCATTATCCAATAAGGCATGGAATAAAATGATCAAACATAAAATGATTCTCTCCTGAGCTGCAGTATGGGCCAGAAGTCCAGTATAAAGTGATGTTTTTATTTTTATTTATTTATAATTTTATATCACAAATTGATCACAATGGCATATATTCCTAAACAGCTCAAATCGATTCATTTAATATAAGTTAATATAAGTGTAGAAGTACAGAATATTATAGTAATAGCAATAAAGTATTATATTTATATATTTAGATATTAATCACATCAGTAAATCTTTCTTTTTTCGAAATGATTTTTAAAATATTTTAGAAATTATTTTTATTATTATCGGTTTAAAATGATGAAACTGACTTAAATATTTTGACCTTTCTCTCTGTTTGCATGCACGGAGGTTTGAACTATGTGTATTTGCTTGATTTATTATAAACGTATTGCACTCATAGATATTTTTTTTTAAATAATAATGCAATTCTTTCGCACTATATTTGTAAACATGTAAAATTTTGATTTCTCAAAGCCTGTGCTGTTTATCAATTTTGAAACAGGGAAGCCTATTTATAAAAAAAAAAAAAAAAAAACTATTTTCCCATTTCCTGCTCACCTCAGTAATATTTTACAAGGCTCTATCCTTCCCTTTGAATTTATATGATTTCTGATGCATAGTTTCCATAAATACAAAATGAAAAGTGCATACAGTGAGAGATGATGCACTGCCCCCTTTTTATATCTCAATCTCTCTCTCTCATCTCATTGTGATTCAGAGGATGATATAAGTATAATAATGAAATATGGGGCCGATGATTCGGGTGGCGCGAGGAACACCTGAGTCGCCGGAGAGCGATGTCATCATACCAGATAACGACCTCTGTGGAGCGGCGGGCAGACGAGCCGACTTCGCAGAGGTTGACCTTTTGTCCATTCCGATCATCTGTTCAGTGGCATGTTCAAGAAGGAAACTGCCAAGCTTTTGCAAGGAGACGCACTGACAGTGTGTTCGCACTCAACTAACCTTTGTGTGCTCAGTCAATGATGAGAGGCTGAGCATCGGTAACTGATTAACCCCTCGGTTAATGGATCATTACGGTTTGCTGTCAATCTGGGCGTTCAGGGCAGTGGTCAAGTGACTGTTAAGTGAAAGTGGACGCATAAATCTCCTTGAAGGAACGGGAAGAGGCGCTTTACCCTAGAAATAGGAGCAATATGAATGCCAAAGCCAAGCTTGAGTTCTGTAGTGCTTTAGAGTCTTTTTTTTTTTCAGTTCTCTTGTGATTTTATAGGCACAGAATCATTTATCCTGTCGCATTTTTTTTTTTTTCAATTCTGATTATGCTGCAGTTTTCAATGGATTAACAGTTGCAAGGCACAAAATGGAGCTTATTCACCTGAATAGTGTCAGGCACAAAGATCTGGTTAGAGAAAAGCGAGATCTGTAATGCACGTCGAGGGTTGGAACGATCAGAGGACAAGGAAGAATTGTTGTCATGATCTATTTTATTAGTACCACCAGCTACATAAATAAATGAATAAGTGAGTGAATAAATAAATAAATAAATAAATAAATAAATAAATAAATACATTTCCTTCCATCCACTCTTTCCCTCCCTCTCTGATTCTGAAAGTTTTTTTAATATTATTTAATTTTTTTTCTTTTCGTCTCTACATTTTGGCACAAACAAGCCTAGAGAAACAATAAAGTGAAAAAGTAACAAACAGAACAAATTAGAAATGGAAGCAAAGGTTAAGTCTGTTCTCTGGGACTAAAAAAAAAAAAAATTTAAAAAAAAAATTAACCGATGCTAATTACATATGCTGAAAAAATGTTTTTAATTAATCCTTGTCAGGGAACAAATGGGAAATTCATTAATGCACCCTTTCTTCTACCAAATTTAATTTTGTTTTCTTCCTCGGCAACAACAAACAACACTGGCTTTTGAAGATTCTGTGCCAACTGCTTTAAAATCCCTCCCACCCTGTGGAATTTAAACCGCAGAATCTTTGGCTAAATATGCTCCCTACAGCATCACATTCATCTCGCCCTGCCATTGCAGATAGAGGAGTTTGAACAAAGAAAAAGAGGGCACACCGTCACACACCGCCCTGAGCTGGATGATGCAAGTGCGAGGCAAGGCCTTCTCTCTCCCTCTCTCTCTCTCCTTCTCCCTCTTGTTCTTTTTATTGCTTCACCACAGGAGTGAAATGAGTGAGGGCACTCACTAATGCTCCACTCAATGTCCAGAAGAGAACCATCATGCCTATTTTTCATCCTGCCACTCCCAACGCCACCCAAAAATTCATCATCTGAAAAAAAAACAAAAAAAAAACAAAAAAAAAAACAGAAGCCAAAAAATCAGAAACAGCTATTAGGTATCGCTTGATAAGACACCTGTTAAACTTCAGCTTCATATTCTGCATCTTCCTTCTATGAATCTCCTTTTTTTATGATAGGACCTGCAATATATTTTATTATAACACTATAAATTACTTTTCTATTATTTTGCATAAGTCTCTACGGAACTCGATTTGTATCTTAGCAACCTGCTCGGCGACAAAAAGCGAGATCAGAGAAGCTACTTATTAACTTGTTGCTATGACTACAGTGGTGGGCAATAAAGTGCTAAGATGTGTTTAACCCTTTGCTTAAGGCTTTCTGCTTTCTGCCACCGCTCAAAACATTTTCACATCACCGTGTCAGTGTCGGAAAGGAGGCCAAGCGAGTTTGCACTCTTCTCCTTGCCAAGTTCTTCTTCTTTCTCTCCAGTTGCATGAAGCGTGCAGCTGCAGAGAAGGAGAAAATGCTGATTATATTCCAGTTCGTTTCGACCCAACTCAATTATATTTTATTGGCATTATCCATATATAGTACACATATGAACTGCATATCATGCTTATTAGCTAGCTCAGTGCAGATTTCATATAAGATATCCATAGACAGTGTTAATACACAAAGACAGAAAAATGAACATGAGACCAATATTAAAGGAAAACTCCACCCTGAACAGATTTCATAACAATCTTTATAAACATGCGATCTTCAGTGGCATCCAATATTTAGTTTGTAATTGAGTACTTTCATCAGCATTACCCACAATGCCATTCGACTTCTCACTGATCCAGTGAGCAGCTCCAGTGGGAATTCATTTTTACCTAAAGAAACCAGTGCAGCAGCACTTTAGTCCTTTCATCTGTCCAGCTTTCTCACTTCACCTCATCTGTACATTTGCCCAAACAGAGGCTTCCAAAGCTTAAGCTTTCATGCTAATACCACCATGCACATCAACTCATAGATCGCTAACTAGCCAAGCTGAACGTCTGTCGTAATTTGCCTCCGAGGTGCATTGCATTTTGGATCTTCGGAGTCCAGTGTTTGCATCAATATCTCGACTCCTTCTACGCTGGATTTTTCATTAATATGAATTCACTGGAAAATGGTGAGAGACAATTAAACATCATTGTAACTGTGCTACAAATGTCCCCTCATGGCATCACTGTGGCAGAAAGCCACTAACTTCTCACAGGAGTGATGAAATACAGCACCAACCAACAAATCAGAGCCAGCGTCACTAAGCACATCACAGATATTTCACATCACAGATATTTCACATCACAGATATTTCAGTCTAAACATATTTAACGTGTGGAGTTTTCTTTTAAGCACAATAGTGAAGCAGCTCGATTGCAATATTCCACTTCAATGCTCATGCAGTAGAATTCACACTGCATACATATAAAGTGGCAGCACACAGATTTTTTTTTTTTTTTATAATAATGGAATGCATATAAAGTGGCAGTACACTTGTATAACACATTTCCTATAAAAACAATGCACTGTGAACTGTTTTACAGCAGGAACATGCAGCAGCTGGACTCAAATCACAGGAATTTCTTTGCTATAAGAAAATAAGTGTGCAGGGACAACGCTGGAACACATGAAGTGTTGAATTCTCCAAACTGATAGGTCAGAAAATGTCAACTCTGATGGTAGTGCTGTCTGTAATTCAAATGGCAGGTTATATTATATTTGACAAAGAAAGATATATAATCATTGATGTTTTCTGCTAAGAGCCATTTATTTAACATTTATGGAAGGAGTCTCCAGTGCCAGCGCTTTGTAACAGTCAGTACATTTTTGACCACAGGAAAGTCATCATGACAGAGGAGGTTATGCTTGCCAGTTTCTCACAAGCTGTGTTTTCTGTCTTATTAGCTACAAGTGAGAGAGAGAAAGGGTCTTGGGGGAACAACTGTTTAAAGCTGCTGTAGTGTAAGTGGTAAGAGGAACCAACTTGTCTCTCAGACGTTGAATGTAACCATAAACTGTTAAAAAGTATGACGTGTCATCACTGGTGAATTGCTGTGGTATAAGAGGAATAAAACACTGCAGGAAGTGTTGCTATAGAAAAACAATCAACAGTAATCAAATAACCAACTGTATACTCAGGCATTGTAAGATTTGCATATGATAATTAAACCGCTACCCTCACAAGTCCACAGGTGTTCAATTGCATCTAAGACAAGGAAAACCATAAAACAATTAAAGCAAAAAATAAAGAAATAGACTTTTCTTGTCTTATTGACTCTTGGACTGAAGTGTTAGGTGTTTCAAGTACAGTAACTGTAAATAAATCACTCATAAAAAAGGACCTATAAGAGTGAAAGGCACTTGGATAACTATATATATATATATATATATATATATACATTTGAAAAAGCTTCAAGGTATAAGAACATTTAGTAGTAGCTCAGTGGTTAAGACGTTGGACTACTGATCGGAAAGGTCATGGGTTTAATCCCCAGCACCACCAAGCTGCTGCTGCTGGGCCCTTGAGCAAGGCCCTTAACCCTCAACTGCTCAGTTGTATAAATGAGATAAATGTAAGTCGCTCTGGGTAAGGGCGTGTGCCAAATGCCATAAATGTAAACAATAACAAAAGTAGGTGCCTTCACCAATTAACAGCACAAGACAGTTTTATGTAAGTGTAAAACAAGGGTTCTCGAAGCTTTTGGATCAATTAAAAAAAATTCAAAAACTATTCAAATAGTATATATTAGTAGGCTTATTATTCAAATGTGTAGAACATAGCTAAACATTATGGCTATTTATTGGAGCCCTTTCCAGTAACAGAACATATTAAACCTAAGTTGACATGACTGATATTATTTATAGACCTACTTGTTTATTTGTTTGTTTGTTTGTTTTAATTTAAGTCAGTCCCATTCAGTTCAGTTGAGCAGTCAAACACTCATATATAATATCGTTGATAATGGTGGCTTGTGGTTTCCTGTAACAAAATAAACTAAACTAAATAAATAACTGGCTATGCTTCATGGACTCCATTTTGAGAACTACTAGTATACATTATCGTAGGTAATTCTCTGATTCAATAAATAATCATTTGAAACACTGAAATTTTAGATTTTGTATTGAGTGTGGCTCCATGTTTGCTTGAAAGCTACGTTTCCACGTGGAGCATGAAAGTATCAGAGAACAGCCTCGGGATAAGACAAGCTGTTTCTAAAATACAGCTGCACTTGGACGGGAAAAGTTCACTGAACTCAGCTCACAGTACAAATTCTTTTACAAGAAGTAATCATAGAGACAGGGAAGAAGAAGGAGATGAAGTTAAAATGCAGCGATCTAACTTCGTGATGGTGACTGAGCATACAGCCAGTGCCCCCTGGAGGAAAGACCTGAGAAAGGAAGCGCAATTGAATGTAACCAGGAATAGGCTGTCAATATTTTTATTAATTTTTTTTTTTTTTTTGAGTGTGTGTGTGTGTGTGTGTGTGTATGTGGCGTTATTTTATTCATGCACATATGCACAGAGATACACATACACATGAAATCGTTTGATCTATAGCAGGAAGGTTATAAGACAAAAATGTGGGTGTGTGCCACAGCAGAAGAAAAAATTGAGTTTATTTTTGCCAGATCTTCTTTAGTGGGACATGCTTTATTTGACAAGACGTAAAAATGAGGCAGGATTCAGTTTATAAAGCTGTTAAAGGAGCCAACACTGATACAAAGGCCACAGGTTTTTCAGACAGTGATGTGTGAGATAATAGCAGGAACTACAGCTAAATATTGTCTGTGCTATAAATTCTAATCACAGAACACAGCCATGCTCACTGAAAGAGACTAACTCATTGCAGTAGGGTGTAATGTAGTACACAAAACCAGAAATGGTGTTTCATTCATCATGTGAACGGATAAAAGATAACAGCACAGTGAAAGAGCATAGATCAGCGAGACATATTTCGTCTTTCTATATCAGTACAAACGAATTATAACAAATGAATTAGAATTATGTTTAAAAGCCAGCTTCTTTTTACAGATGCAGTTCAGTGGTAAGCTGAAACATACATATTAGAAGCAAAGGATTATCGTCTAATTATATAAACGACATACTGTTTTTAATGTTACACTACAAGGTGTTGTCCTTCTTTCATTCTTCCACATCCACATTGTTTCAACTCATTATTGGCATCTGTTTTTCATCCTCTTTTGACCCCACCCCCCGAAACCCCTTCTCTTATTGCCCTGCCATCATGAAGGACCTTGTGGCCTCCCACATAGCCATGATGTGAAGAGGGGTCCGTAGCTTGGCAACGCACCTAGCAACCGCTCCTCGTAACCAGGGATTATAACCTGTTGCCAAGGGAGACAGAGATTGGGGATTGATTTTCAAGGATGGAGTTTACAAGTAGAATAGAATAGAATAGGTTATGTGCTTATAATAATTATATAATTCCATTTTTTTCAACAGCAAAGGCTAAATGATTGGTACGGATCCAATACTAGAACCTACTATTACAATTACTAGAATCAGTTAGTTGTACCATTACATCTTTATTAAAATCGTTTTACACTGCAGCCATATAATTGTATTTAGCTGTTTGTTTGTTTGTTTGTTCTGTTTTGTTTTTTTATGCTGCACTTTATTCCTATTCCTAGTTTGTGTTCCTAGGACAGACTCTGGACTCACCGTGACCCTGACCAGGATAAAGCGCTTACTGAAGACTGATAGCTCACTCACTTTCCTCTTTTCATTTCTCTATCTGTCCATTTTTCGGACTTTTGCTACAGACACAGGCTCCCATTCTGGCATCTTTTTTTAAGCTAAAAACCTGACTGCCGGCTTGCTGTGGAAGTTTTGACTTGTGCTGAAAAGACGTGCTCTGCTTGTCGGTTTTTGATCTAATGCCGTAAAACTTGTGATACTTTTCAAGCTGTTCATCCTAAACACCTAAAGTCCTAAATCTACCTAAATCTACTTAAGCCTAATTTCTTCCATTTCTTCATCCCCCCTAGAGACGCAGTGAGTTTGATTAATTCGTTTAATTCCTCTATCATAATACAGCAAAGGGAGGGAAAAAACACAATAATTTTGCTTTTATGAAAATAATTTTCATACTAAAGTCACCAAATCTGATGTTTAGGGTTAAAAACAAAGCTTTTCATACATGTTTGCCCATATAATATTTTAACAGTTTATAAGAATGTGAAAGAATTTTGATTATTTTGAGTCTTTGACATGATTTTTATTTATTTTGCTCATGTTGTGCTTTGAAAAACTTTATAAAATATTTATTAAAAGCTTCTGGTATTTTTGTTGTTTTGTCATGACAAAAATAATGTATTTTTAGTAATAATGGTTTATAAAAAAAAATTTTTTAATTTTTTAGTAATGAATTCTTTTAATAAATATTTAATAAATTAAATTCAGAGTTTAATAAACTCTGCAAGAACAAGTTTTTTTTTATAGCTATTTATAGTTATGGCTAGTGTTATGATAGACTGCCAGTATAAGAAGGAAATGAAACCATCCCTCTCCTATATTATCGTCCAAAACACACACACACACACACACACACACACACACACACACACACATACATACGCACACACACACAAACAATCTCAACCTTTTCTACCCATCATTTACTCCATCTTTATCTTTCTCTTGCTAATGACTGCTATTACACATCAAGAGCCAACAAACTGGTCATTACTGAAACATCCACTCACTCTGGAGCTCGATTAAAACACACACATGTGGACAGGCCTGTAGTCCAGTCAGTGCAAATGAAAGCCTACAGTTCCCAAGACTGTCACTTTTGCCGGCTCTCACTACAGGCGTAATGACAGCCTGCCAACGCAAACTCACAAAAATTCAACACTAATGGCCTTGGAAAGAACAAAATCCTCATGAAATCCACACAAGCTGTATGAAAACATATGAAGGTGAAGGTTAACATTCGCAAGGTTCACTTCATTTGTTTGAAATATAACAACTTAATCACATTGTTATCATGCAAATGTGTTTTTTTTTTATTTATTAGATCAGTTTGTGAATGCATGTATTATAAGGCATGCTTAAACATCCTTACTTTAATTATAATGGACTTTAATTTTATATTGCTGATTATTAATGAGTTCATCATTACTCAGCAATGTAAAAGATAAAGCTTGACACACTGAATGTTTCTTCGGTGGTGGAATTTTCAAGTTCCCAAGTTCACTACTGAAAATACACATTTCTATTTCTAATGCACAGTCCCCACCTTGTGGGCATTATGGTGCACATACAAGCTACACTTGCTTGAGGTAGCACTTCAATGTCGGTCACTCCATTTGTGATTGCGACACCTGAACTAAAGTCTAGTGTTTTTAAGTCAAGTCCGTAATCATGGCATGTCCCTTCCAAATAGAAAGCATGGTACACAGAAAAGCTTTGCTTGCCGTTCATTTAAACCGATTTTGCTTAATCTGTTTACTTCTAGATTCTCCTGCAAAGGCAAGTAATGTACCTTGTTCATGGTTATTATACCCACTATTGTATTTTATGTTTTCCTTCTCAATCACTGTTGACGAAGTGCTATGGATGTGTCAGGGAAGTAGGGTTAAATAAACTTGCCCCAATGCACATGGAATTTATGCCAAGTGTAATCACTTGTCACAAATGTTACTGACAGACTTAGTGAAACTATATACTGTCTGCTTGAATCTATACTCTGGCATAGAAATAATTCAGCCCCAGGATTTACTTCATACTATTTAGTGTATTTTCTATATAGACATTCTATATAATTGTGTGCTTCCAACTTTGTGGCAACAGTTTGGGGAAGAATCAATGTATGGGTGTGATGGTCAGGTGTCCACAAACTTTTGGCCATTTAGTGTAAGATGATGTGGATGCGAAACATTGAGAAAGAGAGAGAGAGAGAGAGAGAGAGAGAGAGAGAGAGGGCTTAACATTGCTTTATATAAGCCAGTGCTGGACATACTGTTCGGTGATTGAGTGTTGACACAAGGTTTCATTTTGTTCATTCGTCTTTGGTAACTGTTTTTCCTGGTCAGGGTTGCAGTGGACCTGGAGTCCATCCCAGAAACACTGGGTGCACAGCATGAGTGGGACATCCTGAATGGGATGCCATCACAGGGCACCATGCACGCACATTCACACACAGGAGAAATTCAACATGTTTTTGGAACATTGAACTTGAAGCAAACCCACATGGAAGTGGTGTGAACATGCACATAAAACCCACATAGACAGGAACCCCATCTCAGGATCGAACCGGGGAACCCATAACCCCCCTGCGCCACTGTGCCGATGTTCCAGTTAAAGAATATATCCGTTGTATAAATTATATCCAACTGACACGCCATTTATACGCAATACAACTGTAGTGCAATATATTAATGAAAATCGATCCATATACAAATCTGCATTGTATGTGAAATTCTATAGGTCCCCTCACCCCTTTTTTTTTGTTTTTTTTGTTTTTTGATTCAGATTTTTTCACTGACTTTGCACTCATTTGATCAGCAGATGTCACTAGTGTACGGTAATGCTATCATCTTTTAAGACAAGCTTTAGAAAGCCTAGTTTCTCTCGTCACTATCTCTAGGCATCCTCTTCGCAATAATCTCGAACTTATCGTTTGTTTTGATACCAACAATTGCTGGCTAGAATCAAATTCTCCTTAAAAAATATACTCCAGCATTTTTCAACTTTATCTTAATCTACTGCAATCGATGTGCAATAACTACAGAGATAACCAGAAAGGCAGTTTATTACAAACACACACATATTGGAAGTACAAAGGAAGTCTACATTTTTTGTAGAATTCTTTTATTAAAATTTCATTCATCTCTAAATCAAATATATAAATTACATCCATTCTGATATGGTACTTTTTTTAATTTGTGATAGTGTTTTATTTTTATTTGTTTTATTTTAGTTTAGTGTACTGTAACAGTTTTAGCAGTTTATTCAGTAGTTCAGTATGTTACATGGTTTAAATGTTATACCTGTCTTTGTCTCTCATTATAATAGAGTTTTTGCATAAAGGGTTTTCTTGTCTTTCCTCAGTATACTGAAAAATGTGAACATTCTTGTCTGTGGTAATCACACAGATGCACAGATGCAGTGGATAGAGATTAGGTTGAAAACCGCTTTAATGCATGCAGGCTAATGTTCCTATTCCTACACTTCATGGCTCAGTGGTTAGTTTGTTTACAGATCACTACTAACCCATATTTAACCTCTCTTCCACATGATGGCAGCAGGTACCTGAAAAAAAAAAAAAAGCTCTTCTCTCAGATCTGCTTCTGTCACTTGTCACTTTAAAATTTTAAGGCTGAATAAACACAGGTTAGTGAGATGACTATGTTCTTTTTTTTGACAAATGTATGTGCAAAACATTCAGTGATGCTTTATGCTTGGTAATGGTAGCTTACGTATACTGCAAGCTCAAAGCTAACAACACAAAGCCATTTTAACCAGGCATATCAGCAGCATAACAAAATCTTATACAAGATGTAATAATCTTACATACTGCAATTGCGTGTGCTAATGGGACGAATTTGTTGTGAATAGTTTGTGACAGAAATCTCCAAAGACTGAAACAATAAGTCAAAATGGAGAATATAGCTATATAAACTAAAGCGCATCTCAAGGACAGATGCTGAGACGTAACTAATTGGCTAGAAAAGTAAACAACTGGGTCAGTGTAGAGACAGACAGAGCTTATTATCATAATGACAGCATGTTGTTTAAGGTCTAACACAAATGGATGGGTGTGCAGAAAGAAATACCTTGTGTCCAGGATGGACTAAAGATTTAGATTCAGAATAAACGTGAACTTAAATTTATATTGATTTTGATTGTAGTGAGTTACAAACTAACCAGGCATACAAATGCATTTTACACAAAAAAATAACATGACACATTCTTCAGGCCAGCATCAACCTGACTTGCTGCCGACATGGTCTTTCATATGATAGATAGATAGATAGATAGATAGATAGATAGATAGATAGATAGATAGATGTACATACATATATACATACATACTGTACATACATACTTTGTGTGTAATATAATGCCAGTATCTGTTTCTCTATCTGTTTAGTTCTCCTAATATCTGTAGCTTATTCAAATTTAAACCCAAAGTGGGTGTGACCTAAACTAGAAGGGTTTTTTTTCTTTCAAGTTTTTTTATTTGTCACATACAGAGAGTTTGACAATGTAAAATTCTTGCAATGATTTTTTTTTTCAGGAAACACTGGAAATAACTGGAAATAGTTCATAATTGGTCTCAACTAGTGATGTGGGTGGGACTGTGTTTTTTTTTTTCCCCTTCTTGCGCAGCTATTATTTTTGTACCTGCCTTTTCTAATAAATTTAGTTGGTTTTATTTCCCATGACTATAAACAAATCAATAGCCTAATTTACACTAAGGATGAATGAATGAATGAATGAATGAATTCTGTAAATGCATCGTGCAGCACCGCACATTCTTTTTAATAAACTTGTTAATAAAGTATGCTTTGTTTCTCACTTGAGCTTCATATCTGATCGCATACTCACACCAATAAGGAAGTAAAAAAAAAAAAAAAAACATCCTACTCTCAAAACATGTTTGTTGCATCCCATAGCATCCTGGTCCTGATGCACACTTCTAGTCTCAACCAGATACCCTATGAAACTTTTAGGCAAGCGTTACAAAAAAATATATATATAGCCAGGTCCGGAAGTATTTGGACAATGGCAGAGTTTTTGTGATTTTGTCTTTATACACCACCACAATGGATTTGAAATAATACAATCAAGATGAGATCGAAGTGTAGACTTTCAGCTTTATTTTAAGAGTTTCCACAAAAATATGGCATTTACCATTTAGGAATTACAGCC
>CM075008.1:25261218-25292224 GCA_037576675.1 Pangasius sanitwongsei
CTTACACACACACTTATATACACACACTCTTACACACACACACTCTCTCTCTCTCTCTCTCTCTCTCACTCACTCACACACACACTCACTCACTCTCTTACACATACACACACACACACACACAAATATATATATATATATATATATATACACACATTTATAAAGGTTTTTTCCAAAAAAAAACCCATCAGTCCTAAAGATTACTTTTACCATTATGGTTTTATGAAAGTTTCTTTCCTGTTTTTTCTTTCTTTTTTTTTTAAGAACAGTGTACTGTAAGGCTACATGACGATTGCATAAGTGCTGACATTAACTCATATTAATATTCTTAAATGTCTCTTCCAACAGGTGTTGTAAAGATTACTTTGGCTATCAAGACTGTTTGTTCCTACTTAATGGCAGAGTTCATGAAGCTACATGACACATGACATAAACCTATATGAACACTTATAAAGGCTTTTGTGATCATACATTAGCTGTCATCAAGATTATTTTTGCCATTACGAGTTTATGACTTTCCATGCTTTTGTCTCTACCTATTTAAGGGCAGTGTTCATAAGGCTACTTAAGCTCTTTATGATATTTATGAAATTTATGACAATAAATATCCTCTTGTCAATTTATGCTTTTCACATATTTGATGTCAAATGACATATTTTCTTGAAATAATTGAAATACAGCTATGTGACTTTGTACTTTTTGTCATTATTGTTAAAATTACTTAATGTAATTTGATTTTCGCATATTGGTTTACTTTTATTGAAGTTACTGTGAGCAAATGACTCATAATTTTCATAACCATCACCCAATCATATGATATAAATAATAAAATTAAACTTTATTAAGGGTCAGATAAAATATACATAACTCATTGTCATTAGAGTGTCATGGCCATTGTCATGGATAGTCATAAAAATCTAAACATAATAGAGTTACATATACATAAAAGTGTTATTACAGTGTAATGATTGTCATGTAACAGTGTTATACAGTAGGTTCTCATGTCGATGCTTGGTGTTTTAAATGTGCTTTTGTTTATTCATATGTCACTATACTACATATGGCCTTCAAAGAATGTTTTCGATGTTTCGGTATCTAATTTAGGAGTGCGGCACAATGATGATGATGAGGGTGATGTTTGTTTGAGTAGTATACCCATACCCATACAATAAAATATAAAAAGAAGAGAAAGACTTGACAAATGAATTGTACATGAATACTAGTGTGTTGTTCAGTATGTGTATTTAATGTGTCAGCAACAGTTAATGTATAGTGTTATCTCTCTGTGTTTTTATGTGTGTGTGTTTGTATGTGTGTGGTGTCAAAATGGATGTCCCTCCGAGCAACACAGAAGATAATGTTTCTCTCTTTTCTCATCTCTCTTTCGCTGCCCCTCGCCCTGTCGTCTCCTCGCCCTCCCATCACACTGCTGGCTGCATCACAGCTAATCGTCTCCCTTTGCCCCAACGGCAGCAACGTGCTGAGAGAATTAAAGAACCTCAGCCATGCTTCTCGCTGCCCTTCTCCAATTCATCTTTTATTTCACCTTCTCAGTCTGTTTTGTCATAGCTTTTATACAACAGTGAATGTGCAGAGTCACGTCTACATTTCATACTAAAGGCATGAAAGTAAAACAGAAGGAATACCGACTAAAGCTTAAACAAATTTCAGAAGAGCTAATATATCCCCCACCCCCCACCCCCCCGTTCCCTCTATCTCTCTTCATCTTCTTTCTTTACCCCCTCTCCATTTGAGACTCTATTCAGGCCTGGCTGCGGTCTAATCAGTTTCATCATGGTTTCCATTAGTGCGAGAGAATATGAAGTAATTAAAGCATGGCCAGTAGAACAGACAGAGAGAGAGAGAGAGAGAGAGAGAGAGAGAGAGAGAGAGAGAGAGAGAGAATCAGCCATCCGTAGCCAACAGACCGACAAGATGAAGAATAAAGGGTGTGGCATTCAGGTCTGTCTGTGTGTTCGTTCCTGTGCTTGGTTCGAAACCAGCCTCGCATGTTAATGAATGAGATTATTAGGCACTAATGTGGCCTCTTATAGCACTGAAAAGTGCCATCAGTGCGTGAAGATGAACACAAGAGGAAACAAATGAATGTAAACACTACGGATGCATTGATATACTTTTTTTTTTTTTTCAGACCAAGTATGAGTATGAATTTGAATACATGTTTTCTGGTACTCAATGATACTGATACCAAATCAGTAACCTACTTAATATTATTCAATCCGGGGTTTCATGAAACATATTTAGTTCTGTTTATGCCGTATGCTGCTAGCAATGAACTCCTTGTTCTGAGTTTTATATTTAAGATGTTATCGCATTTAAATCTTTAATAGCAAGAACTTGGGCAGCCCATATGAGTGCACAGAGCATTATCAGTGAGTGTGGTCATTAAAAAAAATGAATGCAAGGTGCTGTGAATTGCAGCTTGCTTGCACAGAGGAGGAAGGAAGTGGACGTGTCTCAGTGCTCACAGAACTGAATTGCTCTTCCACACAACAAGTTCTCTGCACACTCACGTGCTGTGTTTTTGTTCTCTATTAAAGATACCATACCATAAAGAGGCTTGAATTAAAGTCCTTGAATTGTACTTGATGATGCTGTGGTTCCTCCTCTTCATATTTTCACAGAGCACAATTTTGCAGTCTGCTTTGCTTTGATCATCAATCATGAAATACATCACATAGTATCAAGTATAAGCACATGACTAAATGAGCATGGTATTTGATCAATTCCTGTTACCGGTATTAGTATCAATACGTCCCTAGTAAACACAAACAAGGAAAGAGGAGGCTATACACCCATTATTTGAACATGGGTGCAGTACCATGTGAAACAGAAACCAAGAAACAAACATATTGTATGTCAGACATGCAATGTGCCAGTCGTACGCTTACTAATCTAAACTAATCTAGTTACTAATCTAGAGTTAAGAATATTCATCATTAACACGTGATGTTCAGTCAAATCCAGCTTACTGTATAGGCGTAATATTTAGGTCACTTGGACCAAAGCGTTTTGGAAAAACACTAGGCTGCATGTAAGAGCACTTAATGCACTAAACCGTGAAAGTATGTATCTGGGAAAGTGAATATAGTGTATCTTTAAACCTTCATTCTTAAAAGTAATTAAAGGTACAATGGTATACTATTTATGTGCCTTAAAGCTTTTTTAAAAGTATATTATATTCACAGTTCCAGGTGAAAGATATTTAGTATATAAAGTACAAATGAGGGTACCACATGACTGCCAAGGAAATGTATAGTTTAGGGAAGTGGAATTCATCTGTTCAACTGTTAATAATAGAGAAAGTTTAAAAGTCTGACTTTTCTTCTGTTAATGTTGAATATTTATTATGTATGTTTTCTTAAGGGTTTTAAGATTCTTTAACTTCTGAGTTACTGTACTATGTTTGAGCATTGCAATACAATTCTAATCATGTCCTGTATAAATCATGGCGGATTCAGAGCCTATCTCAGTAAGACTATGCGTGAGGCAGGAATGAGAAGCAAGTCCATCACTGATGTAATTTTATATGCTTTCGCAAATTTTCAGCAAAAGGTTGGTTAATATTCTCTCTCTCTCTCTCTCTCTCTCTCTCTCTCTCTCACATCAGTGTTATGTGAAGTGTAAATTTTGACACACATCGGTTCTGATTTCTCTTATACCCTTCATATTAACATATATTATATATAACAGTATTGTTCCATTAACGATTCAGGTAGCATTCAGGTAGGTATGGTGATTCAAGGTTTGAACTTAAATGTAGTATAAAGACAGCGTTGTTTCATGAACCAAACGTGAATTGATATATTATCTGTTTAGTTAAGTTTAAAAAATGAAAGCATGAAGAACAGTTGAGAAGTAATTGCAAAACAGTAATATCTGGTGTAATGAGCCACATGCTGATATAATACTGATGTAAAAGCAGGATTTATACACAAGTACTGAAGAAAGGGTTTCCCTTATATACAATATATTATTTTGATTCAAACTGATTAATTTTCTCAGTGCCTTTTTGGCAGAATTCATTTGTTATTCTTGGTAAAATTCAACTTTTAATGTAGGTTCAAATATACTATATGCACCAAGACTGGAATGAGTTGGTCATGGTACATAACTCCACACGCTCAGATTGACTGCCCTGAGGCTCAATAGACTTTCATTTCTTGCTGCAGCACAAAGCCAATTGTTTTCATTTTCACTTTGATCAATTATTCGCTCAAGCTTAGCATGTTCTGAATCACAGGGCCTGCTGCTTTGATGAACTGGCAGGCAGAGAAAGAGACAGAGAGAGGAGGGGAATGTGAGTACAGAAGACAGAGAGAAAAAGAAAGAGAGCGATTCCTTACTGTGGTGGAGGACAATAGAAAGAACAGTGTGCTGTGGAGGCGATGCTTGAATGTCTAACACAGCAAATCACGCTGCAATTTTCCTTGCACTTCTGTTATCCTTCTTCTCTCTCTCTCTCTCGCCCACCACCCACATTTTTCTCTCCGCCACCAATGATGGCTGTCTCAGCACTCTTTTCTGCCGCAACTTCACAATAGGTGCTTATTTGAGGAGGCACTTTGGCAGCAGAAGCTTTTGCCATGACAAGGTCTTATTATAGTGGAGGTTCAAAATGGAAGAACACACCCACTCCTACCTTCTGTGTCCTACAGTATTGTGAAGATCTATTGCAGAGGCTGGGAAAGATATACTGTATGGTGATGTGTTATAGCAAAGGAAATCAACAGCTTTATCGCAGCCCATGGTGGAAAACTAAAGGCCGTCTTTTTTTTTTTTTTTTTTTTATGAGCACAGCTTGGAGATGGCCTATAATAAGAAGAGTCAGGATTTTCAGTCCTTAGAGGACAGCTTTCTTTGTGAACACACACACAGATGATTTCATTCTGCACCCGCCGCCTCACTGACAAGCTGGGAAATGAGCATATGGATCAAATAATGAGAGCTGAACCTCAGATGAGTTTTAAATTATAGCTTTTATGCAGTGTGAGAAAGCCTTGTCAATACCCGTGCGAGAAAGCCACACTTTCAGGGCCGACTTTGTTTTGGCCTCATCTCTGATTACCATTATAATCCAGCAGCCGCACCACTTAGGAGTCCAAACACATACACGTAGCATTAAAGTCTATGCCCGGCAAGACGATTGCCTTATATTTAAAGTCCTTTTTGTGTGGCTTTGCTATGACAAATGCTTTTCCAATACCAATCACAGGCGAGCGCACTTCTTTGGATCAGTGAAAGGGGCTTTGAGTCCATCAGCAGAAAGTTCCTTCATGCGAAGAAAATACCATTCAACAATCTAACACACAAGAAAGAGGGGAGAGGGATTTCACACTTTATTCAAGGCATATGAATGCTAATGTGAGAAGGAACATTAAGTCATGTGCTAGCTTGTGTATACTGTTATTCCTCAACATTCAGTTTATCATTTAACATATCAGGTTTGTGTCGATTAAAACCAGAATTGTGTTTGGCAGGTCCATATTTAAATCTTCACTCTAATAACTGCTTTTTTTTCTTATACATTTCGCCATATAATTCATATTATTACTAAATAATATGCATTAGGGTTCTTAGCTGCAATTTAAAGGAGTTAACACTACCAATTTATAATCATGCTGTTAGATGTTTTATGCAAAATGCTGGTGACAAACCAAGAGATTTTTATTTAGATTTTTAATAAAGCGTGAAACATGTACTATTTGAATTTACATGCACTGGGTCTGTGTTTTAATGATTTTATTCATGCTTTGACTTACTGATGAGGGAGAATCCAAGGAAAGACAAAAAGTGAAAAGAAAGAAAGTAAGGGAAAAAATGCTGAGGAAGTTTCAGGATTTATACAAACAGTAATAACAAAGCAGTCAGTTAAACTATAAATATGAGTGAGTGTGAGATTGAGTGCTTGTTTCTCTAGAAATGTACTAATAGTAAAGTCATCATCTCTTGACCTAACATGAGTAGATTATAAAAGCCATGGGTCATGGGCCAGTTCATGTGCAGGAGCATGCCCAAGTGAAAGAACCACTAGCTGGTGGATCATGGACCAAATGAACAGTGTTCTTTGGGGAGTGCCATAAAGGGACTCTGCTGTCTAAAGACAGTTTAGCCCACTGGCCTAAGGAAGTGACAGTGCAGGCATACTTGAATGCAGGTCAAGAGGTGCCTTCTTCCATTAATTCCATTTGACACACATCCTCAACTAAAATAAATATCAGCACTTGGTGATTCTCATCTTCAAGAGATTAGCGTAGTAATAAATAGAATAATTAGTATCTTCAGTAGTGTACAGTATTAATAGATTGAGTCATTCTCATCCTCAGTAAAGCACAGTATTAAAGATTAAATGCTTCTCATCCTCAATGAAGTACAGTATTAATACATTAAATTATTAATAGATTGAGTGATTCTCATCCTTAATAAAGTATAGTAATAATAGATTATAGTATAAATAGATTGAGTTATTCTCATCTTCAATAAAGTATTACGTTAATAGATTGAGTAATTACCATCCTCAATAAAGTACAGTATAAACACATTGAGTAATTCCCATCCTCAATAAAGCACAGTATTAATATATTGAGTAAATCCCATCCTCATAGAGCATAAATCGATGACAATATTAATAGATTTGGTGCTTAGCATCCTCAATAAAGTACAGTATTAATAGATTGAGTAATTCCCATCCTTAATAAAGTACAGTATTACTAGATTGTTGTATTAATTACTTGTTCAACATTGATAGATTGAGCAATTCTCATCTACAATAAAGTACAGTATTAATAGATTATAATATTAATAGATTTGATGATTATCATCCTCAATAAAGTACAGTATTAATAGATTGAGTAAATCTCATCCTCAATAAAGTAGAATATTAATGCATTATAGTATTAGAGTACAGTGATTCTCATCTTCAACTGGTTGCAGTATTAATAGATTCAGAGATTCTGATCATCAATAAAGTGTAGTTTTAATACATTGAATGATTCTCATAATCAAATTGAATCATAGGTTATTTTGAAAATGTCACTTCACTGAGCCACTGGTGCACACTTGGTTTTTCTGGGAAAAGAGGGGACCTGATGTATTTTCCACCCATACCTTCTAATTTTATATAATCATTCCCACCCAAACTTTTCCCAATCACATGCATCCCATGCGGTGATGTGTACAATAATACCAAGAATGTATAACACCATTATTCCTAATTCTTAAACTCTTGCAATTAAAAATGAAAAGTAGATTGCATTAACAGTCAGCTGTATCCAATATCTCTGACAAAGGTGTCATTTGAAGTATTATATTACTAACAAGAATCTGTTAAAAAAAATTGAGGCATTAATAGCCCTTTAAAGCTGATTGCAAATTGTAACCTCAGTTTTGATGAGAAAGACCCAGAATTTCTGTCAGCAGTGGGGGTGTGTTAAATCGAATGTCAGCAGACCCTCTTTATGCCCCATTTTTGCATTATGATAATTGCCACCCCATATTTTCTGTGGTTGTAATTAGTGAGGGCTTCACTGTAAGTAGACACATAGAGCAATGATGAACATCCACACACACACACACACAGTTGCAGAGCATTGCCACGCAATTACACTCCTGCAATTATAGTTCTATTGTAAAGCAGGGATTTAGGAGGGATTTATGCACGGTTGGCGCTCCAATGCAATTAAAAATGGGACAAATCTGGTTCAGTCCTGTAAAAATGTGTCATGTTTTTCACCTCCGTCCTGTACTACAGCTTTCTATGGATACCATTATTGAAAAATACTTTTAACTTGCTGTTCATGTTTAAAATGTGCACCAGGGTTATATGTACAAAATCACTCGAATTTCTCTCTCTCTCTCTCTCTCTCTCACACACACAAGATGTTTATCTTACTACCTTTATGAGGATCTTCCACTGGCATAATTATTAATAATTATGAATTATTAATTATGAGTTATGACACCTGAATCTAACCCTATGTTTAATCTCAGGAAACCTTTGGCTCTTTTAATATTTAAAATACAAGCTATATGGTTTTGTAAGGTTTATTCATTAAAAAAAAAAATGTTCCCATAACTGTCAGATATTCCTGTCCTTGTGGGTATATTTGGTCCCCACTAAGATATATAAGCACACACACACACACACACACACACACTTACACTTGACATTTCCTAGGTTTCCTACTGAGTTAGATGACCCAGCTCCTCTATGCAGCATGACGGAGGAAGCAGTGACCCAATAAGAACAGGCACTGCAGGAGAAACACAAACACACACACACACACAGTGTTTCTCCATCTCTCTGAAGGTCCTTTATCCATCTGGTAACATGCTGAATAGACAGTCTTTACATGGGGGTCTTGGGGCCGATAAACAATCGCATTGAGAACCACTCTTGCATAATAACATGTTCATTTCAAGTGAACAGATTGCTAAGTGGTCCAACGGCCTGTGCATGGTCTCTGTAAACAACATCATTTGGTTGTCTTAGTACCGTCAGAGGAGAAATGAGTTTCCATTAGTATGTTTGGCTTTGCTGAAATGATGACATTAATGTCTGGCACACAGCTGGTGCAAAAGGCCATGCTAAGAGCTGGGACAAAACTTCAGTCTGAATATTGTTGAATAGCAGAAGACCCATGCTCAATAGAATTGGCTAAATGTCTAAACATTGAGGTACTGATTCGCTAAAATCCCAGATAAACAGTACTCCAGGTAGTTGGCCCGCTGTAGCTGATTTACAAAGAAAAAAATGTGCACGCATAATTGCGTGTTAAGTATAACATAGATTAAAGGCAGTGAGATGCATCAAAACACAATATGAACACAAACTTAAAATATTAATAATAATAATGTGCATTCTGTTGAAAGGTATACTGTATGTTTGACTCTCTTTGAATGATAATAGCATCACAGGCACAAATGTGCACCAAATTTCTAATATGAAGCCAAATATTCTGTGTTTTGTGACATTTTCCCATTGTTTTGATACACTGAAAAATATGTTTTTAGAAGTAGTGGATATATTGGTATAGGAATTTTAGAATTTCAGAAATTAGAAAACGTGTGAGGCATATTACCTTATTATGACTGGCATAAACTTTTATAAATCCTTATAAGTAGTTATAATACCTTATAAAGCATAAGACGTCATAATGTCAAGTTGTGTAACACATTATAATCATCTGTTCATTAAAACATCATAGACCTTAATGTTGTATTGCATTATGACACACATTACAAATTACATTTCTGAATTATTCTGAGAATTCTGAATAATGCATTATGAATACAGGATTCATTTTGAAGATTTTGTATAGTTTATAGTTTAAAAAACACTAAAATACAGGGAAATTCAAATTACTCATTAACCTGCCAGACACCAATATTCAATCAATAATAAATAAATAAATCAATCAATCAATCACTGATTAGCCAGTCCACTGTACCACTTCTCATCTGCATGTAAGCCTTTTTTGCATCCTGTGTTAACAGTCTGTTTTTATCAGAAATTATCAATAAACTCCATTAGAGATAGCAGAGCTCATACGGAAGAGAGGCTGTCTGTGCAGCTGCCATTAACAGATAACGACAACAATTATAGAGAAGTGTTTAAGTGAATTCAGAGGTAACAACAGTGTGCAAGCTCATTTAGAAAATGAGAATGCAAATCACGCTTTGTTTAAATGTATTCATTTGCTTACCAAGCCATGTTTTTAGAGAGCTTTTTTAGCGGATGCTTGAAATAGCTTTGGAGATGACTCACTTATCAAATTTGATCAAATTCATTCAGATTAAACTCTAAGATGCAAAAAAATATTGTGAAATATCATGAATTTCTGATATATATTTTGGGATAATCTTTGCAGTCAAACTCCTGTCAAATATGAAGGTATCCTACAACATTACTGCATAATAAACACTTTTTTTTTTTTTTCCTGTGCCAGGGTACAATGCTCACATCTGCATTGCAGTGTTAAACAGGAAAAAAAAATTGAAAAAAGAGAGAGTCACAGAGTGAGAGTTAATGAGACAGAGGTGTTTCTGGAGTTATGGCATGTTAATTACACCCCTTCTGCTCCAGGCAACCCCTTTTTTTCTCTTCCCATTTTCCATTTTATCATTCCCCCATCCTTCTTTCTGGCACTCTCCTTTCTTTTCTTTACTAGATGCGTCAGAGTGGCTCATAAAGGCCTAAATGGTGACAGCACTAGATGGGAGAATGATTATTGATATTTGTTGCCTGGTACGTTCTCTGAATTTGATTTGCCCTTGAAGACAAGGCAACGAGTGACATATAAACACATTCCTACTCACATCCGCACACACACACACACACACACACACACATTCTGTGGTTTTGTTTTGAAGTTTGTGAAGCTGTCATGTGGATGATAAATGCACATTGTCTGTTTGTGGCTGAAGGTATTACTTGCTTCTCCAGTCTCTTATTTTGCTGTCAGTGAACAAAACTTTTCATTGAAAATCCAGAAAAAAAGACTATGGCTACTTTTCCTGAGTCCATGTTTGTGTGTGTGTGTGTGTGTGTGTGTGATAGAGTGATATTCTCTCACAATAACCTGCGGGGAGCTTATTGAACTGATCTTCAGCCATGCAGGCTCCAGGAACTTACACTGACTCCAAATTTTAGATTGAAAATGTAAAACTATTTTTTTCCCTTTAATTTAAATAATCAAATGAAACAGAGTAGCCATTAAGCTGCATTTTTTTTTAACTTTCCAGCCAGAATTGGCATAAAAGCTCTTTTAACAAACCAGACTCAGCAAAGAATTTAGGAACCATGTATAGAGTTTATTAGATCTCAATCCAAAATTATAGTCATTAAGCAAAAATGGTCAAACACAGTATTGGTAATAAACATCAAAACACAAGGGCAATCCAAAGAGTTGTCAAACAAGGCATAGTAAAATGGTCAAAGCACAGAAATACAGCTCAAAAATTTGACAACTCATAAGAATGGCAAGGCTTCGCATTGAACAACTGGAAGACATTTGTGTTATATAAGACCAAACCAGGAAGTAGACAGGTAAAAGGAAATGAGCAACTGACATCACTTTTAAGCAAATTCATGATTTCAGAATGTATAACCTGAAGACTTCTTGTCTGGTGTTGTCTGGTAACTAAACAGATAAACCTGCATATAAAGATATGTTTAGCTATCGTTTGATATTGCTAACTTTGTTCACAAATGTCTCTTTCTTTCTAAATAATGAACTGCCATCTAGCTATCAAAAATTAACTGATAGACTACAAAATAAACCACTCCCACCACCATAAGCTAACATAGCCAGCTAGCAAAATCTCATGAATTTTATCAACCTAGCTAGCTACCTATGTTAATCTTATTGAAATAATTTTAATCAATGGGGATAGCTAATTCTAGCTGCTGCTAGCTAGTGTTAACTCTCCAACCAACAAAGTAAATATGACAAATGTTCATGCTATATTGGTAAATGTAATGTAGATTTGTTTGAGAACAGTGGGACATGATAATAGCTGTGAAGTCTTGCCTTTGGAACGTGACCTAGCTACCAAGAGTTAGCAAGCTCACTATGTTAACCCCAATGACTGGTTTAGCTTTTCCTTAGCTAACAAGGTTTCACAGAGATAGCAGCACTAATAAAATAATAACCAACATCAACCTTAACATACCTTGATTTTCAGCTTGGTTTTCTTCTTCTTCTTCTCCCTCACTTTCTTTTCTCTACTCTGGATAGATACCATTTTGCTGATTTGGACAACAAATGGTAGCAGTTGACATGATTAGATATTTAAACCAGTCTTATTGCATATGCACTGAAAGATTCACTCCCCTCTTATCATTCTAAAGCTTTTTTTTTTTTTTGTACAGATTAATTCTGTCACTGTGTAGGAACATGCTGCAAAAGTAATGTGGTATTATCCATTTACTTGGCAGATATCAAAGAGAAATAAAGAGAAAGAAAGAGACACAGAGGGAAAGAGAGAGAGAGAGAGTGCTGGTTCCCCTCAGGCAGCTGTGCATATCTTTATGAATGATGAGGGTAATTTCTCCCAAACAGCCGAATGATCACTCTGCTACACATCGCCCCCCGCCATCCTGCTCTGTTTGGGAATTAATGACAAAGCTTGTTGACATGTATACCACTTTGGACAAAGTGCATGTAACTAAGACACAATCAGATATAAAACCCTGATACTGCACACACACACATACACACATGCAGAAAATCAAAGGTAGGATAAAAATTGAAATGATTTGAGCTATTGAAACACAGGCATAAGCAGTATAAATGTTGGCACCCTGCTAATTTGGTTGTGTCTGTACTACAAAAATAGCAACTACCAGCGACAGGGGGTCTGCCACTAGAAATCTGTTGGCGCAGTGGGATTTTCAAAACCATTTGGTCCAAACTCGATGTAATATTACTGTCTATTGAGACCTCCTCTTAGGAGGACATTTGGTTCTACTTGTCACTGCAAATCAATAAAGTTCTTCTGACTGATCACCTTTAACCCATAATGAAATATTTCTTTCCTGATTGGAGTGATCTCTTCCAGGATAATTCCACCTTTTTTTCACAGTGCATTAGAGATCACTGAATGGTTTGTTGGGGATAAAAATGATGTAAATCATACGTTATGACCTTCACAGTCACCAGATCTCAACCGAATTGAGCACCTGTGGGAGATTTTGGAGTGATGGGTGAGACAGCGCTAATTATATAATAATGAATGAAAAACATGATTAATAGCTATGACAGTTGTGGTATCTAACTTCAACAATAACACATGTGGTCAATATTTAACTCAGGAATTGAATTACTCTGGTCTGGCTATGTATCTTCATTCCCCTACCCAATGGACTATAAATAGTACAAAGTTGTGAAAATAGTAAATGTAGTAAATACCTCTCTCCCTCTCTCTCTCTCTCTATCTCACTGAGACAGCTCATTGTTTCAGACTGATTGGACTGCCTTTACACATTTACCCACCTGTCCATCACCTGGGCTGACTAAGCCAGCTGTCCCCTAGAGAGTGGCCTGAGACTATAGCCGTCTGTGCAGGTAGAGCCACTAAGTAACAGTCCGTAATAGAGAACACAGATGTACATATCAAATATACTGTCATCACACATGACTGAATAATCAGTCTACTTAAACTGTAAGAAATTTCATGACAAAATGATAAAACTTGTGGAATTCCACTGATCAGCTTTTAACAAGATAACTGAGCCAGAGAGAGAGAGATAGTGAGAGAGAGATTGCAAATAGAATTTGGCTAAAAATATCTGAGTCAATAGAGAGAAATATTGTTGCTTCACAGTTCCATGGTCACTGGTCTGTGTGGAATTTCGCCTATTCTCCTCATGTAGGTTTACTCTGGGTTCTCTAGTTTCCTCACACCTTCCATGCTGGTAGTGTGTGTGTGTGTGTGTGTGTGTCCTGCAATGGAGTAGCATCCCATCCAGGGTGTAGTCCCGCCTTGCTCCTAGTGTTCCCGGGATAGGCTTGGGATCTACCAAGACCCTGACCAGGGTAAAGCAATCACTGAAGACAAATGAATAAATTAATATTTTTTTGAAAGTTCATAGGAACACAACATACAATGGGCCTCATTTACTCATTTATTCGTAAATTGTTTGTAGAAGCGTTTACACAGCAAGTCTGGTATTCTTGTAAACCTTGTAATTTTGGGAATAAATATTTATGTCCAACTCATGCTCCTGAGTGTGTGTAAATTTATTCATTAGAAGACTAATGTAAGCCCTGTTTGATTGACTCCAAATCATATAATTCGCATGGAATACTGCACTGGAGGTTTAAATTTCCTATTTTTATTATGTTTTATTATGTTTTATTACGTTTACAGATGCCCTTATACAGAGTGACTTATAGAAATGATTTGGAGTCTCTATCAAAAATACATCCTCTTGGATGGACTAAGAGTACCATCGAGAACATTTTGTGAAAACCAGCCATTTTATGTCATTGGCATTAATTATCGAATATGGAAAATACAACAAGCGAGCCAATACACACCCATAAATTAAGACAAATAAAACTAATCATTCAATTATGACAAAAGAAATGCTACTGTATAAACAGAGGCTGTGTTGATCTGTCTGTACAGACCTGTAAGCCATAAACAAATGCCCAGATGACGGAAGATTTAGCATACGTCTCAGTTATGAGGGAAAGGATGTTTAAAGACCGGGTTAATTTTTTCGGAGGATGAAAGCTGGCTTAAAAATTTGTACTGTTTGCCACGGCATCTTCTTTTAATGTTGTGCAACATTTTAGATCCAGCATATCTGCCAAGACCCTTTTTACCAACTTTAAATTTTCAAATAGCAGTTTCCCTGTGTGATGTACTTAAGCCCAATCCCAATTCTATTTTATACCCCTTCACCTACAGAGTGGCAAGGGGTAGGGGTGAAAATATTCCCCTAAGAATTGGGACACCACTACTATACCGTTACACGTCATCATACGTCATCTACGTCGTGATTCTCTCTCTCGAATTGGCAATATTTGAGAAAAAAGTATAGCGATTTCTAATTATTGGGGGGACTAGCCCTGCTCAATGTCTTTGGTGGTTACAGCCCTGATCAGACATAAAAATATGTTGTGGCACTATCGTGCAGTCTGTAATGATATGACATTAGCAAACTTTAGCGTTTTTTTTTTTTTTTTTTTGCAAACATTTCTTTGAATAACATCACCGTAAATATGAACACACGATTGAATGTAACATAAAACAAATGATTTATGTTCATTAAAATCTTTATTAACGTCAATAATGCTTACATTTGTGGGTCTTTTTGTTCGCTCGGGCAGCCATGTTGCCGCTGTAGCCGGTTTACGCTGAGATAATTCATACCCCTTCGTCTGAAGTGTGGTCCCGAAAAATCTTCGTTTGAAGGGCTATCTGGCCCTTACCCCTACCCCTACCCCTGCAACCAAAAGAGAATCAAGACACCCCTACCCCTTCACGTGAACGCGCGAAACGGAGGGGTAGGGGAAAGGGGAAGGGCTAAGGGGTAGAAATGGGATTGAGCCTTAGTGTCAATGACACTAGAGTACAGTGTGTCCCAGAAGGCTCCATACATGGGGGACATGAACACTTTCTAGCAAAATGTCTTTTTCATGCTTAGTTTATATATATATATATAGTTTTTTTTTCAGACAGTCTTTAAGAATGCCTTTGACAAAAGAAGAACATATTGAAATCATTCTCATGGCTAGACCGGGAAGCTGTCACAAGGTTGCGATGGACGTGCAATTACATGCATAACACCAGATGAGTTAACGTGAGTTCATCATGAGTGGGAGAGACAACTCCGTGTGGATTTACAAAAAAATGGCAATCATGTAGAGGATGTTTTGTAACTAAAGTTATTTTGCTAAAAAGTATTAATTTCCCCTATGTATGGAGACCTTTTGGGACACTCTGTAGATCTTTATTACATCTTTCATTTGTACTACATCGTTCAATGTAGAACAGTGTAGATTTTTTCGTGTCACACCATTTTCTTTTCGACTAATTCGCCTTTTCTGTAATTTGTCTTTAGATTTTGACCTTTTCAGGTGCTGTTACTGTTTTTACTGGCATAGACATGAGTCTAAATAACTTCCACTTCTTCCTGTCTGGCTTTTCTTTCACTGTTTAGTAGTCATTTATGTTTCCAGCCCTCTGTATGATTGACCGTTTATGGAGTATTGTGGACATAAAATGCAAATGAGCTGAGTTGGGAATATGCTCTGTACTTTGTACCAGATTAAAACAGCAAAATCAGTCAGAATAAAAAAAAATTAAGAAGAAGAACAGCACAAATGCAAAAATAATACATCACAGAGAAAAGCACAGAACAGGATGCCATGCTCTTTGGCCCCACTTTGTAGCAGTGACTGGTTGAGCATTAAGAGCCATGTGACCATGCTGGCTTTAGAAAATGGCTAACATTCATGGCTGCCTAAAGAGAAGAAAATATTTTTCAGCAGTGTGAACAACACACACAGCAACAGAGCTGCACTTCCTTACCCCTTATTATTATTATTATTATTATTATTATTATTATTATTGACACTACCACCAACAACAAAAATAAAAGTAATTAGTGTTGTTGGTGGTGGTCGTGGTGGTTGTGATGGTGTTGTTTTTTTGCTTTTCCTGCAAAGGACCAGAAAATATTTGACACCATTTGATTCAACACTTCAATGAGGCACATTATTACATGTCCCTAGATGGCTTCTTTATATCAGAATCTGTCTTGTTCACTGGTAACTTTCCCATGGAGGTCATATCTGTGCTGAAAACATTAACAGTGCATTATGCAAATAGTAAAGTGCAAAGACATCTACAAGGAGAAAAAGCCTAAGTACAGTGCAATTTAATGGCCCTGACTTTCAGCAGGCCCGTGAAGGATGTTTTCAATTAGAAGTGAGATAATTTCATTCATTGTTACACCCGCTGAAATTGCACTTTTACAAGCTTGACTGACTCCCTATTTCAGAGCTGCAGGTTAATGAGTCATGTACATTGAGCACATGCACTGGAACGTCCTCTAAACAGATTGACACAAGTTGCTTAAACCTGTGCCTTTGGTCTTAAAGGAATAGACTCCTACTTTTAACCAATGTGAATTAGCTACTGAAGGGAGATTTTTTTTTCCTTCAAAGGAGGCTTCTGTACCTTTAAGAAGGATGAAATATTTCAGTCTTGAGCCACCCCCCCTGCCTATCCCCCACTAACTCGTACAGACTCTCCCCCAGTCGCATTTATGTACCAGTGCTGCTCCTCTCTGCATCTTTGAAAGGGACTGGAGTGCTGACTTTGTCACTTGAAAAACCTTAAGAGAACGCGGTCCCAACCAAGCCTGAACCTGCCAGCAGACTGAGGAAGAAAGCGATATTTCAATCAGAGATGCTGCTTCATGGTTTTTAGACAAGGAGAAAAGAAGACAAGAGAGCAAGGAAGAGGAGCAGAGGGCACTACAAAATAGTAAAGTTGCATCTTGACCAAAATTTTACTGAAGATAAAATGAGAGTTATCTGCCTAAATGATGGCCAATATCCTGTAATTAGCCTTCAGTTTTGAAGAAAGAAGAACCACACAAGAGGAGTGGTTCTAAAGTTCATCAGAAGATCACATCATGAAATTTGTTTTTGTTAGCAAATCTTCGGGACTCTAAAGAAGAGGTAACATCTTTCAGTTTGCAGATGGAGGAATTTGCAGCAATACTTTAAGATCTTGTAAATCAGTTCTGCCTGAAATTGCTGTTTGATTTTGTCCTTGTTTGTTAGAATTCTTTGACAAGCAGTTTTGGGTGGTCTTATTAGCACCTAACTGATCGGGCGATGTTTACAGCCATTAATGTTTTTCAGTGTAATCACTATTGCTCATGATAAACTAAGTACAACTAGATTGTTCTTCTTTGGAGAGAGAATTTTTTTTTTTTTTTTAACATAGAGAAATCAATGAGCTAGTTGGAATCTGAAATGCAGGAATGATTGCAGCATGCACATGCTCCAGGCGTTTATGGCTGGAATCGTTGCAGAGACTCATCTTGACTGGTTAAAGCTCCTGAGGATACAGAAGAAGTGTGCTTATGGATCTGAGCACCGCGCATGATGAGCATCTATCCTTCCCGGGTGAGACAACTACTGCTCACCACACCTCTGCACCTCCTGCCCTGCCCTCCCACAGCCCAATCCTGAAGCAGGGTCTTGCGGCTGGCTTTAAGAGAGTGTGTCGGACAGAGGAGGATAGCCCATGCCCGTTTCCAGGGCTGCTCCCAGGCGTCTTGGAGATGCGAGTGAAAGAAGGCAGTAAGATCCGCAACCTGATGGGCTTCGCAATGGCACGGATGCAGTGCGAAGAAGGAAACAGCAAACAGGTCGGCCTGAGGCAGGTGGTGTTCACCGGTTCGGGCCGAGCAGTCACCAAAACCATCACCTGCGTCGAGATAATGAAGAGGAAAGTGGGTGGACTCCACCAGCTGACTAAGCTGCGCTATAAAGGTGTTCGGGAGGTGTGGGAGAGTCAGGAAGGAGGCAGTGCTAAAATGACCGTCCACAGGACTGTGCCATCTATCAGTATCCTTCTCTCCAAGGACCCTTTGAACCCCCTTGAGCCAGGATATCAGCCCCCTGAGATGCAGAGCACTCTCTGGGAGGAAAGACAAGATAGTAATGCAGTGTGTAGTGATGCAGGAAAAAGGCAATTTGACTACACTGTCATACCGAGTGAAACACAGTCAAAAAGATTCTGTCCTCAAGGCGAAATCCCTATAAATTAAGCATTTGGGCTAATGGGGAGATCAGAACCCACTTGCTGAAACTGCAAAGCTGTTGCAAAGAAAATCTGAAGGTAGTTTGTTTGCACGTGTTATTATAATATCATATATTGTGCTTTTACCTGATCGAAATGGTATCTGTCAAGCCTTGAGATGGACTGGATGAGTTCATCTGATCACTTCTGTTACAGTATATGTCCGCTTGCAAATCATCATGTGGTGCCACCACTTCTTTCTGCTCACTGTGGGTGGGCATTTCCTTAATGTTTCTGTGGATTTGATTAATGTTAAAAGTCGTTTCTTTTATAATTAACATCTGAATACCCTTATTTATTTGGCACAAGCTCTTTTGCATAAAAGTGCACTGTTGAACTCGTCACCACACCATGAGTGATTTCATCACAAGGAAAAAAAAAAGAAACTATAAAGATAAACAAATGAGTAGACTTATAGGTGAGCTGTCACTATTATAACACTGTAAATGCACCAACATAACGACAGACAGAAAATGAATACTATGTTAAACGAAAAAATTAATAATTTGTCGTTTCCACGAAGACAATAAATTATGAAGACATGCAAATAAATTTTTTGCACAAGAACACAAGAATAAGTTTTATTGTTCATATTTTAGAAAATATAGATACTGTTTTTTTGGGGTGGGTGGGGTGGAATAATGCAAAGATTATGCATGGATGTGATGATCCCGTGGTTTTCTAATGACTCCAACTGAATGCCAAAGGCTAAATAGAAAATACAGAATTAAAAAAAAAAGTGCCATTTGGGAATGTAAATAAATTTATATTAGTGTCAATCCTATCCACACCTATCATCATGTAGCATACAATCTCACTAACTAAATAAATAGAATTATATTTCTTGATTGGTATCAAATATAAAGTTTCCTGGGGCAGATGAAAGCCCGCATGCTCTTAGAACTGACTTTGCTGCAGTGGTTATAGATACAGGGTGTTAAGATAGGACATTCATCATTTTAGGACAAAGATGACAGCATGTCTATGGGGCATCTCATCCGAGTGAAGTTCTTGAACCATGAGTGACTTTATAATACATTTTTTAAATGTAACCTGAGGATATTTCTTATGATCAAAAATCTCTGAGGCTTGAAGATCACTTAATGCATTTAATTTATCGCTTACACCCATGTAATGGATTTGTACAATACATCGCAATGAGATCCAATTTTGCCTGTGTACTTGCAGTCTCATTAGGGGGTTTCCTTGGCCTATGGATGAAATACAAAGGAATTCTTGGAAACATTGAGTGGTATTTGAGTGGTCTTTA
This sequence comes from Pangasius sanitwongsei, assembly GCA_037576675.1. Lineage (NCBI taxonomy): Eukaryota > Metazoa > Chordata > Actinopteri > Siluriformes > Pangasiidae > Pangasius > Pangasius sanitwongsei. Next base: position 25,280,843 of record CM075008.1, read on the forward strand.
ATGGTTTCCTGAGGTTCTATTGTCTTCAGTAGACATACAATTAACCTCCCTGTTCAGCTCGGGAAATGAAAGAAAGTGCTGTGCTGAACCAAGGGTTAGGAGTGTGAAGTGATTGCGTTTGCTAAAGAACTCAAATGGAACAAACTTTAGAGTACTCAGGATGGGCTAAAGGTTATCTGTGAGTGTTTATCGCTGACTTAACAGCTTTCACCCTGCACAAAATGTTGTCTGTATAGGCCTTAGTTTCTATCACACACATACCTTACATCAGCTGATAGCTTTAAGATACAGATTGGGCAGCAAAGTTGTACAGCTGAGGAAATGAGTTTAGTAGAAAAGAAATTAGAAATGAGGTAGACAGTAGACTGTAGACTATTCCAATTACACAGCGATGCACAGCAAATTAATCACTTTTTTGGGTGGATAAAGGATATTAGTGTGTTTCAAATATGTATAACAGTTTTCAAAAACACTTGTTGTACTAAATTTGCAGTAATCATAAAGGGTGTGTTTGGTTATAATGAAAGCTGATAAGATATAAGATAAAGCTGATATACATATACATACATACATACATATATATATATGAAGTGAAGTGTGGCCAAGTATGGTGACCCATACTCAGAATTTGTGCTCTGCATTTAACCCATCCAAGTGCACACACACAGTAGTGAACACACACACCCCGAGCAGTGAGCAGCCTTTTTTTTTTTTTTTTGCTGCGGCACCCGGGGAGCAGTTGGGGGGTTCGGTGCCTTGCTCAAGGGTCTCACCTCTGTCGTGGTATTGAGGGTGGAAGAGAGCACTGGTCATTCACCCCCCCCCCACCTACAATCCCTGCCGGACCCGAGACTCAAACCCGCGACCTTCAGGTTCACCTTCAGGTTGCAAGTCCGACTCTCTAACCATTAGCCACGACTGCCCCCTACATTATTCTCTGATTATATATATATATATATATATATAAAAATCCTGAAAAAAGCAATATTCTTTCAAAGAGTCTGTAATTCTAGGTTTCACTGCAAAAGTTTGCAATCCAATCCAAACAATCCAATCCATGAGACAAAATCAGCAAAACAACTTGAGCTGCACAGTGGATATATATACAAGAAGGCATACGTTTTATTAGAGAATATTTATATCTCATTCAGGAGAACACTTATCAAATTAAATTATTTTGATTTTATTTACAATTCTCATCTTATACACTGACCATTTTTGTTATTAATAATTAAGGAACGTTTCTAAAAGCAAACACGTTTTGATGGTTAAAATAAATGTCTTTGAGTTCATACATTGCAATAACGTACACTGCAGAGAGTGAAGCAAATGATATAAATATAAAATATATATATAGTTCCTAATTACAGAGCCACATAACATACAGAATAAATTACTCATGTGATGAGATTGATATCTGTGAGCTAGACATTGAAGATACTATAAAAGCACTAAGAAATCATGAAACGTTCTAATGAAGCTTTGATGCTTGTGTCTGTAAAGTCATTTATGAAGTCCGAAAGAAGTAGTAGTAGTAGAAGAAGAAGAAGAAGAAGAAGAAGAAGAAGAAGAGTCATACCTATGAAAGATTCTTTTGTATTTAATGTTTACAGAGCCAATATTTCCATGGCCTTTCCACAGTTGAAAATAAATTCAGGTGACCCCCTGATAACAGTAAGCACACTTTTTTGTCTCTCTCTCTCCCTCTCTGCGCTCTCCATCTCTCCCTCTCTTTCTTTAGTGGATAGGACTGAGGGCTCTGGGATGGTGTGGTAGTTTGCTATCTTCCTCCTTCCAGATGGTGCAGTCTTTTCTTATCTAGAAGAATGGCCACTGCCTCAATTTTTCAGAGTCTCTTATCTGAAAATCCTTTAAATTGAATATTTACTGGGCTGATGTTTACAGCCAGTGTTTGACTGCTCAAGGCACTGTTCTCTCACTCTCTCACTAGGACAGGCCAAGGGGGCCATTTTTCACTCTCATTCTCTCTCTCTCTCTCTCTCTCTCTCTCTCTCTGTCTTTCATTTCCTCACACTTCCCCTTTCTCCCTTTCTCTCTCTAAGAGAATAAGACTTTCTCTTTTTACAGAATAAGACTAATTGACTATTCACTGTGCTGGAGAAATAATCATTCAGTATGAATAGATGTAAATGAATGTTTAGATAGGGAGTTTACCTTAATGCGACCTCTTAAACTCATCATTTGAAATGTAAAAGGGAAAATGATACACCAAACTACCAAAAGCAATTTGTTAACACATTTTATGAAGGCAATATATATATATATATATAATGAACTGTGAACACGTTCATAACATGTTAATGCTTTCATATGTCATTATACACTTTGTTATAGTTATTTATGAAAATACATTACACTTCATAGCAATGTTTATTGTGCCTTTGAATTGTTTGTAACACATTATAATGCGCATAGCAGCGACACTCCATTTCAGTTTAAATAGTCTATTATTCATTGTTTATTGTTCAATGTCTGTATAGTCAACAGTTTATTATTCAGTGTTTTATCTGATACGTACAGTGCAATTTTGGGCTTGAGACAATTGTAAGGAATGTAGTATTGTAAATGATGTAGGTGTAATTATCATTTTTTAAATATATCTTGTTACATGTTACAATGTATTAAAAAAATAATATAATTTCTGGTGAGGTGACATGTACACAATAAGAAATAGGTCTGAGTGTGTCTATAACTAAACATAATTCTGTAACTGAGCTTCTCCGACATTGGCAATGTGTTATGTGTACTATTTATAATGCATTATATGAACAATTCATTATATTAGTAATGCATTATGTTGCTTTGAAGTGCAACACATTTACTGACCAGAAGGTTGGGGGTTCAATTCCCAACATTGCCAAGCTGCTACTGTTGGGCCCTGAACCCTATCTGCATGACAGGCTGACCCTGTGCTCTGTGTGTGTGTGTGTGTGTGTGTGTGTGTCTACTGCCAGTTATGGCCTTCATAGAAAGCATTCCCAACAAATCTCTTTATTAAGGATGTCACTAAAAAATATGGATAAAATGTGAGGGAGCTGTGTTTGACTTTATGTCTGGCCACGTTCAGTCCGAGAGCTTTACTGGAATTCTTGCATGTGGAATTAATCATTGCTATATGGAGAAGGAGAAAAAAAAATCACAAAGCACCACAGAATACCTTTTCACTGCCGCCATCTTGTGGTGAAGAGACTGACCTTGAGTATTCATAAGTATAAGTGTATATTTTACTTACTATATATTTAGAATAATCAGTGTAGGAATCTATCCGTTCTCTGTACCTCTTATGCTACACAGGTTTGCGGGGGAGCCTGGAGCCTATCCCAGGGGACTTAGGGCACACCCTGGGCAGGGTGCCAGCCCATCGCAGGGCACAATCACACACTACAATTTGGAAATGCCAATCAGCCTACAGCGCATGGGGGCGGAAACTGGAATACCTGGAGGACACCTCCGAAGCACAGGGAGAACATGCAAACTCCACGCAAGCAGGGTGAAGGTGGGATTTGAACCCCCAACCCTGGAGGGGGCAAGGCAACAGTGCTAGCCACTAAGCCACTAAGCCACCATGCCCCCCTCAATGTACGAATAATAAATAAATTACATAATACACAGAAACTCTTCATAGTATATACAGCCAAGCCCATAAATATTTGGACATTGACAAAGTTCTTGTTATTTTAGCTGTCAACCACAGTATACAGGAGTAGTTCCAGAACTGTACAGGCTTTTTTTTTTTTTTTTTTAAATGTTCTTGGCATCTTTAATCTGGTCTTCCTGTTTTTGAAGCTTACTAATGGTTAACATCTTGTGGTAAACCCATTGTATTTATGCTGCTTTCATGGAGCCTTGCAAGTGGTAATTTGCAAGTTGTAATAACGTCATTTTCCACTTCGGCACATTTGACATGCAAAGTGGAAAAAAAAAAAAAAACATTCCTTCATCCAAGAAAATGCTTCTTTTGTTTGCTCTGTCAGAACACATAAAGGTCATAAAAAGCTACTTTAAAGTGTAGCATTTACAGTTACAGGCCTGAGTGACTATTGGTACTGTTCTACTATAGAACGTCAAACATTCACGCAACATTTTGGACTGAAATTGCAGCACAGCAACAACAGCGGATAATAGCAAGTAGCTTAGCAACAAGCTAGCTAGCAGACAATAGCGAGTACTGGTAGCAACAAGCTAGCCGGCTAACGTTATTGATAACTCTAATGTTGATGATTACCTTCTTGAAACAGTGATTAGTATGGTCAGATTAAACCAAGTACTGTGTCTCTATATTAATTGATCTAAAGCCAATACTGCTGTAAACTAATTTAAAAGTAAAGAAGGAGAACTTTACACTGTTTACAGTGTGCATGGCCATGTTGATTTTAGGTTACTTTGTAAACTGTGAGGGAACTGGTAGTTGCGTAGACTATCCCAAGTTGATGAGTTGAAATTTCAAGTTGAGGGGGCAGTTTTGGTGGCTTTTACCAGTTGTAGGTGAGGAATTACAAGTTGCAACTTTGTCTCAAATGCAGCGTTACTTCCCTAGATTGTTGACTTTGACACAAATACACACACAGATACCTATATTAAAAATTATGCATAACACATCTGCACAAAGTTAAATAACTGATCAAATGAGACGAGGGATTTTGCCTGTTATTGAGGTACATTACATATTTGCCATTGTATCCATGCTCTTACTTCTGAGTACAAAATAATTAAATAGTTTCCTTTTTTTTTTAACAATAGTTTCACCCAACTATCTAAAAAAAATGCACATTCACAAACACTGGCCAAAAAAACCCTTTTGCATAAGTCAGCACACAATGAACAAGTCACAGATCTCTATGTAAATCCATGGAGATCTCACCAATGTAAATTTTCTCTTTGAAGAAGAAAACAAACTTGGTATCCAGCCAAAAATGTGTTCAAATAAAATAAAAAATAAATTAAAAGTTAAAAAAAAAAAGTCTAAGTAATGTTTTCATGTGAAAAGTAACTTTTGTTACTTATCTAAAACTGTTAGAAGATGATTTTCATTTTAAAGCAACTATGCCTGAAACCATTGTCCAACCTCTGTAAGTTTGCATGTTGTATGTTTGACTAACTCTGTGTAGTTTGTTCATGAATCAATCAAAAATAAAATAACCAATATTTAACATTAGCTAAAATTTGACTTGTTGCCTAGGGAAATTATGTTACAGCTACTGGAATCAATGTTAGTCTAACTTGGAATTAGCAAAGACAAGAGGCTAGCATACTTCAATATGGTAAGTTAATGTTAGCAATTTAGTGAAACTTACCTCAACGTGCGTTTTTTAAATGAGAAGAAGAACATGCCTTCTAGGGAGGCAAAAGAGACGTCTCATTTTGCCTTTTTGAGGCATACTATATCCTGAATTAATATATTTCTGTAAAGCTGCTTTGTGACAATGTCCATTGTTAAAAGCTCTATACAAAAAAATTGAATCGAATTGAATTGTAGATGGAACTCTAGGTTAGAATTACTCAAATACCGAAAACACACACAGTACGTATGGAAAAAAAAAAAATGTTCTCATCCAATTTTATCGGGGTGGAAAATACTCGAGTAATTATATACTGGCATATTTATACTTTACTTAAGTAATATTGAAATCTTTGTACTCTTATTTAAATACATTTCCAAGAAAATTCATTTCAGTTTAGCATCCAGTCGAATTCATTAATGTGGAAAAAACTATTGTGCCGATTCGTAATCTGCAGTGACCTTCTCTCACTGCACAGTGTAGTTAGCTCTATAGCCATCTGTGTGCATCTGAATATGGAAGCCACCGTACAGCAGTGCTGAACTTCAGTTCAATGCCTGTGGCCCTACCTTTGATTAAATAAGCAAAGACTCGATATTTACGATATCCTTCCTGACAGCTTGAACCAATGTGGCCATTTTCCTCTCACCTCTCTTATCAACAAGGTGTTTCAGCCTGCAGACCCTCCACACACAGGATGTTTTTTTGTTTTTTGCACCATTCTGTGTAAACTCTAGAGACTTATTTGTGAAAATCCCAGGACCTCTGGACCTGTATCTGCAATGTTTTTTGCATTGTGCTGCTGCAATCTCTATCTAATTAGTTGATTAGATAACTGCATGAACGTGCAGGTGTACAGGTGTTCCTAATAAAGTGGATGGTGAGTGTATTGACTAAGCATGAACTGGATGTTCGAAACCACTACGCAAAATTACAGGTCTGTCACAGAAAACCTAAGCGAAACTTGGATTTATCTGTACACTCTGATAAGGTTAGTTTACTCAAAGCATTTTAAGAATGCGATTCCTTAAAAGAATTATGTTTTAAAACTCAGGTTTATAAGGCTTTATAGTATAGTTAGTTGCAATATGATTAGTTCAAATGAGTTCTAGCTGTGCTATTATATAATAATAATGCTATTTTCGACATTAAATGTACCTGGTCATGTAAGCATGGGAACTTGCTTGTTTATGTTTGTAGCCCATATTATGCGTCATCACAACTAAACATCACAACTGAATCTCAGGTTTGATTTAATCCCAACCATACTGTAGGTGGCTTGCAAAATACCTCAAACCACAGTGACAGACACAGTCAGAAATATTTAAAGAAGCTGCGAGAACATGATTTGCCTTAGTTTGCATTATTTTGCAGGATGTTCCCTGGTGGATTAGTGGCTAGCAAAAAAAAAAAAACAATTCTTTTAATTGAATCACTTTCTTAAAATGGTTTGAATAAACTAACCTTATCTAAGTGTACAGATAAATCCAAGCTTCACTTTGGTGACCTGTGACAGACCTGTAAGTTTGTGTAAGGCAAAAAAAACAAAGAGTCACAAACTCCTGCAACATTTTTTTTTCCTCTTTTAGCTGCTCCCGTTCACATGCCCTTCCTGATGCAACCCTCCCCATTTTCCAAATGATATTGTTGACAACAACTGGAGTGAAAAGTCTTTAAAATATTTACATGTCACAGTCAAATGTTCAAGAGAGTCAGGAGTTTCGTTCCCTGGTGGACAAGTGGCTAGCATGCGGCGCTCTCAGCGCCATGGCCCAGGTTCGATTCCTTGTCAGGGAAGCAACCCCAGCCACTGGACGGTTGTATGAGCCAATGCAGATCCCAAGCCCGGAAAATGGGGAGAGTTGCGTCAGGAAGGGCATCCGGCGTAAAACTTGTGCCACAATCAGAATATGCGGATGGGTGATCTGCTATGGTGACCCTGAATGGGAGCAGCTGAAAGAGGGAAGAAAAATGTTGCAGAATTTTGCGACTCTTTGTTTGGTAAGGACACACTAATCTACCTTTCTCCTGAAATCTTTTGCCCTTGCATGCAATTACATGCAAATCGTCCATATTATCCTTTGTCCAAATCTTTTCTTACCCAGATCTACAATTCATCCTGATTTACAGACAAATATCTCTTTAAGAACCAGTGGAGACAAGGCCCCAAAAATGATAGAGATGAGTAGTTATTATATAGTAGTGTTTAATCATCATTCCCAAAACTGGAAACACTACATGTCCTAAAAAGGCAAATACTGCTTCCCTACAGATCCTGCCATCCTGTGATGCAGTTGGTGACTATGAACAAGCCATCTCCTTAATCTACAATTGCTGAGTTATACCTACAGATAAGGTTATACTGATTCAAACGATGACTAGTAAATTGCTATTGCTAGCCATTAACATACATCCAACATAAGTGAGACTAAATTTATAGATTATAAGCCCTCTTGAGTGCTAGCAATTATTCTCACTTTCATGGTTAGATGTGAGCTCACTTTTGTATTATGTATTATCTCATTTGTAAATAGATTTGAATAAAAGCCTTTTTTCCTAGCAGCTGAATGTAAATGTAAGGAAAACATGACACTTGAGCTATATAAGTGAGACACCTGCAAAAAAAAGATTTACATACCTGAGAAACACCACTGCAGAAATGAAAACATCTGTTTTCCTTTTGGCATTCCTTTGTAGGATTACTGTAGCTCTGAGGAGAGGATACATTTACTTTTCTACAACAATGACCTGGCCTGATGCTCACAAGTACTGCACACAAAATTATGGAGGTCTGGCTACCATCACAACTGATGAGGAAAACCAGAAGCTTAAAATGGGTAAAGAAAACTTCGCTCAAGGCTGGATTGGGCTATACAGAAGCCCAATAAATTCAGACATTTGGCTCTGGTCTAATAGACAGCCAAATATTTTCTTTAGGTGGTGCAGCTTGCAGCCAAATAATTTTAACGGAGTCCAGAACTGTGTGTCTATGATGTCATGTGGCTGGAACGATTTAGAGTGTGCGAAAAGTCAACCTTTCTATTGTAATAGTGGCTTGGATATCTTGGTCAAGGAGAAAAAGACATGGGAAGGGGCTCTTGACTATTGTAGGACTCTTTACAGTGGCTTGGCCTCTATGTCACAACTACACCTGCCTGAAAATGAAACCAAGCAGATCCAAGCTTCTAGCGTGTGGACCGGCCTGCATTTCATCAGTGGAGATTGGTTCTGGGAGAGTGGGGAGCTGCTGGAGATACCAGAATCACTGCCAGCATGTCCAGCACAAGCGTACAGCTGTGGAGCTTACAACTTCAAGACTAATGTCTGGGAAAACAGAAACTGCAATGAGAAGCTTAATTTCATTTGCTATTGAGGTAACGTAATAGATACACAGATCAATAAATGCAGGTCCTAAATCCAAGTATAAATATTAATGAAATCATTTGTTGGTGTGACGTGTGTCTTATTTAATCATATCTAAGAGATAACCGTTTTGTCATTCTCTGAACAGGTGGCTTTCCATGAGTGGGACAGAGCCCTTCAAGAACACGTGCATGAGAAGATATTGTTCATTCATAGCTAGATATGCTGCTTGGCTCACTTTATTTCTGTTGAACTATTTTAAATCTCAACTTTATGCACTGATTAAACAAAAATTTCTGCTGCCTCATAAATTGATTAGAGCTGGTGTTAGTTAATTACTTTTTCTCTTGGATGCAAGACATAAGATACTGTGCAATGGCTTGGCATTTTGGTGAAGGATAGTATAAAGAATAACATACAAATACAAATGCTGCTTAAAATACCAAGTTATGGTCATTTTAGAGCTTACTAACATGTAGGTAAGTACTTTCTGAATAAGTAAGTAAGTAAGTAAGTAAATTAAATAAATTTAAATAAATAAATAAATAAACAAATAAAGTGTGTGGTGCCCTGTGTTGAACTGGTGTCCCATTCAGAGTGTGTCCCTGCCTCCCGGGACCCGGATCCATCATGACCATGACCCGGACAAAGAGGTTACTGAAGATGAATGAATTAACATAATATATGGTTGGCAAAAATAAGGATGTAAGAATTAAGAAATCACCCAAGGAACAAACACTTCCCTCACTACCTGTAATAAATGATTTGTGGTCTAAATGGCTGTGAATGCGGTCGGAGTGCTCACTATGGCTGAATTCTTGGAAACATGAATTTACCCCAAAACTGACAAAAACAATGTTTGACCAAAATTGATTTTTTCTCTCAATAAAATATTTTAACATTTCTAGTAATGGTAACATAAATACAGTATATTTAACCAAAATTATGTGGAAGTATTTTTATTGAGGCTACTTTCTAATCTTGCCTTGCCATCTGCCTGCAAAGATCAGGTTGGGTAAGGAGTCAGTTTAACAAATGCACCGGTAAAAAGAGTCAGTCTGCCTATAGATGTCTAAAACCTAGCTTTTCTCATGATTTGATTGAGTCCTTGGATAGCTACATTCCCGGAGAGATATAAGCCTAATTAAGACAGTTGTAATCAGATACTAGTTATGTGACGGAATCATCATGGAAAAAAGAGAAAAGTGCTTACACACACTGTAGAGACGACAGTGGAAAAAGTTTCAATATTGTTAAAATGACCTAATAAAAAGACATTAATAACAAGAATTTCAGGCAACAGAACAGAACTGACTGAATGAATCAGCAATTTTTTCCCCACTGATGTTTTCCCCACTGATGTTTATGTTTAAATGCTGCGAGTGACTTTTACCTCAAGTGATGAGACTGATGTGGAGGATGTTGATAATCAAATTAATAGCTCGTTTCCCATCACAAATGAATTTACAATTTGGTAATTTTAATAATGTTTATCCATAAGTAGATTAGATTAATAAATGTAGAGGTAGCTGGGGTATCTTTCAGTGGAATTGGAATGAAATCTTTAAACGCAATTTTCTCTGTTTTCACTTTTGGAGGTAAGCAGACTTTAAAATGCTAGAACTTTACTTGCCATTGAGACACATGCAAATAGAGACATATTACTTATATTATATTACCACATTAGTTCAGCAAAACCCATAGTTGTCAGAACTATAGTGAAAATGTCAAAGTTTGACCATGTGAAGGGCTGTCCCAGGCCGCAATACATCGAGTAGCTGGTGTCCTAGACTGATTTAGGAAATTTACAGAGGCAAACAGATATAAATGCATGAGCTAGTGGGCGCTATGTGAGGTTGCGATAAAAATACACGAAATCTAAATGAGAGAGCTTACTTACTGCAAAGCTACCAGCTCTTTTAATCAATTTCCTTTAAATTTGAATCTAAATATAATATCGAGTGGTATGGTGATGTAGCAACCGTACCACCCAAGATTATATTTAGTAAGATTAAATGCCATGTGTCCGTGTGGATTTCCTAAGGGTTCTGTGGTTTCCTCCACCTCCCAAAAACATGCAGGTACTGGCTATCAACTGGCTGTGAGAAACTGCCCACAGGTGTTAATGAGTGTGTGAATGCATGTGTGGATAGTGTGCTTTGTGATTGACTGGCATCCCATTCAGTGTGTATTCCCGCCTCACCCCAGTGTTCCCAGGATATGCTCTGGATCCTGAGTAGGATAACTCGCTTACTGATGATGAATGAATGAAAGAATGAAAAATAAATACACAATGTTTCTTACTTGGACTTGACCAGTTTTAGGTAAGCCCATAACTATAATCATAAGTGAGAACAGGAACTAACTTGTCACTTGGATGTTCTACAACATTAAATCTATAAATGATTAAAATACGCAAAGTCACGCTCATTAATAAATTCAATTAAACATCACACCCCACCAGTGTGCACAATTTATTTATTATTTATTTATTTATTTTTTAATATATATTTTAGATTGAATTCTTTGTGTAAATGGTTCAGTTGTTTTTATTTTATTGTTTATTAAACTTTTTTTTCCCGTTATACAAGACATTGCAGAAATCATTCCGTTCATTCGTGCATAATAAATGATATGACTGATGTTAGTGGGGGGGGGGGGGGGGGGGGGATGTCGGGTGGGGCCCGCAAGTTTTAAAATTTTTTTTTTTTTTTTTTTT
>CM075008.1:25297885-25309707 GCA_037576675.1 Pangasius sanitwongsei
AATGACGTCGCTGTCGACCGGCTTACGTCACTTCCTAGTGCCCACTGTCGGTGCGAATGCAACCCTTTAAATGGTACCGGGAAATAGTTCGTGCAAAATCGCCCAGTACTTTAGTACTGTAAGTTTAGTTCTGGAACTAAAGCAGTGCGAAAGGCCCTATTGAGGGCAGATTGTGATTAAGATCTGAGTAATACATGTTCACATGGACTGGATGGAAATACACTTTGAGCTCTATATATTCCAAAGCATATGTTTTTCTGTCTCCTCACTCACAACTTGTCATATTAATCATCTTTTCAGGATAAGTCTGGACCCCATAAAGAGATCTATCCATATGTGATTCAAGAGCTTCGCCCCACCCTTATGGAGCTGGGCATCTCGACCCCAGAGGAACTGGGCATCGATAAAGCTTAAGCAGGTGCATTATGAAGTGTCATTTAAAGAGTTGGTTTTTCTTGTCTTTTGAACACTGTTGCCTGAATGCAACTGCATTAACTATGTGTTTTTTTTTTTGTTTTTTTGTTTTTTTTAAACCTTTGGCCTTTAATTTTACATTTTGACACTCTCCAGGAATTTTCCTCAGTGTTAGAAATAAGGCTGCAACAAATCTTGGATAAATTTGACAAATTGGAAAATTCCACACTGGTATTAAACCTCCACAGTCTTTCCTCATTGACAGAATGCTAGCTTGCTCTCTGGAGCAGCATGAACCTCAGCATTGTTTACTGACAGCTCAGAGTTCAGACCTCCTAACCTGTGCACATTTTGTGTAGGAGCACTGCATTTTAGCACCAGAGTACACTGGTACAAGGTATCACTCAAAATACGAGCAAAAGAGTAATCCTCTTTTTTTTTTTTTTTTTTCCTTCAATTAAAAACAGCAGGTGATCCAATTGACATATGAATCTGTCATATGTCTGCATAGCTGACATTAGATACGTATAGTTATTATTTGTTAAATACAGTGGATCGAAAAAGTCTGCGCACCCCTGTTAAAATGACAGGTTTTTGAGGAAAAAAAAATTAAACCAACATAAATCATGTCAGAACTTTTTCCACCCTTAATGTGAAATTAAAACATATAGAAATTAATTGAAAAAACAATCAGAAACATTTTAGGGAAAATAGGAAAAATGAAGAACTTGCAACAGCCTGGTTGCATAAGTGTGCACACCTTTTTATAATTGGGAATGTGTTCAAAATGAACCAATCACATTCAGTTTCATGATCAAAAGTAATTATCTTACAGCTGTCATCAATAAAATCATTCTGATTAACCCCAAATAAAAAAACAGCTGTTTCTGTAGGATTTTCTTCACATCTTCTTGACTTCTGAGGCCATGGTCTGCAAAGAGCTTACAAAGCCTGTACAGTGCCCCCACTGTCGAAAGGTATCGATCAGGAGAGAGGTACAAAATATTTCCAAAACATTGGATGTACCATGGAACACCGTGAAGGCCATCATCAAGAAGTGGAGAAAATGGAGCACCACTGTGACATCACCAAGAACAGGAAGTCCCTCCAAAATTTATAAAAGGACAAGACAAAAACTTACCAGGGAGGCTGCCAAGAGACCTACGGCAACATTAAAGGAGCTGCAGGAATATCTGACAAGTACTGATTACTCTCTGGATGTGACAGCAGTCTCTCATATTCTTCACATGTCTGGGCTATGGAGTAGGGTGGCTAGACGGAAGCCCTTTCTCACAAAAAAAAAATCCAAGCACAAATAAATCACCCCAAACTATGTGGCAAAATGGCATGATATGAAGAGACCAATTCCAAAAGATATAATAATTCCATAATTCCAAAAGGTGTGTTTGGTGCAACAAAAAAAGCACATCACCAAAAGAACACCATACCCACGGTGAAGCATGGTGGTGGCAGCATCATGCTTTTAGGGCTGCTTTTCTTCAGCCAGAACTGGGGCTTTTATCAAGGTGGAGCGAATCATGAATAGCTACAAATACCAGTCAATTTTAGTGCAAAACCTGTGCAAAGCGAGTGTCTGCTAGTAAAATGAAGATGAAAAGGAATTTCCCCTTTTAGCATGACAGTGCGCCAAAGCATATATCCAAATCAACAAAGGAATGGCTTAACCAAAAGAAGATCAATGTTTTTGAATGGCCGAGCCAGAGCCCAGACCTGAATCCAACTAAAAATCTGTGGGGTGACCTGAAGTGGGCCGTGCACAGGAGATGCCCTTACAATTTGATGGCTCTAGAATGTTTTTGCAAGAAAGAGTGAGAAAATATTGCCAAGTCAAATTCAGCCTAAGTTGATCAAAAACCTTTGAAAGAGGAAGAGCAACAGCAGGTCAGCAGTGAAAAATGTTGCCCATGTGGAACCATTTAATGGTTTCTACATGAGAAATTTGTGATAGGGAATATATTGACAGTAGACTGTTTTAAATGGTTTACTGCATTTTACTCCCACAAAAAGTCATATCAAAATGCCTACTGTTTATGTATTGAGGGAAAACCTCAAGGTATCAATGTATAAGATTTAGACTGAGGACCGTTCCCATTTCCCCTGAACATTGTTGTATTTGGTAATCGCAGCTAAGCTCTCGGCTGTCCACAATCCACTGTCTTTCTGTGTGAAATGCAGTGATCGCAGTGGACGTTGTGTGCTACTACTTTCCGCATGATATTAAAGTTTTGAGCAAGTAATTGTAATATTTTACCCATGCCATTTAAGACATGTATAATGAGTTGCCAGATTATTGTACACGCACCAGTTTATAGGTGTACAGTTACTGACTGATGCCTAATTGCATGCCATGTAATCCCCTCTCTAGTCCTGTCCTTTAATGGAACATGATAACCACCATAAATGATAACCAGGTAGATATGCAAATGAATCTAACGTGGTAGTGTTTATAATTTATGGTTTGCCACGAGGTTTACACACACTGCCAGGCACAAGCAGCTAATAATCTGACAACTCCGTGTAGGTGTTGCTCCATCTTAAGAATTCTCTGGGGCTGATCAAACGGTGGTCTGTTTAGCTGTTTGCTTCGAGTTCTGTTTTGAAATGGTTGGTAATATCTTAATTTTGTCCTCTGTAGGTCTTGTGACACGTCTGACAAGGTTGTTCACTGCACTTCAAGTCTGCCTTGTTTTTTTTTAATGTGCAGCATTCATAAAGTTCTGTCCTGTCATGTCTAATATTTTTGACCTAATAAACAGAGCAATATCTAATTGGTGTGTTCTTTTCTTCGTTCTAGTGTTGACACTTGCCCAAAAGTGCATGCAAAGTGCATACCATACTAAAGTGTGCCAATTGCATATGCCACCATGGGTTACCCTCGGTGGAGTGATAATTTGACATGCTGTTTTTTTAATAATAATAATAATAATAATAATAATTGCAACAAAATACACTTTATTTATATAGTGCCTTTCATAAACCCAAGATCACTTTCAGAGCATAAAATAAACTACAAAAAAAATATATACACGCTAAAATATATAACACCTGACAGTTTAAAAGAGGAGATTATAGCAGTTCTTTTTCGGAGGGCAGTGGACGCTCAACAGTTAAGGGTCTGGGTTACTGATATGAAGGTTGGGGGTTCAAGCCCCAGCACTGCCAAGCTGCCACTCTTGGGCCCTTGAGCAAGGTTTTTAACTCTCTCTGCTCCTGGGGTGCCGTATCATGGCTGACCCTTCGCTCTGACCCCAACTTCCTAACAAGCTGGGATACGTGAGGAAATTAATTTCACTGTGCTGTAATGTATATGTGACAAAGACGACTTCTTCAATTCTATAAGAAGCGATTAGCAGAAAACCACAGGTATAGCAGAGAAAGGGAACATTACATTACATACATTACAGAGAAAGGAGAAGTTACATTAGTTATGTGTGGGAAGGGAAACTATCAATAAATATGTGTGTCTTGAGTTATGATATGAATGGTTTTAAGTGAAGTAGAAAAAGAGTGTTACAGAATGATGAGGTGATAATGGATCTAAATTTCTGATAAGATTGTAGGATTATTTGTGTTTATTATTTATATTTATTATAATATTTATTCATATTTATTATTTATTGTTAAGGAACCAGACTCAAAAGGAAACTTCTGCTCTTCTGGGTCGCACTGGATATTGGGAGTTTAAATCATCAGTCTTCCGCAGTCGTATACCAGGTTAGACAGTACTGTGTTGAAAGGATGTTCACTGAAAGCATTATTCTTTATGAATACAGTGGCAGCTCTTAGATGCAAGTCTGCTGATGATCAGGTGAGATTTGGGCATGAACTCTTTCTCTGGTATCCATGGGGGACCATCCACAACCATCTTTAGGGTATCCATGTGGAACCATCCGCAACAATCATCAGAACGGTGTGAAAAACAGAGACTGAATGAGTGACAGTGCTGTGGGTGGAACCGCCTTGTTGATAAGAGAGGTCAGAGGAGAATGGACAGATTGGTTTGAGTTGCCAAGAATGATATAGAAACTCACATAATCACTCTTTACAAGCGTGGTGAGCGGAAAAGCATCTCAGCATGCACAAAACAGTGAACCTTGAGGTGGATGGGCTGCAACGGCAGAAGACCACGTTGGGTTCTCCTCCTGTGGTAGAGGGTAGAGTGCTTATGTGAGTTACTATAGACTTCCTGTCAGCTCAGACCAGTCTGGTCATTCTCCTCTGACCTCTGTCATCAACAAGGTGTTTCAGACCTGCAGACCCTCCGCTCACAGGATGTTTTTTTGGTTTTCACACCATTCTGTGTAAACTCTAGGGACTGTTGTGTGTGAAATCCCCAGGAGATCAGCAGTATCTGAAATACTCAAACCAGCCCTTCTGGTACCAACAACCATGCCATGATCAAAGTCACTGACATCACATTTTTCCCCATTCTGATGTTTGATGTGAACATTAACTGAAGCTCTTGACCTGTAGCTGCATGATTTTAGGCATTGTATTTCATAAAGTGCTGCACATGATTAAATGTTTGGATAACTGCATAAATGAGCAGGTGTACAGGTGTCCCTATTAAGGTGACCGGTGAGTGTATATACAGTGTCTACAGTGCTTGCCTCAGAGCCATGTCATTTATGTTTTAACCACCCAGAAAGTGTGTGTGTGTGTTTGGAATTTGAATGACATGCAAAATCATATATCGTTTTATAGTTTATGTGAAGCAGCAGTGGTTCCAATAAATGTCATTGTTAATATGGCACAAGCCTACTACCCTACTACCTACTATTTTTCAGTACATCCCTCCATATGACCTTCTTTTATCTGGTCAACTGATTTTCAAGTTTTCTCCTTTCCACACTTGGAAGGATAGCAGTTCTTACGGGAGGATACCGGAATGGATTATAACACCCCAAGAAGGCAGATGGTTAATATCCGTTCTGCAGATAGGACAAAATTTTAATCTCTAAGAAAAGCTTAGAGGCTTAGGTTGCATTAAGGGATATATGGGGTGGCATGGTTATTTACATCACCTACAACAGTGATTTTTGGAACTTTTTGATAGCTTTGTAAACGATGTTTGGTTCCCTTTGTGAAAATGTTTTCTTTCATTTACAGCCCTGTTTCTATATAATCTTGTTGTATTTTTTTTTTTAATGAATTTCATTTATTCACATACAGTAGCATACTTTCTAGTGTTATGTTCTTTCCTAGTCCAGAGAGAAAGCATATGAACTTTTTACAGTGTTTTACAGCTAGGACAAAATGTAAGTTTCCACGCCAAATTGTAGGTTTTCATACTGCACATATAAACTGTCTGAAATTTGGAGAGAAACCTTCAAGAGACTGAACTTTCAGATTCCCTTTATTTATTGAGAATTAACAGAGAAATTCAGTAAAATGATTCAGTAAATCAGTTAAACCAATAAAGATTGCAGCACAGTTTAAGCAGTTAGTCAGAAGAAGGAAAAAGGACAAATATAGAAGCTGTTTTCACCATACTACACAAAAAAGTACTCTTTAATCTAAAACAGGACTAAGTATTAACTAGCCTATGTTTGCCCCTTAGCACATAAGACAAGTACAGGAAAGGATACTTTATGTTCCCTGAATCACCCCTTTGATTCCCTCTTATGGAGAATCATAATGCAAGCTTAAATGCATCAGTACCTTTCCAGTGTAGCTTGTTGGCCAGACAAGCTACCCTTCAACAAAAATCATCACAAAAGTCAATTTGTATCTTCTGGAAGGCCTTATCACTTCGTTCTGCATTTTTGCATAGACAAATATATATATATATATATATATATATATATATAATGTGTGTGTGTGTGTGTGCGGGTGTGTGTGTCTCTGCTTTCTTATAAGAGAAGAATCCAAGCAGGCCTCACAGCAAACTTGTAGATTGTCAAAAAAAAAAAAAGTTAAGTAAATATCTGATCCAGAGATGGCATTGTATCCAAAAAGTATTTCAATTATGGATTAAAAAGATAAATGAATTGTAAAACTTTGGAATGTGGTGAAAAGTTTTTCCCTTTTATCCCGACATTTCATGTATAAATGTCGAAAACGTTACATGGGAAACATGTAACATTTTATGACCATATGAAAACATTATATCATATTTCACAAGAAAGTCTGAAAGGCACATTTTTTTTTTCTTTAAGAGGCCAAAACTTCACAAGGAAGTTGAGGCAGTGTGGATTAAAATGCTAGCTTTTCTGTTGATCAGACTGGTGGGTAAAATGTCCAGTGTAGAGACACATCAGGTCCCAAGTTGTATAGTTTGTCCAAAACATAATGATAACAAGGTGGTGACATTAAAGGCGAATTGAACAATTTAAGGAGAGAATTTTGAAATCTATACCTACTTTAAAAAAAAATAATAATAAAAAAAATTAAATAAACAATTACTGCTGCAAAACTTGATGGTATTTTTTCAGCCTCTGGAACTTCCTCCCCATGTACGTGTTTTACTCATTTTAATTTATGCACTCTGCCAGGTCTAATGGAAATAAAAATAGAAAATGTGTTAATTAATGGAACTACTAGATCAAACATGTTCAAGAAGCAGAAAAGTGTTTTACTTACTTCAACAAAACCAATGAGCTGAATGGTAACTTTTCCCTGAATGGCAATTGTAGAAACTTTCTCTAAAGGAATGCGATGTTTAAATGTGCAGTGGCTCAGGCCATTCGCATAAACCTGTAGGAGCATGGCAAATATTTTAAATGACTTTGAAGCCTTTATTTATTTAATTATTACTGTGAAGTAATTTAAGAAACAGACCTCATAGCCCTCCGATTTAAAGACAACGATAATTTGGAAGGCTTCTCCCCTGGCGAAGGGTTTATCAGGTGCCTTTTCCTCCGTCTCCCAGCTTCCGTTTCTGAAGCTGTTCAGGGCGGTACAATCACCAATGCGAGGGTTGTAGTGAAACGCGATGTCATCGCCATCAGAGGGCCCCGTTTTGAAATTTATTGCAAAGCTGTGAAGAAAAAAGGTAAAACAACCTCAAAAAGTGTGGTGGGAGTTTAATATTTTCAAACAATTCTCAGACTAATGTTAGAGCATACCGATTGCCATTTTCAAGAACATTCCCTTGAAAAAGTACAGCCATGTCTTGCTTTACCACTACTGGGATTTTTCCTACATAGGGAATTGCCTGAAAAGGACAAAGACAACATGCACAGTCAGGTATCCACATGTTTGAATGCAAAAATCTGTTTCAGATATCCCGTGTTGTACCTGACCATCTCTTACTGTTTTACTTACAGGGTTGTTGATTGGTTGTGAAACCTGTAGAGTGACGGTTGTCGAGGTTGAGGAATGTTCGCTTTGGATTTTCTTTATTTCTGTAAAGATGGAAGAAGTACTCCATTGCTGGTAGGCAAAAAAAATAAATAAATAAATAATGAAGCATTTATTTTGAAAGAAGTACAGAACAAAATAACATTTTAGCTAAGGTGGCAACAAGATAGTGTTTACATACATAAATAAAAGCACACATCGAGATCGAAACATCTCCACAGATGCCAAGTGTTGAAACTTGCTCTAAAGATATGCGGTGCTTAAACGCACAACACCTTAAGCCATTCACATAGACCTGCAAAAAAGAGGGAAAATGTGCTTATTGTTGTTCTTTTATTTAAATGAATGTATGCAAATTATCATAAAAACACACCTCATAACCATCAGAGTTGATAGCTATAATAATTTGGAAGGCTCCTCCCCTGGCGAAGGGTTTATCAGGTATCTTTTCCTCCGTCTCCCAGCTTCCGTTTCTGAAGCTGTTCAGGGCGGTACAATCACCAATGCGAGGGTTGTAGTGAAACGCGATGTCATCGCCATCAGAGGGCCCCGTTTTGAAATTTATTACAAATCTGTGAAGAAAAACAAATATTCTTTAAATATCTGTGCCCAAATAGTGGATTTAAGTGTTCTAATCTACAGTGTGTAAGCCAAACCAAACACGCATGTGTTCACTACTCTAACTTTTACTCTTCACGCTTCTGTGGTTGTAGTACGTATGCATGATGATTTCTATATTTCCATTCAGTGGGGATTTTTAAAGTGTACCCTTTGGCTTCTGAAGGAATAGACCCTTGGAAAAATACAGCCATGTCTTCTTTAATCCCTCCTGGTATTTCACCCACATAGGGAAGTGCCTGGAGAGAGCACGTATTAGAAAACATTAAAATTTTGCATGTTATTATAGAGTAAGTCGGTAGACTCTAAAGAGTTTTTCCGGACATTCTGCAGCTTTTAGGTTCGTCTTATGTACTGTTTAACTTACTGGGCTGCTGATTGGATGTGACATCTCTAAAAGTGTGGATTCCGAGCTTGTGGATGAACACTCTATGATTGTCATTTTCTGAAGTTCCGTAAAGAATGAAGTAGTACTCCAGTTCTGAAGATAAAATTGAAAATTTTGGGCACGTTCTTTAAACAGAGCTTCAGCAGAAAAACAAATGAATAAATGAAAACCATATAATTAGGTTGCATCTATGCCATTAATAGTACAAAACTGTTAAACATACATGTATAAAACCACATATGAGTTGAGAAACATCTCCATGAATGCCAAGTGTTGAAACCTTCTCTAGAGGAATGCGGTGCTTGAACGTGCAGTGTCTTAAACCATTCACAAAGACCTGCAGAAAGGATATATGGTTGATTATGTTAACAGTTTTCTGTCAGTTACAACAATCTTCTGCAAATTATTAAGGGAAAAAAAAAAACATACCTGATAACCCTCAGGGTTGATGCCTATAATAATTTGGAAGGCTCCTCCCCTGGTGAAGGGTTTATCAGGTGCCTTTTCCTCCGTCTCCCATCTTCCGTTTCTGAAGCTGTTCAGGGAGGTACAATCACCAGCGCGAGGGCTGTAGTGAAACGCGATGTCATCGCCATCAGATGGCCCCGTTTTGAAATTTATTGCAAAGCTGTTCAGAAAAAGAAAAGTATATAGCATACAGCTCATGTTTTTATAGTTGCACTATGTATTCAGTACCTTGCATAAGTATTTGCCCCTTGCACTTTTCCAAATTTTGTAGTCTTACAACCTGCAACTGACATGGAATTATTTGGGATAACTCTACAAAAAGAGTCCATAATATTGAAGTGGAGCAAAAAAAATCTATATAGTTTGCCAAATTAGTTCCAAATAAAAATGTAATTGTTTTGGGGATTGCTTAAGTATTCACCCCAGTTGCTGTGAAACCCCTAAATTAATAATGGTGCAACAAGTTGCCATCAGAAGTGGCATAATTAGGTGAATGGAGTCCACCTATGGGCAATTAAAGTTTCATATGATCTCAATATAAATACACCTGTTGCAGGACCATACCCAAATTAAACAGCATCATGAAGACCAGGAAGCTATCAAAACAAGTCTGAGACAAAGTTCTGAAAGAGTAGCAATGAGGATTTGGTTATAAAAAAAAATTAATTAATAAATGTATTATAAAAATTCACAATGCAAGCTTTTTAAAGAATAGAAAAGACTACAGCCATACGAGTTGTAGACTGAACAAACATATGGAAAATGGTTCTCTAGAAGGATTTAAAATTTTGGCTTTGACACAAAGCACTATGTTTGACAGAAATCCAACAGTGCTCATTACACTGAGAACAACACTGCCACATTGAAGCATGGTGGAGGTATGATCATATTCTGGTGATGCTTTACATTAGCATGGACTGTGAAACTGTTCCGGGGTAAGGGCTTGATGTATGAAGCCAAATACATGGCCATCCTAGAAGAAAACCTGTTCCAGTCTGCAAGAGACTTGAGACTGTGGTGGAGCATAACAACACTAAGAATAGTGTCAAAACTAAACTAGGTGGATGCAAAACCAAGAACCTGTATGTGTTAGAATGACCCAGTCAAAGCCAAGGCCTCAAGCTGACTGAGAACCTGAGTCTCTGTCCAATCTTACAGAGCTTGAGCAATTTTGTAAAGTGGAATGGGCAAACATAGCAGGATGCAGATGGGAAAAGATTAATCTCTAATTGACAGGTTTTCCATTAGGCTGGCCAAGACTTTAGGATCACTTGCACATGCTGCATGTGCCGCTACCATAAATAATTCACAGCTAAAGAGGCTGCGGTCTCAAAATCTGGTTTACTGAGCTGTTGAAACAGCTAGCACTCCACACCAAATTGGTGCAAACTTAATAGGCATATGCCAGAGCACTGAGCACGGGTGTAATTTCTGCCAACAGGGGTTCTACCAAGTCCAGACCAAGTAGGTGATGCTGGTAATACTAATGCAACCAATAAATTTGTTTGTTTCCTTATATGTTTTAATTACCATTTGTGTTGCAATGAGCAGGTATTTTGCACCTTCAAATTAGCAATTAGATTAAATTTGTTAGGCATATTGTGTGAATCTAATGGTAAAATAGTCCAAGTAAGTCCACTGCAACTATAGTTTGTAACACAAGTACAAAATACGGAAATGTACAATGGTAGAGAATACATAAGCAAGACACTGGACATAATGATTTCTATAATTGAATTCCTTGAGGTTGACAGCATACCATTTTGCATCTGCAGCAAGTGTGCCTTGGAAGAATACAGCCCTGTCTTGATGTATCCCTCCTGGGATTTTACCCACATAAGGAAGTGCCTGGTGATAGAACAGGTGAAGAGCACAATCAGATATTCCTCATGGGAAGAACAAATACTCTAAGATAAGATGGTAAAATGAAAGACTTCTATCATAGAGCAATGTTAGTTGACATAAGAAAAAATTCCTTCTGACATGTTGTGGCTTTCATGTCCATGGTATATACTTATTTTTCTTACAGGGTTACTGACAGGATGTGAAATCTCTAAAGGTACAGATGTCAAACTCGAGGTTGCGCTCTGTGTGCTTGTGATTTTCTTGAGTTCCGTAAAAGATGAAGTAGTACTCCAGCTCTGAGGAGAAAATGAAGATATCAAGCATGTTATTGAAATGCAGCTTGAAAAGGAAATAAGTAAGTAAATAAATAAGTAAGTAATTAAGTAAAAAATATATTCAACTTGCAGCTACACCATTAATAGTGAGAAATTTGCGAACATACATCAATAAAGCCACAGACGAGGAGGGAAACATTTCCACAAACGTTAACTGTAGAAACTTTCTCTAGAGGAATGCGGTGCTTGAATGTGCAATGTCTTAAACCGTTCACATAGACCTGCAGAAAGAAGATGCATTTGATTATTATTATTACAATACTCCTTTAATTACACCATTCCTTTTTAAATGATTAGGAAAAATGTAACACACCTCATAGCCCTCAGAGTTGATGACTACAAGAATTATGAAGTCTCCTCCCCTGGTGAAGGGTTTATCAGGTATCTTTTCCTCCGTCTCCCATCTTCCGTTTCTGAAGCTGTTCAGGGAG
>CM075008.1:25309807-25337555 GCA_037576675.1 Pangasius sanitwongsei
TATTTCTATAGTGTGCCGTTTAACTCACAGGCTGGATGACTGGATTTGAAACCTCAGATGGGATGGTGAAGGTGCTGATGAATGTTTGGCTCCAATCCTGATTGATGAAAAAAAAGAAAAGATATCAGAATGATTTACATTGCTACTGCCTTGATTATTGGTTGTGTACCACTGGAGAGGGAACATGTTTCAGTTTTTTCATGAGGTTATGTGATCTCATGTGTGTTTTAAGTACATTTAAAAAAAATCCAAATTTTACATACTAAATTCTGTGCTTTTCTGACTCCCTGTTATTCACACATGACCACAACAGAAAATTAGAAAGAACTGCCTGAAATAATTGTCATTATATGAATATACTGGACAGTAATATTTCTCATTTCTATTCTTTAAAAGTAAAAAAAAAGGCATTTCCCATTTTATGTTAGAAACATTTTCAGTTATGAATGTTCAAAATTCTATTTTGTACTGAGTAACAGAGAGAATAAAATGTCTTTTGATACTTTAGTTGCAGTCCTATGTTAAACTATGCTTGAGATATAACAAACATTAACATACGTGTCAGTTAGGGGTAGGCTGTCACAAAGGCTTGTGGGTAAGTGATCACACGTGACAACTTGGGCCGGTATTACGTTTAGCATTGAAATATAGAACAAAAAATCACCATGATGTTGTGATGAACTGGTTTACTTACTTCAAAACCCAACCAGTGTACTGAAACATCTCCTATTACTGCGAGTGTAGTAACGCTCTCTAAAGGAATGCGGTGATTGAAAGTGTAGAGACGCACTCCATTCACATGGACCTGTAGAAAAGTTGTACATTTGTTTAGACTTTTCTTAAATACATTTTTCATCAATTATCCGTGATGTATTTTAAGTAACCCACCTCATAGAAATCCTTATTGATGAGAAACAGTAATTTAAAGGGCGCCCCCTTCACAAAGGGCGTATCGGGACCCAATTCCTCCTTCTGCCATTTCCCATGTCTGAAGATGTTCATGTATACGTACTGACCGATCCGGGGGTTGAAATGGAAAGCGACATCATCAGAATCTTTTGCCCCTGTTTTGAAATTTATTTGAAACCTGCATAGGAAAAAAAGTTCTTTACAATTCCAAAATAGAACAGATGACATTGCAAGTGATTTCATCTGCACTATAATTATAATGTTAAGAAATGAAGATTAAGAAATGATAGCATACTGTTTAGCGTTAGGAGGAACAGTCCCTTCAACATGCAGTCGCATCCCTGGTCTTATACCTCCAGCTATTGGTTTGACATAGGGAATGCTCTGTAGCACAATGAATAAATCATATTTACCATGAAATAGAATGAAAAAGTTCAGATTTTTTTTGCTTCATGC
Source organism: Pangasius sanitwongsei (assembly GCA_037576675.1). Lineage (NCBI taxonomy): Eukaryota > Metazoa > Chordata > Actinopteri > Siluriformes > Pangasiidae > Pangasius > Pangasius sanitwongsei. The sequence continues at coordinate 25,311,173 of CM075008.1, forward strand.
TGGAGATAATTAGCATTATAAAAAAAAAATCATTCAGATATATTTCTATAGTGTGCCGTTTAACTCACAGGCTGGATGACTGGATTTGAAACCTCAGATGGGATGGTGAAGGTGCTGATGAATGTTTGGCTCCAATCCTGATTGATGAAAAAAAAGAAAAGATATCAGAATGATTTACATTGCTACTGCCTTGATTATTGGTTGTGTACCACTGGAGAGGGAACATGTTTCAGTTTTTTCACGAAGCTGGGTGGTCTCATGTTTTAAGTATATTTTTAAAAACTCCCAATTCTATACACTAAATTGTGTGCTTTTCTGATTCCCTTATAATCACACCTGAGCACAACAGAAAATTAGAAGGAACCCTTATCTAAGGTGAGCACAGTTTTCTTAGTTTTAACCTTTCAAAGTTAAAAAAGGCACTTCACATCTTATGTAATAAATGTTTGTCAGATAAAAATATTCACAAGTCTATTTTATCATGAGTAGAGGAGAGAATAAAATGTCTTCACTAGAGGCCATCACTAGAGGGAGGCAGAGTGCAACCAGAAACATTGTGCGATCTGCTACCAGAGGGAGCCAGAGAGAATGGTCTTAATTATAATTAGTGGCAATCAGCTCCACCTTTAAGTGGGTCTATATAAGGAGAGCTCTCCACTCACTTAGTGCTCAGTCTTGAGATAACCTTTCTGTGTGCAATTATCAGTAGTCTTCTTGGGTATATCTTGGTACTGTCTTTTGTCTTCTCCAGCCAATAGTCTTCTGTTATTTTGCTTAGTTTATCCATGGGCCTTTGGCTTGCTCGGCATGGGGGTCCATGCCTGTCACTGTGGGTGACTCACTGAGTTGAGTTCTTGTCTTGGCTTGCTGGAGACCGGGGTTCAAACTTCCCTAGGACTGCATACTTAAGATGCAGTCCTATTTTAAACTAGCCTTGAGATATATATATATATGAGAGATATGGCCCAGTATTACATTTAGCACTGACATATAGAACAAAAATCATCATGACATTGTGATTTACTTACTTCAAAACCCAACCAGTGTACTGAAACATCTCCTATTACTGCGAGTGTAGTAACGCTCTCTAAAGGAATGCGGTGATTGAAAGTGTAGAGACGCACTCCATTCACATGGACCTGTAGAAAAGTTGTACATTTGTTTAGACTTTTCTTAAATACATTTTTCATCAATTATCCGTGATGTATTTTAAGTAACCCACCTCATAGAAATCCTTATTGATGAGAAACAGTAATTTAAAGGGCGCCCCCTTCACAAAGGGCGTATCGGGACCCAATTCCTCCTTCTGCCATTTCCCATGTCTGAAGATGTTCATGTATACGTACTGACCGATCCGGGGGTTGAAATGGAAAGCGACATCATCAGAATCTTTTGCCCCTGTTTTGAAATTTATTTGAAACCTGCATAGGAAAAAAGTTCTTTACAATTCCAAAATAGATGACACTGGAAGTAATTTCAACTCCACTTTACATATCTGTAGCAGCTACAAATGATGGTATATTATTATAATATATCGTTGGTGTATTATTTAATTATTTTTAATTGCCAGTCATGAATGAATGAATGTGCCTGTGCTGACTTGCTTGGAGTTGTGCAACAGGTTCTGTAAAAACTATACTTCTGGCCATAGTGTATGTGGACACCTGACCAATCACACCATATGTGCTTATTTTAGATCCCATTCCAGATTTAATTCCCCTCTGCTGTTATAAAAACCTCCACTCTCCTGGGAAGGCTTTCCACTAGATTTTGGCGTGCAGCTGTGGGGATTTGTCAATTCAGCCACAAGAGTATTAGTGAGTTCAGGCACCGATGTTGGGTTAAGAGGCCTGGTGCACAGTTGGTGTTCCAATTCATACCAGAGTTGTCCAGAGGGGTTGAGGTCAATGCTCTGTACAGAGCACTGGTTGAGGTCAATGCCCTGCTCACTTTGTGGCAATAGGGTTAGGTGTCCACATACTTTTGGCTATATAATATATGTCTAACCCACTTTGGTTCAAAATATCAACTTCCAAAATCTACTCTTGACATAGACACAAGCCAAAAATGGCATCTTTCTGACATGAATAAATTCCCACAAAAGTACAAGGGAAAACCAATTGAAGTGAAATTCAAGCAAATTAAAATATACCATACCATATCATTACAACAATGCCACTGCAGTGAACATTTTATAACAGCACCAACCTTGATAATGTATTTGCTCTAACCCTTTTTAGTTTTTCTTTATGCTATTTTAATTACTTCATCTTTCTGTATTATGATAAATACACAAATAAAGGGAGTCATATATTTTATATGACTCCCTTTAACAAATAAATGATAGCATACTGTTTGGCATTAGAAGGAACAGCCCCTTCGACATGCAGTCGCATTCCTGGTCTTATACCTCCAGCAATTGGTCCAACATAGGGAATGCTCTGTAGCACAATGAATAAATTACAATTATACAATTAATATTTGGTGCATAATCCTGTGAATAATTAGCATTATTTAGAAAAAATAGGAACTGTATTTATCTTTATAGTGTGTTTTTTTACTCACAGGCTGGATGACTGGATTTGAAACTTCATATGGGATGGTTATTTGCATGCATTCAATTTTCGATTGCTCCATAAAGGGAAATGGTTTGCCTTCCCCCTGATGGATGAAAAAAAAAAAAGATATCAGAAAGAAGTTGGATGGTCTCAAAAATTCTACATTTTACGTTCTAATTTATGTTCCTTTCTGATTCCAAGATAATCACATCTGACCACAACAGAAAATTAGAAAGAACTGCCTCAAGCAATTGTCATACTTGTACAGGACAGTCATACAGTATATTTACACTGTATACATACTGAATGCATTATACATAGGGGTGTATAAGAGAGAGGAGTAAGTTGTCACAGGGGTAAGTTTACAAACAAAAATGCAAATAATGTATTACTCTCATAACAGTACTTACAAAAATCGGCCTCCTTTCAGGGCTGTGGTCATGATGACCCCTTCCTCTTCCTCTTCCTCTGCCTCTACAACTCATGGTGGCAATAAGCAGGATGAAAAGATGCACACACCAGGCAAAATTCTGTGAGAACAGAATGAGTGTCTGAGCGTGTGCACAGAGTTTTATAATGTACCACTGATGGGGTGGAACTCCTTTTGACCTCAGGGTAATGAAAGTCCCCAAGGTGTTTTAATAAATGTTATGCGCTAGTTCAAACTCGTTAGCCCTTTGGCAATGAACCCGAACTTTCACACGAAATGCCAAAATCTTGATGTAATTTACTGCAAAATAAGTAATCTGTTACACAATAAATCAGTGGTATTTCAATAACATACACCGATCAGCCATAACATAAAAACCACATGTCTAATATTGTGTAGGTCCCCCTTGTGCTGCCAAAACAGCTCTGACCCGTTGAGTCATGGACTCCACTGACCTCTGAAGGTGTGCTGTGGTATCTGGCACCAAGACGTTAGCACCAGATCCTTTAAGTCCTGTAAGTTACGAGTTGGGGTCTCCATGGATCGGACTTGTTTGTCCAGCACATCCCACAGATCGCGGGATCGGATTGAGAGCTGGGGAATTTGGAGGCCAAGTCAACACCTTGGACCCTTTCCTCAAGCCATTCCTGAACAGTGTGGCAGGGTGCATTAGCCTGCTGAAAGAGACCACTGCCATTAGGGAATACCGTTGCCATGAAGGGGTCTACTTTTTCTCCAACAATGTTTAGGTAGGTGGTATGTGTCAAAGTAACATCCACATGAATGCCAGGACCCAACGTCACACGATCACATGATGTAAAAGAGAATGTGATTCATCAACCAGGCCACCTTTTTCCATTGCTCCATGGGGCAGTTCTGATGCTCACATGCTCATTGTAGGCACTTTCAATGGTGGACAGGGGTCAGCGTGGGCACTTTGACCGGTCTGCGGCTATGCAGCCCCATACGCAGCAAGATGCAATGCACTGTGTGTTCTGACACTTTTCTATCATAGCCAGCATTAACTTTTTCAGCAATTTGTGCTACAGTAGCTCTTCTGTGGGATCGGACCAGACAGGCTAGCCTTTGCTCCCCACATGTATCAAGGAGCCTTGGGCACCCATGGCCCTGTCGCTGGTTCACCAGTTGTCCTTCCTTGGACCACTTTTGGTAGGTACTAACCACTGCATACTGGGAGCACCCCATAAGACCTGCTGTTTTGGAGATGCTCTGAATCAATCGTCTAGCCATCACAATTTGGCCCTTGTCAAAGTCGCTCAGATCCTTACTCATACCCATTTTTCCTGCTTCCAACACATCAACTTCAAGAACTGACTGGTCGCTTGCTGCCTAATATATCCCACCCCTTGACAGGTGCCTTTGTAAGGAGCTAATCAATGTTATTCACTTCACCTGTCAGTGGTTTTAATGTTATGGCTGATCGGTGTATAATGTTGTATATAAATGTATGTGTGGGTTTATGGTTTAAATGAAGGTATTTACTTATTAAGGCTTCATGCATGACAAGTGGAAATTGGAAAATTGATACTTGTGTAAGAAACTCATGAAGACGACAAAAAAAACCAAATCACTGGGGGTGAATACTTTCTGGAGGCACTGTATATACATCTAACATATTGATAAATTAGTATAACTTGTTCGTAGACAGTTGAGTGATCCCTGGAGTCTCAAATAAACATGGTGTGCTGGCACCTTCATTTATTACTTCTGAAACAGGAAAATATCAGAAGTAGCAGTCTGCTATATGGAGTTTGTACGATCATGTATCAAAATTATTAGCTCCAAAAGGCAGTTGAAGGCAAATTAGCATAAAAAAAAAAAAAAAATATATATATATATATATATATATATATATATATATATATAAAGAACTTCTTATCTTTGTATGATCTGAATCAACCTGAGGTAGAGCTGTCACTTTGCTATTCAAATGACTCTTTCTCAGAGAAGTCTCCTTGTGAGCCAGGGGCATTAAGCCAGTGGGGTAAATAGTAAGAAAGACATAATAGCCATCAGGCTACCATTACTTAACGTTAAAAAAAACATGTAATGGTAGCCTGATGGCTATTATGTCTTTCTTACTATTTACCCCACTGGCTTAATAGGCAAGGGAAGCTTAACGTGAAACATTGCCTATTTTTACTACAGCTTAACTATGATTACCCATTTTTGCCATGGCCTTGGTTCCAGATGTATCTTTTCTATCTCCATGGACATTTCATAAGGAGTTTAAAGAGTCAAATCAAACCAAGATGGATGATTGATCTAATTTTTTTTTTTTTTTTTTAACAAAATGCACTCAGTACATGATTATGTCTTAAAAAATGTACACCTGATCCTATAAAATACTGCAAAGTGTCATCTATTCATTCTCCACATCCGGTCACCAGTTCTCTTCCAGTTTTTGGACTGTGGGTTGTGGGTAGTTTATTTCATCAAGACTTAATCAGGACAATTAAATGTGATTTAAAATAATAGAAATCAACTGATTTATAACATCTAGAGGAAAGTAGTTCATAGCTTATGGAAAGTTAGTCAGTGGAGTTTTGGTATACTGTAATACCTCTATCAAGGTTGCTTTACATCTGACACAAGGTAGGGACATACCCTAGAAGGAACAGAAGCCACACACTTTTACTATTCTTGTGGCAACCTTCCACTTTCATAATTAATCATCATACCCCAATAACTAAAAGGTCACTTTTTTTTTCACAAGGTCATTTGCCCACCCTACACAAAGATATAAAAACATAAACACAAACACACACACCACTGCGCGACTGTTATATTTAGCTCATATTTAGCTTGATTGTATATATGGTCTATGGTTTAGTTTTATAGATTAAGTAATATGTAAGCGTGTTAAAGCTAGACTGTTGACGAACATGGCTAATCACATGGAGGTGCTGCTAAATAAATCTTGTTATGTAACAAGATGTATCATTTAACTCTATGCACAGTGTATCATAGAATTAAATGTACTTTTAAAATATTGCTTTAAGGAACATTTCACATGGTAATGGCAAATGTATTAAACCTAATGTGGATATTAAACCTAATTTAATCTAAAGGACAGATCAAAAGATAAAAGGTGAGGTTAAGGTCAAAAGGCAATAAAATTACTATATTCACATGCAAAAGACGTAAATGATGTAAGATGGAAGATGAAAGAAAGATCAAAGCAGGGCACTCAAATTTATTAGGCTGATTTGCAATGTCCGATTTGCATTGTCAATTTGCATCTGAAAAAATATTCTCTTTAACTGTGAAGAATGCTACCAACTCATAGAGGGGATTGGATGTCGGCAGACTTCTAAATGACAAACTGTTTTGCTTAGTTAATCCAACTTAAAAATAGAAACAGATAAACATTTTTTAGCTCATTGGAGGGCAGAAAAAGACTCTTGGCTATTTCTAATGAGACCCTCAGGCTTCTTTCTTATGTCTCTTATTTATCAATGTTTCATGCAGTCAAATCTGAAAACAAGCGTGCACAAATTTTACTGACAGTTTCATTATTCGTCAATTTCATCTTTCATTTGGTCAGAGTGTGTAAATTCAAATGTAACATTCTCCTGTTCTCCCTCTACACCAGTGACTGCACAGCCACACACAGCTGGAACAGGCTGGTTAAGTTTGCCGTTGACACAGTGGTGGTAGGTCTCATCACCAACAATGATGAGAAGGCCTACTTAGAGGAAATGAATATCCTCTCCACATGGTGTTGGAATAACAATCTCTCCCTGAATATCACCAAGACTAAGGAGATGATTATTCACTACGGGAAGAAGCAGGTGAGGAGGTACAGCCCCCTGTTGATCAATGGGGCCACGGTCAGGAGGGTGAGCAGCTTCAAATACCTTGGGGTCCATCTCACAGAAGACCTATCATGGACTACACACAAAAACAACTTGGCGACAAGAGCGCACCGGCGTCTCTACCATCTACGACGTCTGGCCAGGTTCAGGGTCTCTCATAGGGTGCTGAAGGCTTTCCTCACTGGGGCTGTGGAGAGTCTTCTCACTGGAAGCCTCACCACCTGGTTCGGAGGCACCATGGCCAAGGACCAGAATGTCCATCAGGACTTCTCTCCCCAGCATCACATACATCTAAAACCAGCAATGCAAGACCAGGGCCAGGAGGATTGTGAAAGACTTTCACTGGACGGCTGTTCCATAACTATGTAAAGTAGTTATGGAACACTGCTTTCGCTACTGGATACTGACGACCAACACAGAGAGACTCAGGAGGAGTTTCTACCCTCAGGCAAACCGGCTACTCAATGAGGACACTTGAGAACTCTGCATATTACTCTACCTCACACAGAGACACACATACACAAACAGTTGCACTATGGACCAACAAAAACTCTTGCACTCTTGCACTAGTAGACAATTTTTGCACACTACACTCCTCTAAAAGCTGCTAAGCATTCCTCCAAAAACTGCAAAACATATTTTTACCTATAAAGTCTATATTTGTCTACTAGACTCTATTCTATTTTTCTATTTTATTCATTATTTTTCTATCTATTTATTCACTGCTTTTATTATATTCTGCTCTTAGTATATTCTGTAGTATTTATTCATTATATTCTGTTTTATTATGTATCACTGTTGCACTGTGGGATGAGGCACTAAGGATATTTTCACTACATTAATACATCACATGTATGTAATGTTGGTGACAAATAAAGAACCTTGAACCTTGCTTATGCAGTAACTCTGAATGGGCTTTCAGTTACACTATGTACAGCAGCAAAAGACCTTGGTGTGATTAATGAAAGAAGCATTGTAAAAAGCACTATATAAATAAAATTGAATTGAACCTGACAAATTGCATTATACTAAAATATTCATCCAATTACTTACAGTTGAGTTACAGTATAGCTACCTTGGCTGTTAAAAAAAGCTGACAGTGACAGTGACAAACCTTGGAATTGGACTGATCTTGTCATTTACAGCATGAGTCATTGAACCGTACATATGCACATCGCTCCTGTACTGTAACATGCTCACTACATGATCTCTTGCAGACAAGGTGTGCACACATGGAGAGATCCCAGCTGAAGTTCACCTGATCCCCAAATCCCACTCTCTCATGACAAGAAATGCAAGAGCTTTTAGTTGTTACTTTGCTATTCAAATATCTTCTTTCACATAGTTTCTCAGAGTACTCCGAGTCACAGAAATCTCCCTGACAGCCAGGGGCATAAAGCTAATGACTATAAAGGCACACTTGACAACATCTTTGTGTGTTTCTTTCTGTATTTTACGTTTTGCATATTATATAGGTGTTACATCTCTTTTGTATATAATGTTTTGCTTATTATATATCAGTCACTAATATTACATAAACTTAGGCCATACACGTTGTGTACATTTTCCAAGTGGGACTGTTGGTGACTGATAAATCAGGGGAATCATGTATTGTGCACTAGGCTTTACTAAACTGCATCATGTACTGTCAGGCAGAGGAAATGCATTTATTAAGTTCATTCTGATGTATCAAGTACAAAACATATCCCGACCAGCAATAAAAAATTAACAGCTGGGGAAGAGGTGAACAGGGTTTGATATCAAAACCAAAAATGCAAGAAAATCCCCTCATTTCTCATCTCCCCAATTGCTGTTGCATTAGCTTATGTCTAATATCTTATGAGTTTCTAGTCAGAAATTGGCACTTCTACATTATTATTTATACAGATAAGTTCATATTTGTATGGGTAAGAATATGCCGAGAGAGATCACTCTCAATCCTAGGGCTATGACAGTTTAAGTCTGAAGTTTAAGTTTATTAACATTTTAACAATAGTTGTCTAAATACTCTGCTTAATTAAATGTGGACCACAATCTCAAAACTAAATTGTAATTAAGTAACAATTTGTATTAACATTCCTTTAATTGACATTACTTAATGTGTTGCTTTAACCATGAAAAACCAGCCAACCATGAAAAATATTATCCAAAAATAACCAAATAATCAACACTTGCATAAAACAATGTGCATCCTATCCATTAAGACCTTAACCAACATATTTGCAGTTGTGAAATGGCAAAAGTCAGAAGTGAGGCTGAATAGAAAGTTCTATTATTTATGTATATATGGAGAAAAGTTAAATTAGTTCTCAACATTTGGTACTGTAATTTAACCTTTGCTAATTTATGTGGACTTATTTTTAGTCAACAATGGAAGAAACATTAGGCAGTGCAGGTACATGTTATCTTTATTAAATTGCGAACATTATGTATGGCTTATTAATGCTAAAGTTAATAGCTTGTTAATATTAATTAATGCAGTAAATAATGTTAGTTAAGGAAAACAATACATACTTGAATGGTTATATGCAGAATCCAACAATTCTGATTCTAAATCAAACTTTAAGCTGGAATTAAAAATATAAGCAGAATGAAATGCTAGTCCATACAATGATCCAATAGTCCATGCAAAAGGACAGCTACAAAACAAAAACCAGCACGGTTATGAAAGCTTTGAATTAAAAATCTTCAGATGATGTGCTGACCATCTGATGGGATGAGCATCTCCAGGATGGACGCCGCATGCCTGTGATTTCATTATTTTCTATGATGAAGGAAAATTTGCTCCAGGTCTGGTAAGTAAGTAAGTAAGTAAGTAAGTAAGTAAGTAAGTAAGTAAGTAAATAAATAAATAAATAAATAAATAAATAAATAAATAAATATTATTTGTAAACTTGCATGAATCACATAATTAAAAAAAATTGTAACTTGCCTCAATAAATCCAATGAAATTGATGGAAACATCTCCACAAATGCCAAGCGTAGAAATGTTCTCTAAAGGAATGCGGTGTTTGAATTTGCAAAGTTCCAAGCCATTCACATAGACCTGCACAGACGTGGGAATTTGGTGTTGGACTTATATAGTTCTTCAAATATGTTTTGACTGTATTTGTGTGGCAACCCGGGAAAACCCTTCACATCTACTGTCTGCTATGTAAAGTTTTCCTGAACTCCTGAATTCCTGAAGTAAAATGATAGCATTACTAATGGTCTGAAAGGTGAGGAAATTGCCTTTAAAACTATAGAGCATTTACAGATTTCATTCCATTTTCACTGAAAACAGCACCACATTATCTAAAAAGAATGTCTATCTATCTATTTATTTATTTATTTATTTATTTCATTTGCCTTAAATTCAATATGTAAACAAATAAAATAAATAAATACATTACAATAATGACTATGATATCTGTCTTACTCTTAATACTAGCCCTTTTTCACAGTCTACAAACTGACAGGCTACTCAGTAGTCCAGATCATATGGTCATAGTCATTCAATGTTTAATAAATATATAATCTATTTTAGTTTTTAATAACTCTGGTGTCTTGTCTATATTATCTCAGTAGGAATTACCTAAACCTGATTTAATATTATCCTGAGCTGACACCCTGCCTACCTCTATATTTATAACATAGCCTACTTATGAGGGAAAAAAATAGTAAAAATTCTATGCCAAAAAAAAAATTATTTATATATATATTTTTCTTGAAGTGAAGTGACGTGTAGCCAAGTATGGTGACCCATACTCAGAATTTGTCCTCTGCATTTAACCCATCCAAGTGCACACACACCCAGAGCAGTGGGCAGCCTTTTTTGCCCCCCCCGGGGAGCAGTGCCTTGCTCAAGGGTCTCACCTCAGTCGTGGTATTGAGCGCTGGTCATTCACTCCCCCACACCTACAATCCCTGCCGGACCTGAGACTCGAACCCATGACCTTCAGGTTCACCTTCGGGTTACAAGTCCGACGCTCTAACCATTAGGCCACGACTGTTTTGATTATGATATGGAGGTGCATCACTGACATTTTGACATCCAGTATCACCTGTCATCTGATTACAACCTAAACTTATTCCCATACAGTATGTCCATGTCATTACAGCACGTACTACACAACAACTTGATTAAAGTGTGACATTTACTGTGTGAGGAAAGCACATTTAGTCAGCAGGGTTTTAGACATCTTTAAGCAGACTGACTGCATTTATTATTGCATTGTTAAACTAGCTCCTTACCCAATGCAATATTTTCAGGCAGATATAAATTTTTTGACTGTTTGCCAGAATTCGACCACAGCAATATCCAATGTGTTTTCCCAGACTGCTGCACATTTAATGATTGAGACATTAATTTAAGGTACACACCTCATAGCCCTCTGATTTAATGACAACAAACATATTAAAGGCTGCTCCCTTGGTGAAGGGTTTGTCAGAGGCAGATTCTTCAGTCTCCCAGATACTATTTCTGAAGCTGTTTAATGTCACGTGATGGCCAAGTTGGGGGTTAATGTGAAAAGCGATGTCCTCACCATCAGACCCACCCATTTGGAAATTTATTGTGAACCTGTCAAGTAAATAGTTTAGGGAAAAAAAGGAAAAAAAAAAGTTTGAATATTTGATTCAAGTAAATACTGAAAATTGCATTTTTACTTTATAGACGATTCATTCTAACTTTCATATTATAGTAAAATGAAGGCATACTCATTGGCATCTGCAGGAATAGCCCCTTGGAACAAGACAGCCATATCTGGTCTTGCCTTTCCTGGGATTGCTCCTACATAAGGAAGGGCCTAGGGCAGAGTAAAGTGAAGAATCAGGTGGTATGATAGAATCAGAGGGTAGGCTTATATTATTAAAATTCCAATTATTTTCTTGTAATGTAAATGGAAGGTTCATAGATTTGTGGCTTTCACACCCATTGTATATGCTATTTAACTTACAGGGTTGCTGACTGGATGTGAAATCTCTGATGGGATTGGTATCGGTCTCCAGCATGATCTTTCCATGCCTGTAATTTTAATGGAAGAGCTACTCCAGTTCTGATAGAATAGGTAAGAGATTAAAAATGTTTTCCAGTTAAGATCTCCAACTGGAAGAAGTCACCATGAAATAATTTCTTAAATAAAAATTAAACAGCAAACAAAGGAACGTGTATAGCTTACATCAATAAAACCAATGAAATTGATGAAAACATCTCCACGAATGCCAAGTGAAGAAATGGTCTCTAAAGGAATGCGATGCTTGAACACACAATATTGCAGGCCATTCACATAGACCTGAAGAAAATTGGCAATTTTTTGTTATTTTCTCTGATTTATTTATTTAATTATATCCATATTGATTTAGGATACACACCTCATAACCCTGTAATTTGATGACAACAAACATATTGAAGGCTGCTTCACTGTCTGAAGCAAAATCTTCACTCTCCAAACTGCCATTTCTGAGGCTGCTTTGCACCAGAAAACGGACAATTTTGGGATTGATGTTAAAAGCGATGTCATCAGAGGACTGGCATGTTTGGAAATTTATTTCAAACCTGAGAAGAAAAGAAAATTGAACAGTGAAATGTTTGGTCAAAACAAATCTAAGCACACACATATTTATTAGTCCTTATTTGGATGATGCCTTACTCATTTGAATCTGCAAGAATTGTCCCATAAAACAGTACAGCCATATCTGCTCTTATACCGCCCGGGATGGCGCCCACAAATGGAACTGCCTGGGGAAAAAGAAAGATATGTACAGTAGTGTAAACTTTAAATATTTGATAAAATTCTTAGTTTGTTACAAGTTGGCTATTTATCAATTTAAATTTCATACTGATGGCATTTTTATTGCATCGCTTGATTAAAAATATTTCTTAAGAAAAGATGTAAACAATGCAGATCAAGAGTTGGTTTTGCTGAACTCACAAGCTTGTCTGATGTGATGGGTAGAAGTGTCAGAGAAGTGCTTGTTATTTCAGTGATTTCCTTATTCTCCAATGCCAAGGAAGATCTGCTCCAGTTCTGTTAGTAAAATGAAATTATTAAACATCTTTAAGTGATCTAATTCATAAAAACTATATCCAAGAAACCACTTCATGAAATCACAGGAAGCCCAAAAATAAAATAAATAATAATAATAATAATAATAATAATAATAATAATAATAATAATAATAACTCCACTTACATCAATAAAACCAAAGTAGTTGATGATAACATCTCCAAAAATGCCAAGTGTAGAAACGTTCTCTAAAGGAATGCGGTGCTTGAATGTACAGTGTTGCAAGCTGTTCACATAGACCTGTAGAATCATAGTAAATTTTGGTGTTGGACCATTATAGGAGTTTGTTTTTGTGTACATGTGTGCTTTCTGATTTAAAAAACATACCTCATATCCCTCTGCGTTGATGACAATGAACATATTCAAGGCTGCTTCCTTGGCAAACGCCGTGACAGAGGCATGTTCCTCAGTCTCCCAACTACCATTTCTAAAGCTGTTTAGGGCCACTACATCACCAATCCGGGGACTGATGTGGAAAGCGATGTCATCACCATCAGACTCACCCATCTGGAAATTTATTGAAAACCTGAGAAGAAGAAAATGTAGGTGAACAGTTTTCAAATTCAGCAGCACCAAAAAATTTTTGTATTGTTTATATCCCTCTTAGATATAATTCTCCTAATTTGTTTCAAGTTTAAGAATTAATAGAAAAATGAAATAATACTCTTTGGCATCTGCTGGAAGAGTCCCTTGAAAGATTACAGCCATATCTGTCTTTAATCCTCCTGGGATTGAACCTACATACGGAAGTTCCTGTGAGGAACACACACACACACACACACACACACAAAGCACAATAGATCATTTGAAAAAAAAAAAAAAATATATATATATATATATATATATATGTTTTTGTTTGTTTGTTTGGTTTTTTTCAAATCTCTGAAAGCGGTTAGTTCGTCTTATAGCAAATACTTTTCTGAACAAAAAAAAATCTTTATATACAATAGGTTGTGGCAGTCGTGTGTACTGCATTTGCATTGTAACTCACAGGGCTGCTGATTGGATGTGAAATCTCTGATGGGACGTCTATCAGGCTCCCAGTAGTTAGTGACATGTCTTGGATTTCATTCATTTTCGTAACCATGGATGATTCACTCCAGTTCTGACAGATAAATAAAGAAATCAAATGGTATCTACTGTTAAGTACCTCAAAGTTGTCCAGTAATTCATTTCTCCACGTCCCATTAGTCAAAACAGTAAAAATAGTTGCACTTACTTCACTTCCTTGGTGAATACTTTTGAAATTCACTGCACTGTCAAACAAAATGCCATGTTCATGAAAAATGACCTTTTTTTTGCATAATAGATGTAACTTTCATGAGTACTTTTTTCAGATTGTAGTTAATAGAAAAATGAAATCATACTCGTTGGCATCTGCAGGAAGAGCCACTTGGAAGACTACAGGCATGTCTGTCTTTAATCCTTCTGGGATTGCACCTACATATGGAAGCTCCTGTGAAGAACAAAAGACTGTGTACAGTAGGTCTCCTGCTTTTAGGCAAAGAACTATTAATTGCAGATGATGATGCAGAATTTTAAAATCTCTGTTATTGCTTTATTATCATAGAGCAAATAGTTTCCAGGGAAGGAAACATAGCTACAATAGGTTGTTGCAGGCATGTGCACGTCATTTCCAATATAACTCACAGGATTGCTGACTGGATGTGAAATCTCTGATGGGATATCTATCAGGTTCCCAGAAGTGATCGACATGTCTTGTATTTCATTAATTTTCATAGCCATGGAGGATTCAGTCCAGTTCTAAAGAACAATTAGGATATCAAACATTCTTTCAAATTAAGTTCGCAAGTTAGACAGGCTATCCAGGAATCCATTTCTCCATGTCTCATGAAAGCCATTAATAAACAAAAAGTGTTTCACTAACTTCAACAAATCCACAGTAGTTGATGGTAACATCTCCAAAAATGCCAAGTGTAGAAACGTTCTCTAAAGGAATGCGGTGCTTGAATGTACAGTGCTGCAAGCCATTCACATAGACCTGTAGGATCATGGTAAATTTTGTTGTTTGACCATTTTAGGGTTGTTTTTTTTGTGTGTGTGTACATGCTCATTTACAAAAACATACCTCATATCCCTCTGCGTTGGTGACAATGAACATATTCAAAGCTGCTTCCTTGGCAAACGCCGTGACAGAGGCATGTTCCTCAGTCTCCCAACTACCATTTCTAAAGCTGTTTAGGGCCACTACATCACCAATCCGGGGGTTAATGTGGAAAGCGATGTCATCACCATCAGACCAACCTGTCTGGAAATTTATTGTAAACCTGAGAAAAAAAAAAAAAAAACTTGCTCAAAACACATGCTCCATGGTGAATGGTTTTCAGGTTCAGTGCAGCACCAAAAAATCACATATTCCTGGTCACTGATTTTTATTGCTTATATCCCTCTTAGATGTAATTCTCCTAAATAATTTCTTTCAAGGTTAGCAATTGATGATTTTAATTGATAGCAATTTCATTATTTAAAAAATGAAATAATACTCTTTAGCCTCTGCTGGAAGAGCCCCTTGAAAGATTACAGCCATATCTGTCTTTAGTCCTCCTGGGATTGCACCTACATATGGAAGTTCCTGTGAAGAACAAAAAAAAATCACAATAGGTCTTCTTATAGGCAAACAGTTACTAACTGAAGATCAAGATATATAGTTTTCAAATCTCTGAAAGCGGTAATTCGTCTTATAGCAAATACTTTTCTGAACAAAAAAAATCTTTATATACAATAGGTTGTGGCAGTCGTGTGTACTGCATTTGCATTGTAACTCACAGGGCTGCTGACTGGATGTGAAATCTCTGATGGGACGTCTATCAGGCTCCCAGTAGTTAGTGACATGTCTTGGATTTCATTCATTTTCGTAACCATGGATGATTCACTCCAGTTCTGACAGATAAATAAAGAAATCAAATGGTATCTACTGTTAAGTACCTCAAAGTTGTCCAGTAATTCATTTCTCCACGTCCCATTAGTCAAAACAGTAAAAATAGTTGCACTTACTTCACTTCCTTGGTGAATACTTTTGAAATTCACTGCACTGTCAAACAAAATGCCATGTTCATGAAAAATGACCTTTTTTTTGCATAATAGATGTAACTTTCATGAGTACTTTTTTCAGATTGTAGTTAATAGAAAAATGAAATCATACTCGTTGGCATCTGCAGGAAGAGCCACTTGGAAGACTACAGGCATGTCTGTCTTTAATCCTTCTGGGATTGCACCTACATATGCGACTTCCTGTGAAGAGGAAAAATGTGCACAGTAGGTCTCCTGCTTTTAGGTAAAGTGGTACTAATTAAATTGAAGATGTATAAATTTAAAATCAGTTAGCGATGCATTACTTTATACCAAATGCTTTACCAGAAAAGAAATAGCTACAATAGGTTGTGGCAGTCATGTGCATGGCATTTCCAAGCTAACTCACAGGGTTGGTTATTGGATGTGAAATCTCTGATGGGATGTCTGTCAGGCTCCCGGAAGTGATCGGCATGTCTTGGATTTCATTCATTTCCACAACCATGGAGGAGTCACTCCAGTTCTGATAGGTAGATCAAATGATTTCTATTGTTATGCTCTCATGACAAGCTGTCCAGGAATTTATTTCTCAATGTCTCATTAATCCAACTGGTTAAAAAATAATGTTTCACTTACTTCAACAAAACCAAAGTAGTTGATGATAACATCTCCAAAAATACCAATTGTAGAAACGTTCTCTAAAGGAATGCGGTGCTTGAATGTACAGTGTTGCAATCCATTCACATAGATCTGTAGGATCGTGGTAGATTTTGCTGTTTGACCATTATAGGAGTTTGTTTTTTGTGTACATGTCTGCTTGTTGATTTAGGAAACATACCTCATATCCCTCTGCGTTGATGACAATGAACATATTCAAGGCTGCTTCCTTGGCAAACGCCGTGACAGAGGCATGTTCCTCAGTCTCCCAACTACCATTTCTAAAGCTGTTTAGGGCCACTACATCACCAATCCGGGGGTTAATGTGGAAAGCGATGTCATCACCATCAGACTCACCCGTCTGGAAATTTATTGCAAACCTGAGAAGATGAATGTCAAAAAATATTTGTCAAAACACATGCTCAATGGTGGAAAAATACCATGTTCCAGACCACTGACTTTTATTGCGTATAACCTCTTGAAAGTAATTTGTTTTAGGTGTTGTAGTTAATATGAAAATGAAAACCTACTCTTTGGGATCTGCAGGAAGAGCCCCTTGGAAGAATACAGCCATATCTGTCCTTAAACCTTCTGGGATTGAACCTACATATGGAAGTTCCTGTGAAGAGTAAAATTGTGCACAGTACAAACCATTCTTTCAATCAAATAGGTAATAATTGAAGGTAAAAATGTATAATCTTTAACATATCTATTAGTGGTACATAATCATACTCACAGCGTTGATGACTGGATGTGAAATCTCTGATGGAATGTGCATCAGGCTCCCAGAAATGCTCAGCTTGTCTGGAAATTCATTAATTTTCCTAGCCATGGAGGATGTGCTCCAATTCTAATGGGAAATAAAATTATATTTTTTCCATTCTTCACTTCAACCTATTACAACCTACAACTAGACATGCCTATTCTTATTCCAAACAACTGGATGCAACCAACAATCCAATGGGCACATTAGAAAAATAAGCCAGGTTAAGAAGGTGTCCAGGGTTTGGCAGATATCTTAAGTTAGTGGTGGTTTGATAAAGCTTTTGTGAAATTACTGAGGTTTCCATTTGGTTTTTAAAAAAGAGCCCAAGCTTTGAAGCACTGAAAACAAACAGTCTATGACAAGCCGACAAGCAACCTGAGAAGCATGATCTACACATAGATCATTTGAATGAGACTCACAGATAATTGACTTGAGCATGTATACAACCAGACTTTGAATAAACATAACTGTCGACTCTGAACGTGGCACAAATAACACAAGAATATTTTTGACTAAATGTGTTCCAATCAGCTTTGACTTCCTAGTGTTAGTTTTATTACAACCTGGCAGAATAAGGTGACTGCTAGGTGTCCCACCTTACTGAATATATAGCATACTCTAGTGAGAGAGGATTGTTACACTATTCAGAAAATTATTCATCAATTCACATAAAACCCATTAGTAAAAGAAAAAGTAAAAGTTTTACTTACTTCAACAAAGCCAAAGTAATTAATGGTAACATCTCCACGAATGCCAAGCATAGAAACTTTCTCCAAAGGAATTCGGTGTTTGAATGTACAGTGTTGCAAGCTGTTGACATAGATCTGTAGAAGCATGGTGAAACTTTAATGTATGACTCAGGAATCTAAATGTTTAATTTTCTGCTTTGAATTTAAGAAACATACCTCATAGCCCTCTGAGTTGATGACAAAAAACAAATGAAAGGATGCTCCTTTGGTGAAGGGATTGTCAGAGGCATATTCCTCAGTCTCCCATCTGCCATTTATGAAGCTGTTTAGGGCCACAGATTTACCAATTCGAGGACTGATGTGAAAAGCGATGTCATCATAATAAGAGTCACCCGTCAGAAGATTTATCTCAAAGCTGCAAATAAAAAGAAAGGTCATAGGAATATTTGGGTCAAACATTGGTTGGGCTTAAAACACAAAAATAAGGTGTTCAGAACTGAAATTAATTGTGATTTTTTTACATAGCTGTTGAACCTTGAATTTTCCCTAATTAACCTTAAGAAAAAAAGACAGGTGATACCTTTTGCCATGTTCAGAAACTGCCCCATGGAACACAACAGCCACATCTGGTCTTATCTCTTCTTTAAAGATACCCATGTAGGGTAGTGCCTAGGGAGAGCAATATTACGGTGCATTTCTTTGCAGATGGTATTTCTATTTAAAAGGTTCTTGCAAAGTTACTCACAGGCTGGATGACTGGATGTGAAATCTCCGACAGAACGGATAATTGTTTTGAGAATGGACTCCTACGTCCTGTGACATTTGATTGGTCCATACATACAGGTGATCTACTCCAGTTCTGATGGAAATTGGCATACGAAACTTGCTCTTCAGTGAAGCAGATTGGTCAGAAACATTTTTAGCCAACAGAACAAAATTAAACAGTAATATCATGAAAGACTTACATCAATGAAACCATAGACGGCGACTGAAACATCTCCAAAAATGGCAAGTGTAGAAACGTTCTCCCAAGGAATGCGGTGCTTAAATATACAAAGTTGCACCCCATTCACATAGACCTGCAGAAGCATGGTAATTTTTTTTTTTCATGACTTTATATGATTTGTTTAATTAATGTATTCATCTACAAATTAAGAAACACACCTCATAGCCTTCAGAATTGATGATGACAAACATATTGAAAGCTGCTCCCTTGGTAAAGGCTTTATCAGGTGCAGTTTCTTCCTTCTCCCAGCTTGCATTTCTGAAGCTATTCAGGTAGACATATTGACCAATGCGGGGGTTGAAGTGGAAGGCAATGTCATCACTATCAGTCTGCCCCGTTTGGAGATTTATTGCAAACCTACAAAGGAAAACATAGGAAACTCATGTACTATGTAATTTTTTAAAGATCACATTAAATGTATTTTAAGTTTGTGAAGATATATGGACAGCATCTGCGAAATGCACTATAAATACATGCATGAACATTGATGACATGGACTTTAAATTTTAAGGTATTTATTGATGGCTTTTGCTATATTAATATTAAAGTAATGTTAGAGTATACCGTTTGGCATGTGCAGGAAGAGTGCCTTGAAAGAATACAGCCATATCTGGTCTTATCCCTCCTCTGATAGTACCCACATAGGGAAGTGCCTGTGGAGCAGAACAATATGCCTGATCAATTTCCAATTATGTGGGTAAGAATAAATACACAAATATGTATATGATTGCCATCTGCTTATCAACTCACAGGAAGCATGACTGGGTGTGAAACCTCTGACAGGATGGGTAACAGGCTCGAGAATGAGCTTCCCATGCCTGTGATTTTTAAAAGGTCTGTAAAGGTAAAGGATTTGCTCCAGTTCTGATAGGAAAATAGAAAAAAAATCAAACTTGATCTTTAACAAACAGCTTAACAACAAAACAAATTTCATCCATTTAAAAATATTAACAAGAAATGGTATTACTTACATCAGTGAAACCATAGACGGGGATGGTAACATCTCCATAAATGCTAATTGTTGAAACATTCTCTAGAGGAATGCGATGGTTAAACATACAGTGTTGCAAGCCATTCACGTAAACCTGGGAAAACACAGTATAATAATTTAGATAATTTTGATGGTTTCATATGCTATTATTATTATTATTATTATTATTATTATTATTATTATTATGACTAATATCAATATTTAATATTTAAAGGCATTGTGTGCAAATTAAGGGGAAAACAAACCTCATAGCCTTCTGAACTGATGAAAACAAACATATAGAAGGCTGCTCCTCTGGTAAAGAGCTCATCAGAGACACATTCCTCCTGCTCCCAACTTCCATTTCTGAAGCTGTTCAGGTAGACATGTTGCCCAATGCGGGGGTTGAAGTGAAAAGCGATGTCATCACTATCAGACTGCCCTGTTTGGAAATTTATCTCAAACCTGTCAAAAAGAAATAATACAAAAATGTATACTTTTATAACCGTTTTTTTTCCCCTGTGCTTTCTTTAACAGTAAAGATATCACATACTCTTTGGAATGTGCAGGAAGAGCTCCTTGGAAAAATATAGCCATCTCTGGTTTTAACCTGTCCCTGATTTTACCCACATGGGGAAGTACCTAGGGAGAGCACAAACAACATTCTAGTTATTACACGAAATGCACAAACACTTACCTTGCAAGTGGTTAAATGTAAAGATGTGGTTGAATGTAAAGGCTAATGCAAAAATCAAATGGCATTAAAGAGAAAATGTGCAGGGCCAACAGTATATATAGACAGAATAACTCAAAGTTAATTGGCTATGCCCTGCAGATACCCTCATTTCCACATTGGCATGGTTTCTATATTATAAACACTGTAAAATAAAATATTCATACTAAATTGTGAAACCTAAAACTGAAAATAACTGTAAGCAAGTACTTCTTTTTATCAGTGGACCTGAAGACTTGAGAGTCATGATTATAAATCATTCATTCATCTTGAGTAACTGCTTTATGCTGGTCAGGGTCACAGTGGATGCAGTGCCTACATTTTATTTTCTAAATGGATTTGGATGAAAACACATGCATTCCACCATTCTGCTGTATTTTTAAGGGTGCATAAAGTCCAAATGTCTGACAGCTAGTTTAAATAGAAGTTTATGTATGACTAAAAGAAGCACTATAAAAGGTTTCGGTGTTGTAGCAGGTGGGAGGCCGGGGCGTGGTTTAGCAGCAGGCTGGAGTTGGAGGTTGGTGTTTGTGTCACTCACTCTCTCTCTTTCTCACTCTCAAGCAGTAAGCTAAGTGTTATGTAGATGTGAGCCAAAAGAAGCCAAGGGTGCTGAGTGAGTTTAAGTACAGTAGTTCACAATGGGTCGGCTGGGTTTTAGAGAAGCGTACAGTTGAAATTGCTACAGGTGTGAAATGGCAGTTAGTAGACATAGCTGAGCTGTTTGTTCCTATTCATTATGGGTAAAATAATCAGTTCTGTTGTATTGCGGTAGAATCTGAATTAAATAGGATATAGATAGTGATATTGACAGTGAACAAACACAAAACTGATTTGTATGAATTGGGACAGGACTTATAAAGCCCCACATGAGGTCTGGAAAATACTGTGCTATGAGGGGCTCTTAGGAAGCATTAAAGAAAATACCTTGGAACAAAACAGGTTAAAAAAAAAATCTCACTGCATCTCAACTGATGGCCGTGAAAATAGGAACAGCATGTAAATGTGGAAAGATTTGCTTGTGCTCCACTATCATAGCAACAAGCCTGCATTAACCCACACATTAAATTCGGTCTGGAAGGAAAAATCGAGCCTCAAGACACTTTTCCTGCAGGTACACAAATAATTTAGGGGTTATTCAATGTGCATGTCAAGGGTGGAATAATGTAGCAGGAGGTGTGACATTCAAAATCTGCCAGCAAGGTGATATTTTCAAACTCTAATTGGTCCAAAAGTATACTAACTATTTCTGCTTCTCCAGACCCCTTCCTAGCTCAGACAGAAAGCAAAAAAAGCAGTACTTTTCTTCAAGCAAAGGCTTACATGTCACAGTTCTTAGGACATGGTATATGGATGCACACAATTTACTGAATGTCAACCCACTTTACTGTAATTAAGCTACTTCACCCAAATGTTGACTAAATACAACTGAGTTGTGTCTATATGAAATAAGAACAAACAACTCATGACTACACAAAATAGTGTCCTTCAGTTATTTCTATTAAAATAGTCCTTCAGTTATTTCTATTAAAATACTGATGTGAAATCTCAAAGTGCCATCTAATTCTATTCAAATCAATACAAAAATATCACTGCACTAGCCATCAGGGCACACAACACACATTTTACTAGTGCAGACCACACCCATAACTAAACAACATGACTAAAAAGCCTGGAGAACTCAAAATTATCGGGCAGGAATAGTTGAAAAGTAACAAGAAGACCGGAAAGTGTCGAGTGCAGGAACTTCTCATTTCTGGAGAAAGAAAGAGAGATGGGAATTTATAGCAAGTAACCAGGAAGAAGGTACAGCTTCAGGCATGGTCTTTCTCCCAAATTTCAGCTGTTTCAAAAATCCATTTGTTAAGGCAATAGAAAAATATTTTTGACTAGAAACATCTTTACAATATATGTATCCTGACAAAAAAACCCTTTTTGCTAATGATCACTAAAATACCAAGACATACTGCACACCCACCTGGCCTAAGATCCCAAATTAGCCTGCACTCTTATGCCTAATTTTTTGCATCATTAAAAATAGGTTCTTATGCTTTGTAACTAGGTGTATTAGCGGCAAATTTAGCTGTATTGAGAAAGTTCTTTCAGACAACATTCATGTCCATTATGTGCTGTTTTACTCACAGGCTGAATGACTTGATGTGAGACCTCTGATGGTATTGGTAACATGTTCAACAATGAGCTCCCTGTGCTTGTAATAGCTTGCTCTGTAAAGCATGATCTTCTCCAGTTCTAATGGCAAAATGAAAATATGAAAGAAAATACTCAGTAATACTCAGATACTCAGTATCCATATCCACATGCACAGAAGATAGTAAGATTCAAAGAAAGAAAAGTTTTTACTTACTTCACACAAACCAAAAAATTCAATACTGACATCTCCGCAAATGGCAAGTGTAGTAACTTTCTCTAAAGGAATGCGGTGCTGGAACATGTAGTGTCTTAAACCGTTCACATAAACCTGGAAAGGAGAACTGTATGAGTTTATGTTATATTTACAACAAATGTCAGTGAATTAATTCATAAAACACACCTCATAACCATCTGTCTTGATGACAATGAACATATTGAAGGCTGCTCCACTGGTGAAGGATTCATCAGGAACACATTCCTTCACCTCCCAGTTTCCATTTTGGAAGCTGTTCAAATATACATATTGACCGATCCAGGGATTGAAGTGAAAAGCGATGTCATCATATTTATTCTGGCCTGTTTGGAAATTTATTGAAAACCTGTAAAAAAAAAAAAAAAAACAAAAAAAAAAAAAAAAAGAGTAAAAGTCTTGCAAAACTTAACAGTCAAAATAGATAAGGTGAACCTCTCATTTTTACCATAAATGCTAAATAATGCAGTTTGACCATTTAGTATTTGTGGTACTTAAAAGAGAAATAAAAATCGTACTGGTTGGCAATATCAGGAACAGCCCCTTGGACATAGAGAGCCATTCCTGGTTTTAATCCACCAGATATTATTGGTCCAACATAGGGAATTATCTGTAGCACAAATAACAAGTTATTAATCTACAACACAATGCTAAAAAATGGATAAAAAGTGATTTCGCATACATATAGAATAGTCAGGTAGAAACAAAAGCAAGGTGTACATGTACTTCTTTATCAAGAGATGGAAACAAGAACTGTTAAAACACTTATATGACATCTACATTCATTCAAACATTGCAAATACACCGCATAAACTTACAGGATTGGAGACTTGCTGGTGTCCCGAGTGGAAGCAGGTGTTAGAACAGAACCAGCTGCTTTCAGAAACAACTGATCTCACGAAACTCATGACTGCAAAAAGTTAGTACGTACAAACAGAAGCCTTCCAATGTGTGGATTAGGTTTTGTAATGTACACTGTATAGTATAGTGGAATCATCAATTTATAGTGATGGGGTGGGACTGCTTTTGTCCCCAAGGAGTTTTATTTTACAACTGTTATGGACTAGTTTAAACTCATTAACCCTCTGGCAATTAACTGAATAAACAGAACTAAGAAATTGGTATACATTTCATACCAAACTAAAAAAAAACATGTTATGAACTTTAAATAACATATACATAGTTCTTGGAGGTATACAAGCTCATACTGGACAACCATCAAATCCAAAGTTAAATGTAACTTCAGACTGAAAAAAAAAAATGTTGACAACCAGGCAGCACTCAGCTCTAATTATGTAAGCAATTTTATGTGCGGAAATTTTGTGCAGTTTTGTGATAATGAGAAAGCTGGTCACTCATACGGGCTAATAGTACCCAGAGAAGATCATTGATACTTTTGGGAGAAGGCATTAACTAGTCATTCTGGTGAAGGTTTAATTTTACAATTAACTTACTGGCTGTGTAGATTTTAACTTAACCTGATCTGACAGCTACCTGCTCTTGGCCCATTAGATTATCTACTGTAAGACGATGTAAAATCCCCCAAAAAGGGGGAGTAGTAGCATAGTGTAGAAGCATGAGGACTTGGGCACATAAAGCATTTTAATTAAGTGATCAACTACAGCCTTTGCAAACCTCACTACAAATCTGTGGGAATTACTACATATCATGAAAAACATATTTAAAAAGATAAAGTCAAAAGAACTATGAATAGCCCAATTTAAAATACAAATTTCAATTTTATTACATTTAGAAGTGTTTATTTAACTGTTAGAATTTGTTAGAATTTCATACCAGATGCTATGTCTAAAAGAATTATAGTTATTCTTATTTGTAAGTTTATCAGATGTATGTTGCTGCTCAAGAATGGTTAAAAGCTCCAATTTCCAATAGATTCTTATGTTTATATGACATGTAGTACATTAACATGTAGTAAAGTTACCTGCTCTTTGGTATTCAAATGCTTCTTCCATCTAGTTTCTCAGAAATTCCAAGTTATTGGACTCCAAGTCATAACGACTGCTTGCACAAGAAAAACATTTTCATGACAGCCAGGGGCATAAATATTATGAATAGATTACTATACATCAGATTAATGTTACAATTGCTAATGCCAAAACATCATCCATACACTTTAAACTTCAACCGTACACTTTATATTTCTTTCTGTAAATTAAATTTGACATATTTAATAGTGGTTAATATTATGTAAACTTCAGCCATAAACATATACGGCATAATGATATGTGTCAAAATGTTCACCTTACCATTAAAAATCCCATTTATTTACACTTTTAGCATCCGAATGAACAATGGAACTTCCAGAAGCATAGTCAGGGGGTCTTAATTTTTCTTAATTTAATTACAATAGTAGAAAGTAAAACTAATCATTATCAAAGTTGTTTTCATATATTTATTTTTTGAGTTCTTATAGTTATTAGCCTATTTCACTGGACCCTTGAATAGGATAAATCCAACCTCAGTGACACAATAACTCTAACTTAAGTTGCACTTAATCATTAGGTCATAATATGTATGTAGATTATATTGTAATAGGAACTCAATAACATGCCTAAAACCCCTGGAAGTGTTGCTTCTCTGCAAGTCCATGACTTACAATCCCAGTTAAGTACTTTTCAGTTGCAGATTTTAACACTACAAAAGTACATCCAGATCGCTTGGATGTAAATTTAAAGATACCACATTTATAGAAATGGCAATGAAATTATGTACAGATTGCTGGTTTAGAAATTATTTCTACTGAATAAATGTCAGTATCATATGACAAAATTACTGGGTTAGAGAGGAGAAGATTGCTAGGCTTGCGCACAAAAGACTGGGATCAGAAGAGAGAGGGAGGAAGGGAGGTTCAAAGCAATACACTTGTGTTTAAATTTTAAATTCTAGGCAACTAAACAGTAAGTGGTTTTATGAAGTAGTTTTATGATGTCGATTTACATTTATATTTACATCTGTAAAATCCACTCATTAATCCTTGGGAAAATGGTATTGCTCACATTAAATCTTCCATGGGGGCTGGCTGTCGGAAGGTTCTAAACGGCAACTGTTTTGCTTCTAGTTAAAACAACTTGCCGGTAATGACTAATAAACACTATATATATAGTATATAGGAAGTATTTGGATAATGATGGCGTTTTTGTGATTTTGCCATTTACCATCTTACCATTTAGGAATTACAGCCATTTTAAACAAAGTACCTCCATTTTCAGGGGCTCAAAGGTATTTGGACAAAGTGA
>CM075008.1:25347844-25360908 GCA_037576675.1 Pangasius sanitwongsei
ACTTCAACAATTAAGAGCAGAGCAAACCAAATGTCTGAGGTTTAAATAAGACAAGCCTCCTTCAAAATGCTCTGTAAAGATGTTCTAATAATTTGCACCTGATGTGATACACCTGTTGGTAATTTTAACCATTTTAAGTACAAATAAATGTGGGGGTGTCCTTACTTTTTCCTCACAAGAAATTGGATCTTTTTTTAAATTACATTTTACAGATCATTTTAAAAAGACCTTTCTTTGGTTTTATTTGTTTAGTTATATTACTTGATTCTCCCAATATTGTTAAAATGAAGTTCACATGTCCATATGTTTAAAAACAGGCTTTCGTGGGGTGTCCTAATTTTTTCACATGACTATGTGTGTGTGTATATATATATATATATATACAGTCAGGTCCATAAATATTGGGACATCGACACAATTCTAATTGTGGAATTGTGTCAATGTCCCAATATTTATGGACCTGACAGTATATATAAATGATTCTTTTACTGCAAGTGACATGGTGATTAATGCAAACAGTATAGTATAGTAATATCAAAACAGTAAACAAATACAATGGCATGAAATGCAATGGCACGAAACACAAAGTGCTTGGGCCCCTTTTAAAAAAAAAAAAAAAAAAAAAAAAACCACCCACCTGCTAATATGATGTTGAATCTTTCCCTGGATATAGAGTGACATCCCTGCTCTAAGACCACCACTGATAGGACCTACATATGGGATGTTCTAAATAAAACACACATACACACACACACACACACACAGAAAGAATGATATTCTATACCTAGAATAGGGTAGATATACAGTAGATATACAGTAAATAATATTGCTAAGATGGACAATAAATATATACTCACTGGATTAAATATAGGCTGGTAGCCTGGTGGTGCTACAAAAGCCATGCTTTCTGGATGCTAACTGTCTCTCCAGAAGAAAGGAAAAATGTGCTGGTTGGCACAGGACAGAAACAGCAGCAAAACCAGTGGCCTGCTTTTATATCCATGCCTAATGGGAGGGGTGCATTGACCTGTGTTCATACACTCACTGCTTTGTTTGCACTAACACTGTTATCAGCATGCTAAACTTGACAGACCAACAAAAGACAAGCAGCTAGGGCAACCAGCCAGGTTGGTAAATGTGTGCCCAGGGTGTGTCTGTGACATTAAAGACTTATCACTTAATGCGTCATGTAGTTTGGATTACATGTCCATTTCTGTATGGTACATAAATCATGTGTGGTTCAAAAGGTTAGCGGAAATTATGATCAATTAACTAATTAATTATTCACATTTTATTATTATTATTATTATTATTATTATTATTATTATTATTATTATTATTATTAGTCAGGTCAGTTTTGTCTTTGCTGTATACCACCTCCTGAGTCCATGCTAAAGGTATACACTCCTTGAGTAAACATGAACATGCCTGAGAGCATGCCAGCTCATTAATGCACAGTAGTAAAGTGGGAGGTATGGGACCTGGCTATTTTTAATATAATACATATTTGAATTGAGAATGAAAATACAGTATTCACACGTATACGCCATATTCTCGTTTATGAATGTATCTACTTATTTATATTTATCAAGCTGCAGGGTTGCCAGGCCCTCAGTTTCCTTGCAGACACAGGTTAGTTTTGAAGTGATACAGTGGGATGATTTTGTTTCCTTTGTCCACAGGTTGAGGGTTGGATGTTTTGCACATATTAGATCACAGGTTCCCAACCCTGGTCTTAGAATACCCCATGTCCTGCATATTTTAGTGTTTTCCCTGCTCTAACACCCCCACTTCAACTCAGGATGCAATGTTAAGTTGAGTAAAATGTGCAGGACAGGGGGTATTCCAGGACCAGGGTAGGGAACCTGTGCATTAAATTAACCTAAACAGTTTACTTATTTGTAAACCAAATAGGTAAGCTGGTCTGCATGGCATATTACCCATGTGTGTGGGTTTTGTGATTCTGATTAAAAAGCAGTAAAATAACAAGTGAAACATTTTACATTTTTATAGATTTGTTCATACTTTTACTGTATGAATGTGCTTGTTATACATCAGTGAATTGGTCCACTTGTTCTCAGAAGCATTCTCTATTTATGAAAATGTACTGTATGTAAGTAATAATATGGGACTATTTTACAACTTTGAAAGTGTTATCTATGGAAAATGGATGGTTCATTTACAAATGCTATATTGAAAACATATGCATCATTTAAAATGTCTATTAATTTTTATCACTTAAATCCTATTCACAAGCCACGTAGAAATAAAAAAAAAAAAATACCTGCTTGGATACATGGGACAGAATTTTCTCATCACCAATTGAAGAGTTTTGATTGGTTCCAAAGGTTTTAGTATCTCCTACAAAGAGGATCATCACTGTGTAAGATGTACTGTACGTCTCTTATTACATGAAGAATGATCAGCGGTTTGGCCTCATACTCCACAGCTAGCTAGCTACACTGTTTGATTATATTTACAGCCTTTAATGCGTTTACACATGAAACCTCAGCTATGAAGGGACTCACTCTCCAGACGTCTACCATTATTACTTCCAAGTGCCAGAGAGTCTACTTAGAAAGCTTATCAAAAATTAATGGCCTTTTAACTGATATGCATTCTGATGTTGCATAATATTCTTTAATGATTAGTTTAACTGCCCTGACTCACTTCTCTCTCTGGATGTGTTTAATATTTTAATTACTCAATTAAAAAGGGTGTTGAACACCATGAGGCAGTGAAACAACATCTTTCATGAAAAAAAAAATTACAGAGTGAATCAGAGGTGCTCCTAAAATATTATTTTATTGAAACACAGTGAGATTTAAATAAAAGCAACCTCTATCCTTCACACATTGGACACACTCTCTTACACTTCCCACAGACACGGAAAGTAAGTGTGTTTGTATGTGCATGTGGTTCTGTGTTTTCTGTGGCTTACTTTTGAAACACAAATAACAGAGATATAATATCATTTATTTGGCTAATGTGGAAAAAAAGTATATGATATTGACTTAAAAGTAATACCGGAAGTCACATCTGTTTGCAAACTGGATGCACATTTCACCCTTTTTCCATCAATAACTATGTTATCAGTACTTTTTTTTCCCATCATCCAAAAAAAGTACTCAATACATATTTACTTAAAACAGAAAGGTGGAGAACATCCGTTATATTCCAATTCTCCAACAAAAAATATATATATTTATACATCTATATATTTTTGTTAAAATAAGTTAATTAAATCTACAGTTTGTAAAGCTCTTCTTGTCAAAGACGTACATGACAGGATGGGAAAGGTGGTTGTACTCTATACATCCAAATAGAAAACCTGCACTCGGGTAATTTCTTTCTCAAGGTAGCATTCGTTGTTCCTTTTCTGTTAACAGTGTTTCTATGCAGGTTAAAGAAACAGAAAATATGCTCTCCTGTAAAGATTGTATTGTACAGCTGAGCTGTGAGTGAACATGAAACATCACAAACATCTCATCCTAAGACTTTGCAGTGGAGAACAGTTCATTTAACATTCATACAAAGTTTGGATCGGTTTTGTAGGCTATATAAAATTGTCTCAAGAAATAAATAGTGAGAAAAGGCCTTTGGTTAGGTTCCTCTCAAAGGATTACATGTTAACATTTTATATTGCGTAGAGCATGACTTTAGCAGTGATATGGCTCTGATTCTGTTGCTCTAGTATGTACGTGTGTAAATACACATGAAACCTCAGCTATAACAAAAACATCAGTACAATAAAATACAGTCTGAAATATTCTTCTAGTCAAACTGCTTAGTTAACTAATTAAAAAAAAAAAAAAAAAAAAAAAAAGATCAACAATGACATTCTATAAAGCAGTATCACCGTACCTGCCATTATTGTAGTTCATTCAGTATTAGGCACTGTAATGTTTCAAGATCCATAAAAACATTCAGACAAGACTGAGAGATGGCAGGCTTGAGCATTCTTTTTTTTTTTTTTTTTGGTCTGATATAACCCTTCAAATTTTACCATGATAAAATAGACAATCAGGACAATCATCTTTCTTCTCTCTGTCTATTGCTGTCTCTCTCTCTCACAAACACAAACACTAATACACACACATTGCATATTCATCTTTCTCTTATTCTGACAATAACGTGAGTAAATAAAAGGCTTGGGGTGTCAATGTGTGCTCAAGTTTCTTCTCACATAGCAACACTGGAACAATTACATTTCCTCTCCATCTGCATTTCCAAGCACACACACTCACACACGCACTAGTGCACCGGCAACCGAAAACTAGCCGAGCTGATCCTCGTATTGCTTTCTGAAACAGTCACCAGCTGGGAAGAAGTCCCAGCATCGCTCCTGGTACATTTTCCACACATAGGATTCCTGCAGGGACAGAAAATGGGGATAAAGGAAATAAGAAAGGAGAAGAAAGAAGAGAGTAGAACAAAATAAGAAGACCTATGCACGGAGACACCAACCTGTCCAG
This sequence comes from Pangasius sanitwongsei, assembly GCA_037576675.1. Lineage (NCBI taxonomy): Eukaryota > Metazoa > Chordata > Actinopteri > Siluriformes > Pangasiidae > Pangasius > Pangasius sanitwongsei. Next base: position 25,352,320 of record CM075008.1, read on the forward strand.
TATGTTCCGTTTCGTCTTTATTAATTAGATACATCAGGAAGAACCTGTTGAGACAGAACACAACTGAAGATGAGATGATGTAACCTATATATGGTATATTATAAGTGTTAAAAGACCCTGAGGCCTAAAGGTACCACTGATAGCACTTTTAAACCAGCAATATGCCATTTCTTGTTCTGGAGCATATTTCCACCATTTACATTTATGCCATTTGGCACACGCCCTTATCCAGAGTGACTTACAATTATCTCATTTATACAACTGAGCAGTTGAGGGTTAAGGGCCTTGCTCAAGGGCCCAGCATTGGCAGCGCTGGGGATTGAACTCATGACCTTCCGATCAGTAGCCCGACATCTTAACCACTGAGCTACCACTACCCCTGCCACCACCACAAAAGGGCTGGACAAAACTGGATTGTTTTTAGCACCAAAATGCTGCTGGAACCAAGAACCAGCAACATCCTGGGCTCAGGGGTGGTGTCAACTCAAGCAACTCGATTTATTCCCAAGGCACTTACAAGAGGTGTGAACATTGTAGGAGAGAATTTTTTTTGGGAATAAGGGAAAAAAAAAAACAAGCAAAATTATGATTGCAATGATGAATTGACCATCTGAGGAACAAAAATGATTTTACTGACAATTGCTACAAACTGAATGGGACCAACATTGCTGAGGTTAATGCTAAGTAAACTTTATTTGAGCACCCACACTCAGAATAGTGGGTAAAAGCATTAAGTAATAAACAAAACATGTGAGGCATGCTGTTATAGGAAAAATAATCAATGGCACAATGCGAAGCAGAGCTACTCTTACCACCCTGAAGTTGATTATTTTCCCATAATGGCACATCCTGAAGAGTCTCTCTTTTTTTCTTTCTTTTTAAGTTTAAAAGACAAAAAGCTTGTCATGGTACCGAGAAAGTCCTCACTGCAGAAAACTTCCTGACTGTTACAAAGTGCTGACACGGGAGATTCCTTCTATTAATGTTTTCCTTACAGAAACCTTCACCACATCAACAATTATATGCTTTTCTTTTTTCACACTAGGTTTTGTTAATCTGTTTATTATTAGCCTTAGATTATGTAGTGTGTTCACCATTTACAATATTATATAAGGGCGAGTGCATTAATATAAACCTATGATTTGAATTACAGTCAGCACTACTGACAGAACTGCTGATCTAGAAAATTAGTCAACTCCTAACCAATCAGATTTCAGAAATGAACAGTGCTGTGATATATTAACATGTTTCTTACCTTGCATATCATTTTACATTATTGTCTACGAGTGTGCCTTTGTATAGATGGTGAAGCATCTGAATTTAACTTCAGGTGGAAAATATGTTCTCAAACCCAAAAGTATAGCTTGTAAAATTCTCTTCACAAGTGTCATTATTTTTTTAATTAATAATAATTTATTAATTAATTGATTTGCCTCTTAAACTGATGGAAACACAGGTTCTTAAAAAAGGTTTGCTGGTTCCCTGAAACAATACCACCTCCAGCATCAGCTCCCACCTTCCCAGGTCAGTGAAAAAGGGGCATCTATAAGCCCTGGAACTGTTTTACTCACATGTAGTTGGCTAAGTTGTGCTCCTCCATCGTATGCGTCTCGAAACCATGCGGAGTCGTGTCAAAGTAGTCACTTCCAATTCCGCAAATGAAGCACTTAGTCTGAGGAGGCACAGTAATGAGCATTCAGAGGTCAGTGTACCACTAATTATAATCACACTTTTATAATTAACTACAAAAGAACAATTAATGTAGGATGGTGAGCTGTAAACGGTAATTTGTGAATAGAAAAGACGTACCTCCATGTCCTCTCTGACCTGTTCCTGCTGATCTCTCAGCTCACCAAAGGCATCAATGATCAGACCTATACAACCCAATATAGCAGTTAACACTGGTATCTATACTGGTTTGTTGACAGTCATGATAATAATCCAGTGATACTCTATTACCACACACGTAACAAGGCTTTACTTTAAATTTCCATTACTGACTAATACAGTGTGGAGATTAGGTATGCTGTGGTATGATAATCATATAGCCCAAGTTTTATGGTTTCTAGTGTATGACATACTTGCTTTACATATTTTCATTTTCAATAAAAATTACATGACATTATATTAAACAGCAACAGTGCAGGAACGGTTGGATGCTCCAAAATCTAGTGGAAAGCCTTTGCAGAAGAGTGGAGGTTATTATAACTGCAAAGGAGGACTAAATCTGGAATGTGATGTTCAAAAAGCACACATGGGTGTGATGGTCAGATGTCCACAAATCTTTGGCCATATAGTGCATTTACAGTTAAAGGGGTCCCTGGCTGCAAAACATTTGAGAACCCCTGCTTTAAAAGATTTAACATTATAGATTTAACGTATAGTCTACACAGATCTTCCTTTGCTATGCGTAAACACAACTGTTTCCTCACCCTGAATGATGGCCAAAAGAATGACAATGACGAAAAAGAAGAAAGTGATGTCAAAGACCACACGGTACAGCTCATATTCATCTCCAGCCGGATCCTCAATCTCGTCACCTATACCACCTCCAGCTCTCACACCCACATACATGTGGAACAGGTAGCACTGGGAAGGAGAGAGAGACAGAATGAGCGTCACCTGCGTAACATCTTAATCACAAACCTGACATTTTAGCTGTCACTTACAGTCATCATGTCATCGCACTTCATGTCTGGCTCATCCTCGTCCTCGCTCTTGTTGTAAAACTTGCGGAAGAAGTTGAAGGCCACGACAGTGTACAGGTACACGACTACAGCTAGCAAGCCCACCGTCATTACCAGCTGCACCAAGGACAGATATAAGAGGTAAGAGAAAAAAAAAGCAATATCAGATACGTTAAAAAAAACATTAATGCTATAGCAGTATATTAAACTAAAATTAGAATTAAAGTACACCTTAAAGTACTTAAAGTAAATCCCTCAACATTAAAGATGACATGCTTGCCACTGACAACCCTCAACCACAAATATCATCTATCATTAGTGCAATTCTACATTTAAAAAGGTTTAAAAACTTTTAATGTCCTTTTTATTTTTAATATCCACTCAAACCATAATTCCACTGCACCTGCTTGCCATTGTGTGTGACTGAGGACAGGATGGTGCGCAGCGTTTTGACGCCCATGGCGATGTCCAGCAGGTGACAGGCAAAGAAGAAGTTGTTGTAGTGACCGAGCAAGGACATGACCAAGTACCACACCAGGTAGAGGAAAGTCTGGAATAGGATTTAACCAAAGTGAGCAGCTTAGAATGATTTCAGCCAAGAAAATAGTAACACACACGCGGTCAAAACCTACGTTATCTGTGAACACAACTCCAAACTTCCAGATCTGGTACTTGATGTCGATGGAGGTCAGCCTGAAGACACAGAAGTATATTTTCTACTGAATCATGTTAAATGCATGCCTGTGTGTGTGAGTGTGTGTAGTGATTCTGTACCAGGTGAACATGGAGTTGTCAGGTTCACGCTTTTTCTCATGCGTCATTGCACTGACATCCAGCGATGCCAAGTCCATTCCCAGAAGCTCAGCGATCCTCTCTCTGCCATAGATATCTCCATACTTCTCCAACACCTGCCATCATTCACAAAAATGTTTTCACAAAATTTGTGAATGAATGTGTAATTAAGGTTCTGGGTAGTTCATTATCCAGTTGTAGGGCTGTAAAACCTTTTTTTTTTTTTTTTCCCCAAATTAATACATGAGATCCATTATGTATGAACAGTAGTATAGTGCTTGCATTGAATACACATTCAGCGAATACACATACAACACTCACCTTTCTCTTCACAAACTTGTCCCAATAGTTGTTTGGTAAGGTGCTGTGTGAGGCAAAGATCATCTCTTAATACACATTTAAAACTTTATGTTCAATTTATCAAGTGTGTTTACCTCATTTAAGGCTTCTTTTTTTAAAAAAAATATTTTTCCAAAAATTGTATTATCCACCCACCCATCTTTTTATTTTATTTTATTTATTTATTATTTTTTTTAACATTTCCAGGAACAGCACATTTGCAAATATACATAAGATTAAAACTCTGTATCTTACGGTGTATTTAGCACCAGTCTGTCCCACTGGCCCTTGATGTCATCATCTTCTGGCTGTTCAGTCACATAGAGACCATCAAATTCCAGCTTACGGGCCAGCTCCTTCTCCCTTTTGAAAATAACCAAGGGAACCTACACCACACACAAAGCACACAAAAGCAAGAGCATTTGTGTGGTGGACTGGGAAACGCTGTTGTATGTTGCTGCACCCGAATTCAGACAAACAGCCCGAAAAATGAATGTGATTATTTACATTTATGGCATTCGGCAGATGCCCTTATCCAGAGCGACTTACAATTATCTCATTTATTCAACTGAGCAGTTGAGGGTTAAGGGCCTTGCTCAAGGGCCCAGCAGTGGCAGCCTGGCAGTGCTGGGGATTGAACTCATGACCTTCGGCTCAGTAGTCCAAAATCTTAACCACTCAGCTACTACTTCCTTATTGAATGGGAAATGAATATAAGCCTGATGGATTTTGTTTGTCAGTTTACCGCTGATTTACATGTTTATCATGTCAATATCAGAGTCAAACCCCGGTTCCCAGACTGCTTCACGGCTTATGAGCACGGCCACCTCGAACTACGATACCCAGTCTACACACTCACTGTCACATTCCCATCCACCTGATTACTGATTACACACACCTGGTCTCAATAACATACTCCCCTATATATATATACACATACACAAAACACTCCTCAGTGTATCGCCCAGTGTTGTGCCAAGTCTTGTTTATTGTGTATGATTATCTGGTTCTCAATCTTGTTTTGTATACCGGTTTTTGGATTTTGCCTAGTTTTGTCTGTTTGCTGATCGCCTGACCTACTGCCTGTTTTTGGCCTCAAGCCTGCCTCACATTTACAGTTGTTTGCCGGTTTTTGTAATAAAGCATTCTGGACACACACGTCATTGCTCACACTGTAGACAAAGTTCTAAAGCTAATAAAATAATAAATATGATAATAAAATAATATAAGTTTAGCCAGCAGAACAAAACTCACTGAATTTATCTGCCATTATTTCAGCACTAATGTAAGAGCAGACCATAATCAGCCAAGTCAAGGGTGCAGCTCCTAGCAAATGCTGTGACTGTCATTTACCTCGGGTAATGAGAGTAGAGGGTCTGATGTACATTTTATTTAAATGCAAATTAAATCAATAAGTAGCAGTTGCTTTTAATTAATCTTCTTTTAAAAAACTATAACTTTACTTCTGATTCAGATATGTGCAAAATATATGATGAAGAAAACATTTTTGGCTTAAATTAGAAAATCTATGTTTACATAAAGTTCATATATTTGCAAGCAAGGAAGTTAGCTTGGTTACACTTTGTACATATAAAGGAATTACACTGACTAAAACCGATAGATTAACTGCATAGCACTTATACACAGGTATAAGCGTAAAAACATATTGTGACTAACTGACCTTGAGACAGTTGTAGCCAATAATGCAGAGGAAAGATATGATGGTGTGTAAAATGCCGAGGAAGGCCAGTGCAGGCTCCATGTAACCGGTGCTCTCTTCCAGGAAGTAATAGAGAGGTCCTTCTTCATCATCTTCCTCTCCATTCTCTTCCATTCCAGAACCCTCACCTTCACCACCAGAGCCCTCAGCCATTCCAGAACCCTCAAACATGCCTGAACCTTCAAACTCCTCACCAGGGGGGCTGCTGGACACCTGACCGACCGAGTGAGAGAGAGAGAGCGAGAGATTGAGATACATAGATAGAGAGAAAGAGAGAGAGAGAGAGCACATGGACAGATTTATCAAGGCACAGTTCATTCAAATTCAGTAAAGATTCTAATCTGTTTGTACTGACCTTGTAAAAGAGCAGGATGAAGTTCAGAGCAAAGGCGATGAACAGAGCCAGGAAGCGCAGGTTGTAGAAGTTGCGAGACAGGTAGTTCTAAAATTTAGATAACAATTATAGCAGACTATCAATAAAAAGAAACAACTGAAATTGGCAACAATTAGAACATTAGGTCTACATAAAATTCTTTGAAGAACTGATCAATTGCTAAAACATAAAACAAGACCTTACCATGAACTTGATCCTCTGCACCTCCAATTCATTCCAGAGCTCAAAGCCATCTCCGGCAGATTGTTTTTCTTTCTTGGCTTTGGCTTTTACTTTTTTCTCCTTCTCCTCAATCACTTTCTCCTCTGGCACGGCCTCAGCTTCTTTCTCAGCTTTCTCTCCATTTTCCGCACTTTGATAGATTTTTCAGCAAAATATTACCTCAATCTTTCAGCACAATATCTCAGAAATCTAACCTAAATCTGAAACGATTATAAGGTGGATTTTACAATAAACAGACGTACACTAATACATTTTCTCTGCTTGAACAGTGCTTTGATTTGTATACTCACTCTGCCTTCTCTGGTTCTGGGGCTGGCTCTTCCTTTGGCGGCTCTTCTGCTGCGACTTCCTCTCCCTCTGCTCCTTCAGCCAACTGAAAAACCATAAGAGACAAGAAGACAGAAAATAGATCACTGCTGTTGATTAACAATAAGGAGTAATAAAATGAAAAACTTGTCTTATTGGGTCTCACCAGTTTCCTCTTCAGCAGTGGGGTACCCTCAGGCGTTGGGGGCTCCTCAGGCTCTGTCTCTCCCATATCTCCTAGACCTCCAGGGGTATCAAATCCAGGCCTGCCTCCTCCTTCTGCCTCTTGCCCATCCTCATCCTCTACTTCTCCACCACCTGCCTCCTCTCCGTCTCCTGATCCACCTGCTTCCTGGACCTTTCTAGCTCCAGGCTCAGATGCATGGTCACCATGCACCTCGTCCTGAGTTGGATCAGGCATGTTAGTAAGAATTTCTGTTAAAGTTATCTTTTTAGCTCCCTCCACAAGGCCGCCTCCAAACAGCGTTTTCCATATCAGCATGAAAAAGCCTTTGCATATGCTGTAGATAAAGTGAAGGATTCCTATGATGATGGTATAGAAGAAGGTGGCCAGGCCTACAATCATTTCCTTTACAGTCATCTTCCGAAGTCTGCGATAACGTCGCCTGAGGTTGCGGAAGGTGAACATATTGAAGAAGTTCACCACGCTTTTGATGAAGTCTGCGAATGCCGAACTGGACTCAGCTGGGGCCTCATCTCCATTCCCTTCTTCTCCTTCTCCTCCATCTCCATTTGCTCCTCCACTGCTTTCCTCTTCTTCTTCGTCATCCTCATCTCCAATTCCTTCTTCCTCTTGCTCAGAGATCTGGGAGGCAATGTTCATCTCAAAGATGGTGTCCTCGCAGAAGTTGACAAATAGCTCCATCTTCTCGGATTCACCACCTTCATTAACCACATCGAATATAAACTGCCTCTTAGATTCTCTGACCTGAGGCATTTCCCACTGGTTTCTGTTTGCCTCACTAATCTCAAAGTAGATACGCTCAATCCTCCGACTGGCGCCCATGATTTCGATCCGGCCCAGAAAGGGGCGGAAATAGTTCAGGACACTTTCAGCTTGTTCCAAGAAATTCTGCAAGCGTGTGTCATGGGGCACGTGCTCTGAAAGGTTGGTGAGTAGCACAGCGATGTTGAAGCCAATGTCCTTGGCTGGCTCCTGGAAACGATCGGCAAACTCTTCAAAGTTGATCATCTCATTCTCATCAGCCTCAGAGCATGACAGAAGGAATTGGATCTCAGATGGGGAGTACTGTTTTTGGCTGTCCATGGCTTTGGAAAAGTCCTTCTTAGAGATCAGGCCACGTGGGTCAGTCACATAATCCCGGAATGCATCCGACGCCACAATGTCTTTCAGCTTAAGAAACATGTCAAAGAACTTGAGGATCATCTCTACATTGCTAGATGACTCCACCAACATGTCCACCATCTGGCGAGCAATGGTGCCATTCACAACATTACCTGATAGGAAACAACATATAATCCATAAATGTGGCAGCAGTACAGCCTGACTCTCACATCTTCATAAGTGGGGTGTTCCACTATATGATCCACTATGGGGTAGTGTGATATGGCCTGAAGCCTTACTACGAAGCCACTACGAAGAAGATCTTTTTCCTATAACAGCATATCCTAAGGTGTTTTGTTCCTCTTATGCCACAACAATTTTTTTTTAACTTCGTTAATGAATGACATCATACTTTTTAACCATTAAGAGTTACATTTAATGTTGTTGAACAGCCTTATTTTATAGCAGATACAAACACTCATTCCCTCAGCCTCTCTTTTTTCCTCTTTCTTGAAGTTAATAAGACAAAAAAAAAATGCAACCAGTCATATTACCATGAAGACCAAAAAGTGCAAAGTCTTGAGTCCTGAAAACTTCCCAGTGGTGGAAAACTTACTGACTGTTGGAGACTCCTTCCATAAATGTTAAATAAATAAACATTTACATACAGAAATCTTTACCATTTCAACAACTACCTATGAATGAGCTGCTGCTATAGAAACAATGACATTACAACAAGTGCAATAATATATATATATATACATACAGTCAGGTCCATAAATATTGGGACATCGACACAATTCTAACATTTTTGGCTCTATAC
>CM075008.1:25361008-25441008 GCA_037576675.1 Pangasius sanitwongsei
TGTATAGAGCCAAAAATGTTAGAATTGTGTCGATGTCCCAATATTTATGGACCTGACTGTATATATATATATATATACACACATATATAATCAACACCTTCTGAGGAATCAGATTTGAGAACATCGCTGCAGTATAAGGTGTAGAAATGTATCATACCCTCCAGAAGAGAAAGCAGCATAACCACCATATCTTTCTGAAGGTCTAGAAGTTCTTTTAGAAGACCAATCTGACTGGAATCCTAGGAAGAGACAAACACATATACACACACATCAAAAGGAAATGGACATGTTAAACAGTATTTAACAATTTTGACTCATCATTCACCTTCCCTCAGTACAAAGGCAGCATTCTGGTAAAGGCATGTCATTCATTTGTATTAGACCTTGCAAACAGGAGTGTAATACCTACTTCTCTTTCCCCATTAGGAAGCTGGAAATGACCAGTCAACACACGTGTAACCCTGAACAGCATTTCATTAACATTATTTTCAATGTTATAGGGCTTATAGCACCTCTAGGACAAAGTCATATGACTATAACCTTACCTCTGGGTGTGTTTTACTCCAGAAATGATCCTGGATTTGCATTTATCAACAACAAATACAAATAGAGCATCACACATTGGAAGTACATTTTACTGTAAGTCAGGAGATATGATTGGGGATGGAGAAAAACACACAGGCAGAACTAACAAAGCAGCTGAAAAAAGTAGTGCTGAAGTGGAACTACAATAAAGCAGCTTATTTGGGACACTCTATGTACCATAACTACATATCATTAAGCAGTAGTCTTAAGTACTACTGACATTTTGTTCCAAGGCATTTATCTTGTTTGCGTATGTTATATATGGATGGATGTCATTATCTACAGTGCATTCTGAAAGTATTCACAGCTCTTTATTTTTGCAAAAAAATAAATAAATATTCAAATTCCAAGCGGGCTTTCATGTATGTTGCACTGAGGAGAGGCTTCCATCTGGCCACTCTGCAATAAAGCCCAGATCGGTGGAGTGTTGCAGTGATGGTTGACCTTCTGCAAGTTTCTCCCATCTCCACACATGATCTCTGGAGTACAGCCAGAGTGACAAACTGGTTCTTGGTCACCTCTCTTACCAAGGCACTTCTCCCCGATTGCTCAGCTTGGCCTGGCGGCCAACTCTAGGAAGAGTCCTGGTCGTTCCAAACTTCTTCCATTTAAGAATTATGGAGGCCACTGTGCTCTTGGGAACCATCATTGCAGCAGGAATTTTTTTTTGTAGCCTTCCCCAGGTTTGTGCCTCGACACAATCCTGTCTCTGAGCTCTGCAGGCCGTTCCTTTAACCTCATGGTTTGGTTTTTACTCTGATTTGCAGTTTCAGCTGTTAGGCCTTATATAGACAGGTGTGTGCCTTTCCAAATCATGTTCCATCAATTGAATTTGCCACAGGTGGTCTCCAAACAAAGTGTAGAAACATCTCAAAGACGATCCAGAGAAATGGGATGCACCTGAACTAAATTTCAAGTGTCAGAGAAAAGGGTCTGAATACATATTTCAAGCTGATAGCAGTTTTTTCTTTTTAATAAATATGCAAAGTTATCATAAATTTGGTTTTTGCTTCATTATTATAGGGTATGGAGTGTAGATTGATAAGAAGCATAAGGCTGCAACATAAGAAAAGTGATCAAACGAAGGGGTCTGGATACTTTCTGAATGCACTGTACATCCATCATTAATTTGTGTGGATGCATGCCAGGCAGTCTTGATGTTGTCTAGCAATTTAGGTTACATGAAAAGGACAGCATGTGGATTAAAACAAGAACCAGGCACACACAAATCAATGGGTTAACTGCTGTTGACTACATGGTTATATGTATAAGTATATGTATACTGTATGTATACATATAACCATGTATATGGTTATATGTATAACACCTCCCTCATCATGAAAAAAAAAAAGAAATCAAAATATGGAGTCACTTCTGGACAAGGAATATAGCACAAAATCTTCTGTTCTACAGTCTGCAAATGCAAGGCACATAAACTGAAGAGCACTGTATCACTTGTTCGTAGTTGAACAAATCTGACTAGAGACAAATCTGACTGGTCTCGGTGTTCATGTGGACATAAACACAAAAGCAATGACAGTACACGTCAGAAAATGTGCAGCCAGAACATCCCACAAAACTGCCGGAAGCTGGGTGGTGATGGTGTCAAGCAGCAGATACTTTACAGGTAAGATAAGAGCAAAAGCGAAATACAAATCCTTACGCCATTTCGGAGTCCTGGGTCAGGGTGCATCTGGCAAGGTTACACATCAGAATAAAAAATGTTATCCAACATTTTTCATTCATTTTTGTATTCATTCCTTCTCTCCTTTGTGGATGCACTCTAAGGTCAATTAAAATTGTACCTTTTCAATTGTAACAGGTCCAAAAGCTGTAGTTACATGTCTAATAATCTTAAATTCAGAATCTCTGCAGCTAAGATGCAGATTTGATGACTAAGCACAGAGGACTGGCAGTATGCCTCAGGTATAATTGGGTTTGGTTTGGATTTGAAGTCCAGTACATTGACCAGATGCTTTGACGCTATACTATTAAACACGATCTACAGAAATATCAAGTTTCCGTCCAGGTTGGAAATTGAAATTGGTTGGAAATGCTTGTTTTGTACATAATATTGATATTTCTGATTCATCTAAATGATGTCTAGGATAAAATCCAGGTGAGAAAGAAATACAAAAATGTACTGGATAAAGAAAGATGCGTATCACACTTAGAAACAAGGGAGCAAAACCAGGCAGTAACACGTTAGAGGGGTTAAAAGAAACAAGAATTAATTAAATATTACACAGATTATGTTTTAACTGTATCGCAAAACAATCACTTATTACACTTATTACACGCACATACAAACAATGCAGCAAACGATCACTGTTAGTCTCTACGCTATTTAAAAGAAGGAAGCAACCGGATTACTAATTATTAAGGGAACTATAAATATTATATAAGAGTAAGAGAAGGGAATATTGAAGGGTTTAAGAAATAAACAAGTAAATAAATACATACTTTACTCTGCAGTCACCATGTGAAAAGAATTTATATAATCATTAAAAAGTCAGGAAATAAACATTATAAAATGTTTGGTTACGCTACGCTCGTAAAGAAGACAATGCTCGTAAAGAAGACTAAACCTAGAATACTTCACAAGGAAAATATAAAGCTCAGAGCTCAGCTTAATGCTCACAAAGTGTTATGCAAGTCTCACAGTACATCATGCACAACGTCATTTACTTGCATGAAATATTAAAAATACTCAAACATACATGCAGAAATCAGAAATCATTTGATAACTCAAAACAATGTGCTTGAATATTTATTTATTTATTTATTTACTTTTGTTTGTCAGTTTGTTTTTTTCACAGAATACCCACAAAATAACCTTGCTTATCTATCTATCTATCTATCTATCTATCTATCTATCTATCTAGATAGATAGATAGATAGATGCTGATCTGACAGTGGTGATGAGAAGGTTGTTTGCTTTTGATGTAGATTTCCAGGCAGAAAATCAAAAGAAGAGGAGCTGCTTGTGCGAGTTGACTGCTACCACAGTTAAAGTTATCGTTGCCCCCTAACTTGCACCATGATTGAAAAAAAAAAAAAAGAGTATTTTATTTTTTCTGCACTTTTCTGAATTTTTTTTTTCCCACCAGCAGCAGCAGCAGCGTCTTTTAAAAGCTGCCACATTCTTCCCACCTTTTACAGCTTTTGCATAGAATTACACTGAACATGTGTGCTGGCGGTTGAAGAGAAAAAACAAAAAAAAAGCAAAGTGAGAAAGTACCCTAACTGAGTAAATGCACACTGTATGAGAAAAAAAAAACGTCACTACTTTTGTATTGCTCACAGACTTTTTATGAACATCGCTGAACAGCTTGCAGGATATTACAGCTGCCAATAAAAAAATCGGAGAAAAATCTACGAGCTAATGAAATATTTTCAAGATATCACGAGTGCACTGCAGTCAGACACTAGTCTAAACTCTCAATGTGTGAATGTGGATGTTTGTTTCTCGGTGTACGTGTGTGAGAGTTTGTGTTTTTGGCTTCATACCTGTGCCAGCTTCATCATCATGTGTGCAAATACATGGAGGAATCCCACCACAGCATCCCACAGTCTGCTGTGAGCCAGAGACTGCTGGTTCCCAGTGCACGGGCCCTGAGAGACACCAAAAAAACAAGGTTCAAGGGCACCTGAAGCTTTTGTGGTGAACACAGACAGTTTACACGGGTTAGAAATCCTACCTGTATGTATTCTGTGAGACTGTTAAAGATCTGTTTGGCCACTGTCATTGCTTTGGAGAAGTTCCTCTTGCCTGGTTCATCGATGATGTCTTTTCCAGAATAATACCAGTAGAAGTCACTGATAGATTCCTTTAAAAGTGAGTTGAGGAAATCAAGGATGTGTGCAATATAGAGGCAGAGTGAGAGAGAGAGAGAGAGAGAGAGAGAACATAGAAGCAGTTTGTCACTGGGAAATCAGTACACCGTAAATCTGCAGTATTTATTTTACAGCAAAACACCCTTTTATTATTTTACAGGATTGTACTGTAAACGACTAGACTATTAGAGCAGTGCATTTGTTTACAGCAAACACACCTGTATTCAAATTCTGCTGCTATACTGTATATTTATATTCTCCACCTGGCTGCTACTCCTTATGTTTACATTCACCAACTTATTTTGTCAATCTTTTGCACTACTGTCATAAGATTCACTTGTGTATTAGTACTGCGTGCTAGGTGGCGTTGCACTGTAACTCACCGTGCCCATTGTCTTGTTTTAATAGTTTTTGTACTGTCTCGTGCCGTCTCCACATGTTTGCACTGTGCACTTTATGTAAATGTTTCATGTAGCACCTTGGTCCTGGAGGAACGTTGATTCGTTTCACTGTGTACTAACTAGCTGTATATGGTTGAAATGACAATAAAGCCACTTGACTTGGCTTGACTTGAAAAATACCAGAAAAGCCAAGGAAGAGTGGGATCTGTAACATCTTTCACAGGGGTGAGAAGGGTACGTGATCGGCATCGGCAAATTAGTGGATCGTTTTCGTGCCCTTTATTGGAGAGACTGTTTTAGGCAAATAAAAACCCTGTTTGAATTTAACTTTACATGCTAGTAAAAACTTTGGCTTACTGAAGCACTGAAATCCATCTTTTTTGTGCACGTTAATTCAGGAGTAGAAGTAGTTGAATCAATGTGAGCTAGTTGAGCTAGTTGTGGCGGATCAGTGGTTAAGGCTTTGAGTTACAGGTTAGAAGGTTGTGTGTTCAAAGCCCAGCACTGCCAAACATGGGTCCTTGAACAAGAGCCATGCATCAACTGTATGTACTTTAAGCATCAGCCAAATAAGCAAATGTCCTGGGTTACTATGTAAGATATTACAATAATTTATTGTAAACGTTTTATAGTTATTTACTGTAAATTTACCGTAAACTCTTCCAGTTATAGAGACCACAATAAAAGATTTAATTTCAACCATCAGTTAAAAGTTGCAAGAAGACAATATGTATGTGTAAGTGAGTGTACATGTGTTACCATTTGAATGAAATATATGATCTCACAAAATATAAAATATATACATAAAAACAAAGAAAGAAAGAAAGAACAAATAAAAAGGAGCACAAGTATGATTTCTCCGAACAGCTAAACGGTTTCTCTTTTAAATGTGTTAACAATGATAATTATTTTAATAAAAAATTAGCACTATGACACTATAAAAACAAGCAGTGGCCTCAGACGTTTGGAGAGTACATGTTGTTATACCTGCAGTCTCAGCAGGTAGTCCACGGTGCAGATGATAATGTTGATGGTGGTGGTGCTGCCAGTCTGGGTGCGAAGGTAGTTCTGGAAATCTAAGGTTAGGAAAATGATACGCATAAATTACACATGAATGTTTTATTCACATTTATTAAGCATGCGTGTATTTTGCATATTTGAATAAATGAATATTTATTTTCAACTTGCCGTTATTGTGGCCCTCGCAAAGCAACTGCAGGAAACGGAAGAGGTCGCACGTGAATTCATCATCCGCCATCACTTTCTCATCTGCATGTGCACACACACACACACACACACACACATACACAAAGTGAAAGCTAGATAGATAGATAGATTAGATAGTGTTTGTGTGTGAGAACAAGTCAGACTTGAGTAGTGGCTTAAGCGCTACAGGCAGAAGAAGAAAGGTTTTCCATGCGATTTAATTTGTTAATGATCTCTGAACTAAAGAACGAAATGATAAGGGAAGCAATTGAGAGAAAGAAAGCAAGAAGAAATGTGTCTTGTTTATAATATTTCAGAAAGGTTTTCTTTGAAGACAAAAAAGTAATATGTGGAGAATCAGGTATGATTACACACACACACACACACACACACACGACATGTGACACAGCCCAAGACAAGCTGATAATCACAGACAGCACATTGACAAACACTTATATTACACAGATAAAAAGACAGACTCTGGACAATTATTAACAAATAAATATGAACATTAACATTAACTTGGTGCGTAGTGGTAACATGGTTACCGTGGTGCATGGAGAGATCAGAGAAGAGTTATGATGGCACATAAAGAGATACACACAGAAACACACAGTTGTGTAAGACAGATCTACTGCAACTCTTGAGTATACAATGGAGTAACACTGAGCTAAAAAGAGGGATAGAGTGGAGGAGAACCAGAGAGACACAGCCTGGGAATGAGAGTGGGTGTGAAAAACTACAATCTCATCCAGTGTACAATAACTTTTTTTAAACAATGTCAAGCTGTTGAGATCTGAACTTATGATCACAAATATATTTTATACTCAGTGTGGGTAAGGTGAAATAAATATGGAACGAAATGATGTTAGTCGGTGTTGTTAGTAGTTGTGTAAATGATCACGGAATAGAAACAGGATCTAAAACACAGCACAACGGTGCCACAGGTAAATGTGTAGGACATCTGAGTAAGACAAAGTCCATTGCACAAATGCTCAAAGCAATGTCAAAATGTGAGTAAGCAACAAACAAAGGTTTAGAAAGTCAACAGAAATATGGTATTAGCCAGATCCATGTTACATTTTAGAGCTCGTTTTAGAAAAATAGACCTCAAATTAAATATACATTGTATGTCCAAAAGTGATTTATTCAAAATTCATATAATAGCAGTTTAAAAAACAATTTTAATTCAGTGTGTATTTCTCTTAATTTCGTTTGCATTTCTACCCATTTGATTATGACAAATGTGGGGATTTCATATACAATCTGAAATAAGTATTCTATAATTTGGAAAACATATAGTTTTGAGAAAGTCTAATCATTTATCATACTTAATTATATTGTTTTGCTATGAGACAGGTGGAAAAAAAAAAAAAAAACTTATGATCAACAATGATCCATGTTACTGATAATCAATACGGGTCATATTCATAGCAGAGTTATGCACACAATTACAAAAATTATGCATATTGGTATTCAGATCTCAGATGTAAGTACAGATTTACACGCTATTCAGCATGAACTGAGCACGCAGGATGGAGTTTGTTTAAAACAGAGCCGTCTCTCCGTTAAGCATGATTCTGATCTTGGACTTACAGTACGTTCATTTTTCTTGGATGATATCAGCTCGAGCGTGGAGCAGTATTAAGTCCAGCACCACTGTCTGACTGTTTGAAGTAACCACAATATGTCAGGCTGAAATTTCTGATTTGGGCTGAAAACATAGTCAAAAACTATTTTATTAATGAGGAGAAAATCATGTCATTAATTTAAACTAAACTTGCAGTGATTAATCTGATAATTAAGATTACGACTACTCATGAAGCAATGTCAATGGCAATTTACTAGATTCATTTAAGAATTATCTTTCAATACTTGCTTTCTTCTCATTAGTATTAGTATTAGTTTCCCATGTTTAAATTGTCTGTGCTTTTCTGTCTCATAATGTTACAGTTAATAGTAAAGAAAAATCGATCTGCTTCTTCAGTTTAGTCTGCATTTGTTTTTCCTGGTGTTTTTTCTTCCCCAAGGCTTAAAAAAAAAAAAAAGAAAGACATGTGTAGTCAGGAAAAATCTGGCAACCTCAGAACTGGCCTTTGAATTGGCCATCCAGAAAATCACTGTAAATACTTGGAAAATTTCTCCATGTAAATATTGGTATAACTTTTGCACTTAAGTCGCCAGTTCTGAATATGAAGAAAAAAAAAATACGCATGGACATGTCTGATTTTCACGAAGCCCTTATAGTCAGGTCGTTAGGTGTCATATCAAAGAAACAAATAGTGTGCAATGAAAACTTTTTTTTTTCCTTTATGTTTCATGGGCCCTAATCACCATATTGTAATGACAGTGAGAGGACCATTTCTTTATAGCTGCAATTCATTTCATAATTTTAGGTGACACTGGTCACCACAGCTCTCTGTGATCTCCTAAGAGAAAACTGATCAGAAAAGAGAGGACGAGAGTCGTTCTTTCCTCACAGCCGTTCAAAGAGCGTTGGAGTTACAGCAGATCTGTGACAGAGCACTCAAGGGACAAAATGAGCAAAGAAGTATTCCAGTCATTGCTAGCATGTTAATAGGACACACTAATATTTCAGCAGTCTCAAAGTACTTTCCATGGAATGTCTACGTTGAAATCATGTTCCAGCTTTTGTTAATGATTTTTTACGAATGACATGATTTTGTTAAAGATGTAGGATTTCAGCCGATATAGTTAATCAGACACTGTGCCAATGACTGAAGAGTTCTTTTCTATTTTTACCTTGAGTGCGAAATGAAATGCAGTCAAAGCTACACGCCACAAAGGAAACTTGTAAGTGTGGAAAATAAAGGGAGAAGACAGAAGGAGATGGGAAAAATATTGACAAGAATTATTTACCCCGTTCTAGCTTGATATCTGAGAACCAAAAAAGGGGCAAAAAGGAGAGGAGAGATATCAATAAATAAAAAGATATAACTGTAGGGGTTCTGTAGCGAAAAGAAAAGCTATACACAGAGCTAATACCTTCTGTGCATAAAAAAAAAGCAAGTGATCTAAGCATACGTGGTAAAGTATATATCATCAAAAGTATACATTCTTTAAGATGATATAATAATGGTGCATTAATGTGGTCAATATAAGATGTTGACTCACTTGTGCCCTCCTCTGAAACCATTCCAAGCCCTTCTGCTTTATTCTGCCTCTCAAACGCATTCAAGTCCAGAACACTGCAACACACACAAAAATCATTATTTAAATCATGCTTTAAGCAAAGTCTAGCACAGAAATTCAATTGGCTATTTTGTTTTACATTATGAATGGCTTTATTTATTATTTTTAATAATAATTAATAATAATTTAATAACAAATAAAATTATGATGTCATCACTAATTACACAGAAACAATTATACTATAATAGGCATATCGAGGCTCCGTTTAACCCGTTCATGCATAAATTATTTAAAAACATCCAGATTCTTTAGAATTTTTAACATACAATTGCACGTCATCTGAATTCTGAGTTATTCTAAATATCTCTTATATTAAAAAGCGAATGGTAAGAACACCATTTAAAAAAGATAAAACTTTATTCCTGAAATGGTAAAAAAAAACAAAAAAAAAAAAAAACATTCAGGTCTAAAATATTTTATGTAGCCGACCAAAATGATAAAAAATATTATTTTTGAAAAAAAAAAAAATGTAGCCATATCCTTGACATGTACAAAATTTGTGCAGTTCCAGGCCTTTGATGCAGCTGACTTTGAAGGTTAAAAAGTAATCTAACTTCAGGTAAAAAAATAAATAAATAAATAAATAAATAAATAAATATAAATAAATAAATAAATAAATAAATAAATAATAAAACACCAAATTGGACACTATATATATATATATATATATTTTTTTTTTTTATTTTATTATTATTATTTTTTTCTTTTCTCGTTAAATTGGTATTTGAGTAGGTCATTTGTAAACATAAACCAGACACAAGCTGCACTGGGAATGGAACTAGCCCAGAGAGCAAGGAAAGCAGAAATCAGGATCATGATTTATATTCGATTAGCGTTAAAGCCTCAGGTGATTTACATCTTGTTGTTTCCTAAAATCAACCTGACTGTCCATAAGTGTGGACACTATTCATGGAAGGGTTAAGAAAATCTTATTGTAGCTTTACCATATAATGTAGTTTTCTAGTCTTTGACATACATAAAGCAGTCAGCTCAAGAATTACTATTGGCACCCTTGGTCTATGTGTCACCTCATAGTTATACCCCAGTGAAACATGAAGTTATGGGTGCATGAGTAAGCGTTTCTAAACACTCAGGAGAAGTGAAACACTATAAACGGAAAAATGTTTCAGGTACATTTCATAAGAATATCTCAGGGTCAGTATCGCCACTTGTGCCAGTAATTTCTGACACATATACAGTACAGCGCAAAAGACATAGGCACATGCAAAGAAATGCTGTAAAGCAAAGAATAAAGAAATGAGCTGGTAAGTTTTACTGAGAATCTTAGATAATCTGCCACAGTTCTTTTGGAGCCTCTGACTGTTACACTTGCTTCTCTTTTTTTGGTCTGTAGTATGTTGCTTTCTTTACTGAGATAGAACCTTCTTTTTTTTTTGGAAATATAGAATGCTTTTGTACTGACTCAATAAGGAAGAAATTATAAAATAAACATGTAGAACAAAATTTGTATTAAAAAACTAGGGTGTCTAATACTTCTGCACAGTGCTATATATTTGGTACAGGGTTTCTTATAATAAAGTTACTTCAATTAAAGGTTAGGTTTCTCTCATATTTTAAGTGTGAGATTTGGTCGATTAACCACAAAGACATTTTCCAGCGTCATCACAAAGTGTTCCAATAATTCTGGCCTTACATTTATCAATGTATCCATGAAATCTTAAGAAAGAATTTTAAGAAAATGCCACTGCTTTTGTCAGAATCATGCTTTAACTCTTGACCATCTGATAAAAAAACATTCAAACTGAAACAGACGTGTTTGACTTTTTACTTCAGTGGTGGCAGAAGAAACAGTGATGACTGCTACAAAGCAGAAATAAGGGTCAACTAAGGGTCAGAAGAGACGTCACCTACCTGCAGGTCTGCATGAGAGCCTGCAAGCTCAGGAAGAAACCAACGTCTTTCTTATCCTTAAGGTAATCCAGCATTCTCTGTGACAGATCAGTACAAACAAAGCAGTGAAAACCCTTAAATCAGTTTAGTGGGTTTAAACCCTGGGTTTTCAGCAACCCGGATTAGGATTGTACATTTCAACAAATTTAAGGAAGTAAGGTGAATTTCTTTGTGAAATCTAGGAATTAATCTAGCTTTTGTAGATTTACACACTCACAAACATCATGCCCACACAATCTTTTCCATACTAGTCATGTCAAGCCATGTTTAGTGGACATTCTAAGACAAAACCAGGATGAAGCAGGATAGGTGTGCAAGGAAAAGAGTGAAATTAATCCCATGTTCCACAAATCTGATCCTCTGATTTACCGAGAGAAAAGACTGGACTGCCAGTTAATTGTGTTTGGTTAGAGCACGGAAAATTTCAGGACTTCTGAAACAGCGTATAAGTGAAGCTGACCTGCTGAACATCACTGTTGCCTCCGTTAAGGATGGAGATGCCTAGCTTGAGAGTGGAAGACACCATGGCTCCAGGCTCACCTGATACCAAACACACAAAATATCCGTTAGCCTGTAGCTCTTTACATCAACGTGTAAATCAAATCAAATTATCAAATTCAACATTATATTGATTATTACAACAAACACAAAACCATTTATTTAAATGTTTGCTGTATTAATAATTAGAATCTGACTGACTAACCTCGCCACATACATTTTGTCATTTCACTGTTTGCGTGCGTGCGTGTGTGTTTTTGTGTACCTTTGCAGGCGCTTATCATCTGCAGTACCATCTCAGCTGCTCCACGGTTATGGAGTCGCGACTGCTGGTACAGGAGCCTCTGCTTCTCCATCTCCTTCTCCTGTTCATCAGAGAACAACAAATTGAGGCAGGAACCTTGATCCATATCCTCTAACCCCATTTACACACACACACACACACACACACACACCTCATTTCATTCATTTAGCCTGGGGGGGTGAATCTACTTGATGCTGCTATTGATAATATTCTTCTGGTTTGACTTTGTTTTTTTTTTTATTTAAATGTTTGATTATTTGATTATTATTTTTAGTATTATGTATTTCTTTTTTATTCTATTACATTTTATTTTTTTATATATATTTCTATATTTTCTTTTATGCTTCTTTTTATTGCCCTTTTTGCTTTCTAAAGCACTTTGAGCTGCACTTTAATGTATGAACAGTGCTATATACACCATGTTTCTTCTTATTCTTATTAAAATTAAGTACGTACATAATCACTTATTCATTACATATTTACTCATACTTCATTCATATCCATATTCATATACAAATTGTATAAATATATGTATAATAAGAAATTACCAAATCACACGAAAAGTGTACTTTGTATTGTGCACGTTGTGCGATAAAGACTTTGCAGAAACAGTGATTTGCAGTATGGTGATGCAATGGATCTTTCTAGATTTCTAATGACCTTTTCTGGCCCTGAAATTAGCTCCGCCCTAGCCAGAAAAGGGCTTCTTTAATTTAAATAAAAAAAATTTAAATAAATATTTTTTTGTTTGGTTTATGGGCAGTATTAACAAAAATTAACAAACACACACACACATGCACGTGCACACACACACACACACACACACACACACACAAACACACACAAACACAAACACACACACACACACACACACACCACCATAAAACTGAGTGGTGTTATTGATTGTTATTTGAGCAGTCCACATCTGATTACATTTGATGATGCACAAACGTTTGACTACAGCAAACAGCCCTGGTCACGCCTATCAATTATCTAACCTGTGCTAAAAAAAAAAGATCATAACTAAAAGCTACCGAGACCCCAAAATAAACACCACCCGCTAAAGCCTCACCAGCCTACAGTCTGTTGTATACCTAGTGAACGTGCATGTGAGATCTTGGTGCTTTTATATACGCAGTGTGAGCATATGTGTGTTGTGTGTATAAAAAGAGAGAGAGAGAGAGAGAGAGAGAGAGGATATGTGTGGGGATACAGTGTGTCTGACTGACTGTGCAGGCTTTTACTGTAGTTCTTGGTGAGTACAGAGAGGGAGATTGGAGAATCCAATTAGAAATAAAAGACATGAAGAAGCAGCATGGCACATGGACTAAAACACAAACACCTTTTCCCAATCCAGGGAAATCATTCATAATTTACAAACACTCTTGTGTTGTGAGGTTGTGCTAATAAAATTGGAAGTTAATTAGTAAAGCCTTGCTACTGAAATCTGAAATCTAGCAATCGAGTCATCCAAGTGACACCAGATTTCCTGGACTGGAATTAGGACATAACTTTTTTTTTTTTTGCTTTACTTAGTAGGTAGGTAAAGGTATAAGAGGCAAAAGGAAGCTGATGCAGAAACACACACACACACACACACACACACACACACACACACACACACACACACACACACACACACACATGGAAGGCTGAATCTGGAGAGGTGGGACGGGACTGCTACTATATTAGGGGAAAAGTTATGCACAAACTCACACACACGCAAACTCTAGCACATACACACATCTAGTACTACATCTAGTACTACATGGTTTTAGAGGACAAAAATGTAGGATGTCTGGAAATGATTAGAAAAGATACTATTTTTTTTAACAATATTACAGCGTCCCAACAGAGGTTTAGTGTAAATATCAGATATATGCATTAGTGTCCTAAAAGCAATGCTGAACACGAGCACATCACTCTAACAGATGTTTGGTTCACTGAGCCCGATTTGGTCAAACATGTCTCGTTTGCTTGAATGCTTGTCCACGTTTTGCTTTCCATCTCTCTGCACTCGCTCTTGTCAGACACAGTAGACGTGTGACACAAAAACCAGGACGCAAAGCTCGAAAGAGCAAAATCCAGCAAAGGTGTGCACAAGTCAGTCCACAGCATAAAGACGATAGGTGCAGGGACAAAGGGGGAGAGAAAGAAAGAAAGAAGGGAGAGAGAATGAGAGAAGGATGATCTGGAAGGAGAAAAAAGAAAGAAAAAAGGGTCGTAGGGGTCTAGGTGGGGGACGAGGGGGTGTGCATGTGCAGTGTTTTTTCTCGCTGTGTTCACTCAGTGCGTGGTTTGACAGCTCTCTCTCCGGTGGCGCGAGACCCCCATGGACCCCCCATACCATCTCATTCTGCCGCACCTCAAACGATGGTTCCTCGCCCCCCTCCTCCTCCTCCTCCTCCTCTCCCCCTCTGTCCTCCTCACCAATGTGGCAGCTCTGTGGGGAGAGAAGGTATAGTGACTTTCCATTCATGACAGACCAAAGACATACCCGAAGTACAGTTGAGTCCACTACCAGGAGCTGCTTTTATGTCATTATTTATGCAAGTAAGAAGGTAAGTAAGTAATAATAAGCAAAAAAAAAAATAATTAAAATAAAATGTGCAGTTTACCTCAAACAAAACTGGAGCCTGTTTTTATTTATTCATTTATTTATTTATATTATTCAGGTTGTCTTAAGCACATTCAATTTAAAAAAAAAAAAAAAAGAGGTACAAGGAAACAGGTGGATAAAATACCATACGTACCTTTGCCATAATATCAGCATATGCCATGTACAGGTGATCTACGTCGAGTTTTCTGCAGTAAAGACAAAATCGGATAAAAGTGACATAAAACTCCATCGATTACACCAGTATCAGCATTAGCGTCTGCTCAAGTGACGGCTTTACGTTTTTTCAGTGAGAGCCGTGCGGCTAAAATGAAGAATGAGCTGATGCAGAGGATCCGGCTTGGCCTCGGTCTCTTCTTCTTCCTCCTCCTCTTCCTCCAATGTTTTCTATAAAAAAAAAAAAAAAAAAAAATTCCAGAAATCAGAGCTAACCCTGTATAACCGAATTCTGAGGGCAAAGCAGATGAACACACACTCACAGACAGATCATCGATCATCTTATCCTCGAATGAGTAGCCCTCAGTCTCCAGCCAGTTGCGTTTGTAACCGTCTAGGAACATGTTGGATCCCCGGTGCCTTTAGACACGACCAAGAAAGGTATGAGTAATACAGCAGGTGTTAAAAATTGTTGTAATGCCTTGCAGTTAGAGTAGTACACGGGAGGAATTGTGTGAAGAGAACCTTGGGATATTATACAATGGAGTCATTCGGAAACATGCCACCACAGCCCGGCGACGCTGCTTAGACAACAGCTTGTGCCAAACCATCTTCTTGGATTTGAAAGGGTGTTCAGTCTGAGGGGAGAGAATGCAACAAAATCCTAAATATTCACACACACACACACACACACTGTATTATTGCACCAGGTTTTAAAGCGATAATCCTCATCATTAAGCTATTGTTTTGTCCGTAGAATACCCCAAACTTTGCTAGGTTATGAAGCTTAGCAAACAAAGCTTACTGTTAACAAACTACACTTCGTAGCAGAAGAATTGACTATTGTGAAAATTATTAGTAGTAAATATAATTATCATTGAACACTGGCTTTATTATGTCTTTGTTAGCATTTGAAAAAAGCAATAAGCCATTTGAGGATGTGTGTTACAGTGATTTTTATCACAGGTAAGAGGGTTTTAGGCACTCTGCTTGAAAATAAAATCACAGTAATGAACATGTGGATTATTGCTTTATTAACACTCAGGTGTATACATGTATTTATAGGAAATATACCTTTCTCTGTCACATTTCTATATAAAAAATAACAAATTATTAGTTATATATATACACAGTATATATATATATATATATATATATATATATATATATAT
This sequence comes from Pangasius sanitwongsei, assembly GCA_037576675.1. Lineage (NCBI taxonomy): Eukaryota > Metazoa > Chordata > Actinopteri > Siluriformes > Pangasiidae > Pangasius > Pangasius sanitwongsei. The sequence goes on from CM075008.1 coordinate 25,376,909, forward strand.
ATATATATTTGTGCATGTGTTCATGTGCTTGTGTGTTTGTGTGTGGACTGCTTACCACTTCAATATGGTAAAGCACAGCAGAAACTTCCTGTACTCTCTTCACAACTTTCTCTGGATTTTCAGCATCCTCCGCCTTGCCTGAGGTTTCCTTATACAGAGCCATCTGCCAGCGCATGGAGGGGTCCTCCACCTACACACAGCCACAGAGAGAATGAAATACTGTGTACACACACACACACACACACACACACACACACCACACACCCTCCATCCTCACCTTGCCTTGCAGATGAAGGTTATTCTGCAGGAACTCCCTCACTTCCTCATCTGTGTCTTTCTGTAATGAGAAGAAAAATTAAGACTCATATCTTTTCTCTTAATGTTCTCATCTAGCTTCCTTTTCTTCCTTCCTGAATTCTAAAGTGACCTCAGCTCTAGATAAATAAAAAGAATAGCAATTCTATAACAGCAGCTCTGACAATAGTTTAAATCACAGGTTTATATTAATGCACTTCTTGTAATATGTCATCCTTTTTATGTATAGCAACAACTTATTTACATGGACTTGTATGCTGGATAATATCTATAATAATATCTGCAATAACATAATCTAAGTCTAATAATAAACAGATAAAAGCTCATATGGTTGCTTAACAAACAAAAGCATAGAATCGTTGATATAGGGACGCTTTCTGTAAGGAGACATTTATTTAACATTCATGCTGATTATTTTCCAACAACAGCACACTCCTTTTTATTCCTTACTTATTGTTGGCAATTAGCATTTCTTTACCAGAGAATAACGGATCTTTGCCAAGTTGATGAGCTCTTGGTCTGCAGGAGAACACATATTCAGACCGATGGGCAGGAGTTTCTTCAGAGCAGCTACAATCAGCGAGGTTTGCACCGAGTAGCGATCACCACGCCGCTTTTTCTTCGTACGTTCTGCATCAGCGCCGCCACCCTGTAAAGATCTTATGTAGTTAGATGGCAACCGTGAATATTCCCGAGGATTCCTATTCCTGGGGAATGCATGACATTGTTTATTTTACCCTAGAATTGGGTGCAAAAAAAAGGGTTAAAAAATATAAAAAAATATCTACTACAAAAAAAAAAAAAAAACTGATGGCAAAAAAACAATGAAGGAAAATGACAATAGAGAAAATGTTCCAATGTATCAGCTATATTTACCTGAATATAAATGATTGAATTATACAATATTTCTACAATGCCCTTTTTAATCCTTTGAAACATATTGCAAAAGAAGAGTTAAAATTATATAAAAATATCTACCACTAAAATACTTATGGAAAAAAAACAAGGAAAATGACAGTATAGAAAAAATTCCAAAGTATCAGCTATATTTACCTGAATATAAATGGCTTAATATGAATTAAAAAATATTTCTACATCGCCCATTTTGAAACTTTTGTAGCATGTGGCATTTTCGTTTTTTTCTTTTTTTTTCCTTATTTTTTTACGTTATAGCTTATTTTGCACAAAAGAATGAGGGTGGTTTGTGTTGCGGGGAAATGATCAGTGTTACTGAACTGTTCTACTGGGTAAACACCATGCTTGTCAGGCAAATGTTAAACATTAAAACCCATTACAAGCTAATACTGTCAGTTGTGTATTGCAGTTGCAGAAGTGCAGTTTAGAGGCAGCAGGAGTTAGAAGTGAGAGAGCAGGTTGGAGAAAGTGTTGCTACACGCATGACGCATTTCCGGTGTTAGTTGCCCACCCTCTGGCACAGCACACTCGAAAACAAGCAGCAGGCTACAGAAGCCTTCTGTCTCACCCCAAACCCTCTCACTCACCTACACACACAAACACACACATGCATTCCACCGCTGCAGGTGCAGGACCCAGTTACTGACTGTTATCCGCTGCCGTGTGAGTGTGTGCGTGTGTGTTAGGAAACGAGGGACTAGAGAAGATCACAAGTGATGGTCCACTAATGACCTTCCTCCAGCCCAGCAGCAGAGTGTGTGATTCTCAAGCCTGGCCTCCTTAAATCAAGAGTATATAAGCCCATAGGCATTTTTATGAAGATTGAGTGGGTGAGTTGGGTGACATCATCATCTACATCTAGGGAACACTTTAACCCTGCGTAGTAAGACTGACATAGCCGTGTCATAAAGGTCTCATGGAAATAGGCACATGCTGTCATGAGTTTTTATTATTTTACCATTATGAAAATCTATATACAAATATGTTATACCAAGACCATGACCATTATTCATTTCTGATGGACAGGCAGGTGTCAATTTTTTTTTTCTTTTAAACCACATCCCTGTTGAATAGTTCCGATTTCAAGGTTTATATTAATGCGGTCAGTCCTATACATTATTGTCTCTGTAACAACGTACACAGGGACTTACAGGGTGGCCACTCAATATAAAGAGATTTTATGAAGATGTGTAACTGTTGATATGGTGAAGCTTTCTGTGAGGAGGTTTATTTCTTTGAGGAGATTCCGTGTGGAGTTTATTTAACAATTTTGGAAGGCGTCTCCAGTGTCAGTGCTTGTTACGCTCAGAGGGAAAGCTGCAACTTTATGTTTTCATAAAGGTGTTTGCCCCTGGAAAAGTCTTCAGGACAGAGAGCTTTCCAGCTTCTTTGTAGCATGAAAAGCAGGATTTTTTTTTTTTTGTCTTATTAACTTCAAGAGAGAAAACTAGAGGCTGCTGAGGGAACGACTGTTTATAGCTGCTATAACATTGGAAAGTTCATATTTGGTAGTGGAGAATGCAGGATTCAAATACAACTCTAGGGCTACATAAGAAAAGCCCAATGCCTCAGATATTTCACCCTTGTGAATGCTAGTTATGTTTAATTGCGTAAAATTCGAATGCACAGCTTTTGTTTCGTTACATTCTGCTAAAACACTGTGATGATGTTCAACGTTTTAGTCAACTGAAAATGGAAACCTATGACACATTCAGTCAATACTTATTTTTGCTGTATCGAAAACGGTATCGAAACGGTATGGTATCGAGACACCACTGTATCTTATCATATCAAATTGAATCGTGTGTATCATTATACCACTAACTGCTATACAACAGGACATGCATTCAGGTCTATAAATATCTCGACATTGACAAAGTTAATTTAGGAGTTGAAACGGAATAATTAATATGAGCTCAAAGTGAGACTTTCTGCTTTCATTTACATCAAGATCAGATGAACAGTGTAGGAATTACAGCACTTTTTATATGTGCACCCCCTCCCACTTTTTTGAACATAACCATAAATTAAATGATTATTTTTAATACTTGGTTGCACATTCCTTGCAGTTAATGACTGCCTGAAGTCTGGAAAACATAGACATCACCAGACACTGGGTTTCTTCCCTGGTGATGGTCTGTCAGGGCTTTCCTGCAGCTGTCTTCACTTCCTGCTTGTTCTTGGGGCGTTTTGCCTACAGATTTGAGTTTAGTATGTGAAATACATGCTCAGTTGGATTCGGATCGGGTGACTGACTTGGCCATTGCAGAACATTCCACTTCTTTGCCTTAAAAAAAGTTGTGGGTTGCTTTCAAAGTGTGCTTCTGGTCACTGTCCATCTGCCCTGTGAAGCTCCATCCATTCAAGAGTTTTGAAGCATTTGGCTGAATTTGAGCAGATAATATAGCCCTATACAATTCATCCTGCTGTTTTTGTCAAGGGAACCAGTTCCACTGGCAGCCATATATGCCCATGCAATGACATGAGGTGGTATGCGTCAGATCATGAGCAGTTCCATCCCTTCTCCATACTCTTCTCTTCCCATCACTCTGGTACAAGTTGACCTTTGTCTCATCTTTCCAAAGGACATTGTACCAGAACTGTACAGACTTTTTTTTTTTTTTTGGGGCAAACGCTAATCTGGTCTTCCTGTTTTTGAAAATTACCAATGGTATACATCTTGTAGTAAACTGTCTATATTTACTCTGGTGAAATCTTCTCTTGATTGTTGACTTTGGCACAGCCATGCCTACCTCCTAAAGGGTGTTCTTAATCTGGCCAGCTGCTGTGAGGGTTTTTTTTTTTCTTCTTTTCTTTTCTACACCATCATATCCATTATTTATACATATCAATATGTATATGTGGTAAAGAGCTAGAATAACAATAACTGCATTATGTCAATGTCCAAATACCTATGGACTTAACTAACATGTCATGACAACTCATGACAGCGTATGACACATGACATGTTTATCATGTGGTTGTGTAATTCTTATGGTACAGAGACCAGGTAAAGTGTTGCCTAAATCTGCAATCTATGTCAATTATTAAAATAAGCTGTTTGAAAGGTATTTTAGAAGTACAATGCTTTGTGTGAATTAGAATGAAGGGGGGTCAGTATCAGATGAGAAATGGGATGAAATTATAAAGTCATGCCCACCCCCTCCACAAAATACCCACATTTTCCATGATGCCACACTCACGATATACAAAATATTTTCTAAAATCTATGACCAGATGCATGATGGGCAATGATGTATTTGTATTTGTATAAAGAATAGAGAAAAATATCAGATGATTAACAGAGAACCCTGCAAGAAAGCTTCACCACCAAAGTTGACAAACAAGAAAATGCAAGAAGGAAAGAAAATTGAAAAAAAAAAAAAAGAAAGAAAGAGAAAAGAGGTAAACTGCAACGATCTGCAGCAAACAAGATCCAGCAGGTGGCAAACCCATCAAACTCATCAACTCACTGGCAGGGCAATGGGACTCAAACCCAGCAGCAAATGAGCAGCTGAACAGAGTGCCATGATCCTGATCCTGCAAACTAGAGCTGAGAACTTTCATCAACAGTTTTTCAAATGCCTGCTCACACACACACACTGGCAACGAGTGAGTGGCACATTCTTAAAATGTGGCATTTACAATACATAAAGGATTTGTCCACAGCTAAAGGACAAACTTACGATAACTGATTTGTTCAATAAAAATGGCCTTATCGCTGTGTATTTTCAATAAGCGTGTGTGTAGGTGTTTTTCCTGATGTGCCAGTGTGTGTGTGCAAGTTTGATAGAAAGCCTCGGCGATGTGGTGCCATGCGAAACAGCACAGCTTTTTGTCGTGCAGAAATGTATTCTGACCTCTCCATCCCCAGCCTAGAGAACCCGGCGTCCACACCAGGACAGAACGCACACACACATACAGAATTCAGTGTTAATATCCCAGCTCCATGTGTATTCAAAGACAAAAGATGGAGACAAAAAAACGGCAACACCAGACAACAAGAAATACTGCTGCTGCATACCAACAAGTCTGTCCTTAGAATAAAGCAAGCAAATGACGACAAAAGAACAGACACTTGGGTACACTGCTTTTAGCTAACTTTTACACAATATACTGGTCTAGCTAAATTTCTGAGATAAAAGAACAGTTATTAAACATTAGGGGTAAGTGATATCAAAATATATTATCACACGTTCACAAATTATATTATCACAAATTCACAGTACATTGAATATATGTCAATATTTAGTTTTGCTAACAAAATGCTACTAAAAAGCCGTTATGCAAATAGTGCCTTGCATAAATATGCACCCCCCTGTTATCCTTGACCTCTTGGTCTTCCTCTGACTAATGCCTTCTTCACCTGGTCTCCTCCTTTTTCTGGAAAGCAGAGTCGTGGCTGTGTCATATTCTTTCTATTTTTCAATAATAGATTTAATGGCGCTCTGTGAGATGTTCAAAGTTGGGGTGTGCATTTATATTGAGATCACATCACACTAATTGCACGCAGGTCGACTCCATTCAACTAACTATGTGACCTCTAATGGCAACTTTTTTCACCAGAACTAATTTAGGGATTTCACAACATCAGGATGTCAAAACAATACTTTTGAAATCACAACTTTTATATATATATATTTTTTTATTTGTAAATAATTTTGCAAACTATTTCGACCCCATCACACACTTTTCAATATTGAGGGGGGTGAATATTTATGCAAGGCATAGTATATATTTGAAAACCCATGGGTTCAATTAATTTTTTTTTTAATTTTATATCTATAAAAATTAAATAAACACAAGGGAAGCGAAGTGAGAACAAAAAGAAACAGAAAAGTGTCCTGTGACATCGATACTGCGCTAAAATATATCATCATGCCTAGCTCTCTTGAGTATAAAATTGTCGCTCATTAAATTATTGTGCTCATGCCGTCAGATGACACCTCACCTTGCTCATCTTACTCTTGCTGTCAGCGGTGAGGAAAGACATGTTATTAATCTCATTCATCACCACAAAGTTCTGCTCCTCACGCTTGAAGTTCTGCAAAGTTCAGAAAAGCACAAACAAAAGCGGGTAGTGTTTTACCGTAGATGACTATCTGTAATGAGATAATGATAATAACAAAAAGCAAGATGTCTTTAGATAAGGCGAGTTTAAAATGTGGCTGCATGTTGACTCACATGAGATTTCGACCAGAAGATGAAAACTTCTCCCACCATCCTGAACAGGTCTTCGGCATCAGGATCAGGGCAGGTTAGCCACCTCGCCCTTCAAAAACACAAGATATGAAGTTACAGCTTGGTTTTTGTTCATAACCACATACTATCATAATACAGATATCCAAAATATCCAGCATAAAATTAGCATTTAAATATGTTTAAATATTAGATTTGCACTAGTGGGTGTTAGATACAGTATGACAACCTAATCTAATATCATCACAGTTTTACAGTATTCATCGACCACTTAAAAACACACAAGCCGATGGATAAAATGAATGCAAAAATGTATCACGAAGTCTTTGTACAAAAGTGTCTTTGCATATCCTTATCTATTTAACAAAAAACAAAGGGAAAAAAAATGATCATATCCCCTAATTGTTCTTTCTTAGAAAGATAATTTTGAGAATGTCTTTTCCGTAAAATCTCTTACATTGTCAGTATTTATCATGTTGTCGTTTTAAGCTGAAAGAAAGAGTGGCTGCAAGGAAATGTGGCACGCTGAGCCAAGAAAAAAAATCGAATTAGCTCAGCAGTGGGCAGCACTGCTTAGCTAAAAATAGATCGTTGTTTCAGTGTAATGCTCTTCTTTGCATTTGACAGCTGTCGTGCATGATAAAGTTACATGCATGCTAGAAGTGGCAGCAGAGGTAGCAATGGAACATGCTTGCAAAAGTAGCAGAATACACAGCTAAAGGGTTTTCAGTCCAGTCACATCCCATGTGCAGAGACATGGAGGTTGCTGTAGTGTGGTTTAAGCGGAGTCCACAGTGAGTTACTGCCGAACACAAAAGCAATGATAACGGCTGGAGCAAGGAACTTGATCAGGAGAAAAAAACAACGGACGGGTAGGTAGCAGAGAACAACGCATTTTAATTGGAATTTGGAAAACGTCATTGCTGAGGTAAACATCTGATCATAAACTGTTGCTGACCAGGAAACTGTGGCACCATAACAACCCTGACTTGCAATTCAGCTATTTGTAAGCAGGCTCATAGCTCAGCACCTGTTGTTGTCCACATAGCGGATGAGCAGTGGATAGAGGGCGTACAGATCCCTGCAGAGCACAGCAAACTCATCTCGGATTGTGCCTTCCTCACTGTCCACCTCCGTCTTTCCCTCCATACGTAATTGCTCCTCCTCAGCTACTACCTTCCCTGAGCGTTTCTTCAGCTTCTCCATAGTGGGGATGAAGTGAGACTTTAGCATCTCTGGCTTGGCCCTGCTAACGATGGGCTGGGCAAAAACTGAGGGAGAAATTAAAAGGGCAGAAGGATGAACCGATAACGTCTGTGACCATCATTCTATACAAGCTTTTGCAATGCAGCATGGGTTAATGATACTCGGTTAAACAGTAAACAGTAAACAGAACAGGTCACCATATCCCAGACAATTTTTACGGCGAATAATATTCAAAGTATTAAAAAATAAGCTCAGAAAGAAGCTTCCAGAAATGTCAGACAGTGGGAGTCAATCAATTTATATGCTACCTCTCAATTACAAAGAATCTAGAAAAATCTCATTTTACCTGCTTAATAAACTTGTGTGTGTTTGTATGTAGTTAAAGGATGACAAATTTGTGCTACCAACACCATGTTTATTATTGTGATGTTACAGGCTTCAGTAAATGAGAAAACACCCTTTAAAAACTGACATGACCCCTTGGCCAAAACTGGGACAACAGATAGTATAACTCTAGTTGTCATTACCAGAACTTACTTATAAGCCATTGCAATCTGGAACAATTCCCTGGTCAGTTATGTGATGTTACTGATTCTTAGTCAACAAGAGACAGCAAAATTAGAAATAAGGGTTAACCTGTGTGCCATACTAACCAGCCAATCTCTTCATCCAGGAGGCCTCATCGATGCCCAGGTTGTTGACCACGATCTTCATGATGCTGCCCAGCAGCTGGTTGAGGTGTTCAGAAGTGACCTCAGTGCAGAGTTGGCCCTCCTGCTCAGGGAAGTTCTCAGGCCCTCTTTCCCACCAGCGTGGGAGGTAGTTACACAGCATGGGCAGCGTGATCTCGATCACGTGTGGCATCTCAGTGTAACGAGCTCCAGACTCTGCCAGGTCGCTAATCTCTTTCATTAGCACATCCAGCTCTGGGATGTCCATGCACAACTCCTGCACCTGACTCGGGAGTCCCAGGACTAAAGTACAAGGAGTAGATATCTTAATGTACAGATAGAATATAAGTCCACTGTATAAATATTTTACTCCATATTCTTATATTTATAGCTACAGTAAAGTCTAAACGTCAAGTCTATTTCCAAGCTAGATTTTTCTTTCATAAATTCTTAAAACCATATATGAATATATTTTCCAGATTCCTAATTATTAACTTACGCTCAGGCGTTTTTGCAAACTCACAATGAGTCAATTTGTGTGAAAGTCATGAGAGTTTAGATTAGATTAGAGGCAATGTTAGCTTTTGTAACCCTTTTCTTACGAGTTCATTCATGTAAAATTGCATGAAATCCAACCATGTTTCTCCTTCACATTAAATTATAAATCAAATTGTTTGATAAATCTTTGTATGTATACGATATGATAGCCTTATCTGACATTTTGTTATTAAATGATAACAAATGTGTGCTACCAACACAGTGTTATTGTGTTGTTACTGTTTTTTATTTTTTAAAACTGATATTAACGAAGAACAATTTAATTTTTTCTATGCAGCTAAATTTTCCAACTGTGTTATACTGCCCCCAATGTAAATAATGGGGGCAGTAAAGCGCGATGTGATGCAATGTCCGCAACAGACTGAACAACCTAGAGCTGTGTCTTAACACTAACCAATTACCCCATTATTGTTAGTGTTTGAATAAAAAAAAGCCTTCAAACATACCATGAAGTCTGTTATGTATCTGGACTTTGGTTTGTAAATGATACTTTAAAATGTAAGGTCATAATTTTCAAAAAAAAAAAAAAAGAGAAGCAAAAAGAGCTTGTGTGTGTTAAACATCTCCATGTGGTAATAACACATTGTCATTTGTTAGGCACCTTTTCAAATTACCGAAAGCATAGTCTATGCACAAGGTTTGCTGATCGATATAAGACAAGGGAACTGCTACTCACTGGCTCTCTCTCTTGGTGTTTTTGTTGTGTAGACTGAGTATGCATTGAACTCATTGAGCTGGGGCTCCAGATAGGCCACAGGCATGGCAGCAGCCAGATGAGCCAGACACTCACCAAGAGCAGGCCTTAGCCTAGAAAATACACATATCAATACTTAATACAGTATTACACATATCTATCGCAATATACACAAACCTCATGCTACCTGAGTGATGAGTGAAGGTGTTAACTAACCCTTATTTCTATGACATGTGAAACATAAAGGTAGAAGGAGAGTTCACTCACTTTTCAGCATGAGGGGTCTTAACTGTACCCACGGAGTAGATGCTGCACATGAGACGGTAGCAGGATATCTGCAAGTCGTCCACTGGAAGAAAGAAAGAAAGATGACAAGTGAGTATGTCCTTTAATACAGTTAATTTTTCACACTACTAAAACACAAATGCATAGGTTATCTCTGCAAACGCTCATGGATCATATGAGTGGACTCAGACTTACAGATGACATCATCGCCAAACTGGTGCTGGGCGATGTGGTCGAAGAGTGAAGTGAGCACTGGCAGTAGAGCGACAGTAGTGTAGTTAATATTTTGGGACACACCTTTAACCTTTGGAATGACAGAAGGACATGTATAGTGAGGAAGATAATGAGTTTAATGTATTAGAGCAAACTTAAGATTTTATCACAATAACTTCACATACTATAGAAGATGTCTGTTCTGGTATCTCACCTGATTTTTGGTGGACACCTTGCCCAGTTTAAGATTCTCAACCATCTTCTCAATGTCATCAGCAGCGCTCTCAAAGAATGAACGGAGGCCTGCTTTTACGATCTCTGGTCCAGATTTCATCACAGTTCTGCAGAGAGAGGAAGTTAGTTCAGTGCTTCTCATTGTCAGTTTGTATTTTGATGCTTCACAATTTTCTATACATCATTTTCAATCTTCAGAGAAAAAGTGTTTTGTGTCCATTATTTGTTTCTTCAGTTTTGCACAGACCTGTTTAGACAAGTACTGGTAACCCCAAAATAATCTAAAATAATCAAAAACAATCTAAACAGTTGAAGACTGGAAAAAGACCTGGCGATTTTTGTTTTTTTTTTAACTAATCTTCAACTGTCCAGTTCCGGTGAGTCTTTGCCCATGATAGTTTCAGATTCCTGTTCTTGGCTGACAGGAGTGGAACCTGACGTGGCCTTCTGCTGTTGTAGCCCATCTACCTCAAGGTTTGATGTTTTGTGCATGCTGAGATATTTTTCTGCTCACCACGGTTGTAAAGAAAGATTACATGAGTTACTACATCCTTCCTGGCAGCTCAAACCAATCTGTCCATTTTCTTCTGACTTCTCTTATCAGCAAGGCATTTCCACCCACAGCACTGTCACTCAATCAAAAAAAACTTTTTTTGTTTTGTTTTTTTACACCATTCTGTGAAACTCTCGAGACTGCTGTGTGTGAAAATACCAGGAGATCACCAGTTTATGAAATACTCAAACCAGCCAGTCTGGCACCAACATCCATGCCACAATTAAAGTCACAGAGATCACACTTTTTCCCAATTCTGATGTTTGATGTGAACATTAACTGAGGCTCTTCACCTTTATCGGCATGATTTTATGCATTGTGCTGCTGCCACCTGACTGGCTGGTGTACAGGTGTTCCTATTGAAGTGTACGGTGACAGTACATAAATATTGGTGAGTGTGTTGTTTTTCTCCCTCATCTCAACTTTACCTGGCATCCAGTGAATGAGACAGGATGTGTAAGCAGTTTACCACTGCAGAAGCATCAGTTCCTGTACACAACACATACCATAAACAGAAGTCAAATGTACAGTGTCCATTAATTGATCTTAAGTGTTGAAGTTTGTATCCAGCACTATTATTTCACTGTACCCTTAATCATACTGCTCATATCAAATCAGGTTAGTGTAATAATTAGTGTATCAGGTCCTTCTGGAGGAAATGTTAAATTGTTGATTAGTAACTTCTGCCAGTACGATATATACCAAGGCGCTAAGCATCCTTTGGTGTCAGAAAGGCATTATATAATTAAAACATTATTATTATTATTATTATTATTATTATTATTATTATTATTATTATTAGGGATGCATCAGTAATTTTTTTTTTTTTCAGACCGAGAATGAGCACATACCGATACTGATACCAAAATGAGTAACAACTAAGCAATCAGGGACATCACTGAACATTTATTTTGACTCTGTTTGTGTTTCCCCAATTCAAAAATTGCCCATGAGCAGCGTGTACATGCATGTCCATGAATATTCTTTATAACATTAACTAGTTGATTTTAAATGCACATTAGCTAGCTTCATTATTTATCTATAATTATTTATCATTTAAGTATAGGCCTGGGATGAGTGCATTTTGTTTCACTGTAAATAAAGTATGTAAAGTATGTTAGTAGGTTTTATTAATTTCATTGTATCAGAATCCTTCGGACCAATAGTAGCTGATCGTCAAGAACAATATACTGGGTAAAAGCTAGGCTAGCTGTAGTCTAGCACACTAGCATTGTCTGTAGTCTAGCCAGTGTTTGCTGCTAGCAATGAACTCATGCTAAGTTTTATGTTTAATATGTTTTACAAGGTTGCTTGTATTGTAGGAAGATACTGTAGTCCCTCATCTTGATATTTTCACACAGCACAGTTTGCAGTCTGGTTTGCTTAGATTGCAATCATTAATCATGAAATACATTCAGATAATTATCATTTCGTGTCTGTCATTAGAGTAGCAATGTACACTCAGCGTACGTCACATATTATCATGTGATATCAGAGTATTTTTTTTATGAGTATGAGTATGAATAATTGAGTATAGTATCTGATCAATACCATATAGCAGTATCGGTATCAATGCACCCTTAATTATTACTCTCAGTCTCAGAGCGCAATCATGGATGAAGGAAAAACCGGACAGCATCGTGCTGTCATTATGGAATAAGATCATTATGGAATAAAGCTTCTGTTTAAAGTAACTGCTCAACAATGACTACGGTCACGATGGTTGCAATGAAAAAGCACATGCTGAATACTGCAAAGGAAACTGGAGCTGGTTGTCCATTGTTCATTGTGTAACATTCTGGTTATAAAAATATTTTAAGTAATGTCACCTTCGCTTTATCTTCAAGTCAACATTGTGCTGCAAAGAGTTAAGCGAAGCACAGCAAATCACAGCAAGGCCACAGCAACAATGAGAGTGTGTGAGAGAGGAGGTGTTTATAAGGGAGAGAAACGGAGATAGGTAAGGAGGAAAAGCAAAATGGAAGCTAGTATGAATTAGGATAAGAGAGGGCCAATGGCATCAAACCCTTACGCAGGTTTCTTACCAAAGAGGGAAACTCTGTGCCTCACTAGAGCAGCCAACTTACAGAAGATACTGAGGCATGAAGAAAGAGAGAGAAAGGGGAGAGGGAAAAGAAAAGAGAGGTGAAAGAAAAAAAAGAAGAAGAAGGGATGGAGGAGAAGAAAGAGGGTGAAGTTCGAGCCATGAAAACAGAGGGGAAGAAAGTAACATGGTCCAGTAAAACAATGAGGAGACAGAAAAAGAGAGGGCATTGGGACATGGAGTACCAGAGGCAGAAGAGAATACAAGGAGCAGATGCATCTTTATCATGTAATAGTTTTATAGTTATTCATAGTCATTAAAGATTCTTCTAATCCTAAATATGCACCATGCTGTGCAGTCTTGTGCACTTTCGTCTACAGTATCTATCAGTTGGAGGTTGAGTTACCTGGCAATCATCTCTTTTTCCTTGTTGGAGGCATGACCACCACTGCCCAGAACTTTAGCAGGAGTGGAAAGGAAGTAGAGGCAGTGGTTTTTAAAGTACTGGTTAATCAGTGGCAGGAGGATCTAGAGGTGGAACAATATGATGAGAAATAACTCTTTAATTGACACGATCAAGGTTCAATGAGTTTTCCCACTAAGAAAACTGAAGTTGTCTCACCTTGGCAAAGAATTTGATCTCCTGTTCATGAGGGGATTTCTCGACTCTTCCACTACTCACAACAGCCTCTGGATTGACACACACACACACAAATATCAACAGATATCAAACTGGGTTGAGTATGTTTTCACATCGAATGTTATCTGAGACTAACCCAGATGTGCAATGAACTCTTGAGCGATCTCCATCCACTTCAGCAGCTTCTGGAGGAAGCCGTAAGCAAAACGTTTCTCGATGGAGGAGATCTCCTGCTCCATGTCCTTCAAGCCCCTGCACAAAAGATGTACAGTGAGATGAGGCAATTCATTCAAGGACAAATTAAAAGGCTTTAAAAGAAAATGACCCAATTAAGTTTTAAAAAACTGCACAACATTGACAATGACTGTATGTTTCATACTGTACCTAGTGACAGCATATCCTTCAAACTGGAGGAATTTCAGCAGGTCTTGGGCTTTTTCCCTGTCGCGGGCTTTCTCCTTGGCCGTCAGTGTGTCATAAGGAACAAGCAGAGGATGGGTACCACCACCTATAACAACACAGCATTCAGTATGACCAATTTCCATTAGTAATTTGCACTTTCCTCTTTAGACAATATGTTAAATAATATGTGAGTTACTTCTAATTCTCACAAGTTTAACAGTTAAATCTTCCAGGGTAGAAGGAACTAATGCCTTTTACTGTATTTATTACTTTATTAATTTATATTTATTATTAATTTATTATTATTTTATATATTGGAATTGAAAAACACACTTTTGCTCCAAACTATCTTTATTTAGTCAGGGAGCAAAATGTAACCTCTTTATACCTCAGTTCTTGAACATCTGTGTGTTCACAATAATGATGTATATTGATACAGTAGTTTTGAATAGGCTTGATAGTATACAGCAGTGCTGCAAATGAAATACTGGAACATAAGAATACTTGTATATGAGATTCCTCATGACTTCCAATGTGATTTTTCATTTGTCCCACTGATAGCCTCTAGACCTCACCTTTGGCTTGAAGCTCCATCTTCTTCTTCCTGCCCCAGGTATTGTGGTAATTTTCAGCCAGTTGCTCTGCCATAGACTAGACATGGAACCATATAGAGAAAGTTCTTTGTTCAGCTGAAAGCCAAGAACAAAGGCATCGATATATAAAGGTTTGATCCTATTGCATACCTGCAGCTCTCTGGACAAAGCCATGGTGGTTAAATCCACAGGCTGGGGTGAGTATCCCTGACTAGGATCATAAGTTGCCTACAGGGATGGACAAATACACCAGGTTTAGACCTTATAGCACTGTTTTGATTTCTTATGATGTGTTTTATCAGAGAGTTACCTGAGCAGTTTGAGAGATCTTCCTGGTGGCGGCCTTCTCAACCTTCTCACCCTCATCTCGAGCTTTCTCTAAAGTCCACTCCCAGGCCAGCATGGCTTTAATAGATTCTTTGATGGGCCAGCGGTAGATCTCCTTATCCTGATGATCATAGACAGATAGTATGCTCAGGACACAAGCATAAAAAAAAAAAAATCAATGAATCATCAACGCCAAGCCTGCTAACACCAGTATTAGTTGAGGTTTTAATCATGAACAATCAGATTGTTTTTGACACAAAATAAATTTTTACAAATAAAGCTTTGTATGAATATAATACATATAATGGATGCATTAAGACCTTTTCAGAAAAGGTTTTATAAGGTCGGAGCATAGGATGGGTCTTCCCAATCTCATCCAGTGTCTCTCCATAGGTCCAGTTATTCTGGATCTGAACACAGAAAACAGTTTTAGGTGTTTTATAATGCATTGTTTTTTTTTTTTTTTTAATAAGTTAAAAACTTCAGATGAAATTTGTGGTCATGTGACTAACCTTCTCAAAGGCCCACCTATCGTGAGTATGCTCTGCATATTTGTTGATGAAGGCATCTAGCTTTTCTGGGATGATGGTGCTGTGAGGAGGCAAGCAGGCATTAAAGGAATACTCAAGCAGATTTAATTTTAAGATGTTATTTTGTGCTGAAAAAAAGTAATGGAAGGCCTGTTTACTTGAAACTTACGAAATAAACATCTAACAGGAATTGAAACATATTTTTGTAGAATGTAGAAGCAAAGAATTTGTGATTATGCATTACCAAAATAAACAAAAAAAAAACCATGAAAATTCCTGATGAATACCACAAAACTGTTGGGAAAGTGTAAGTCACTGAAGTTGCTTTTTATCATATTGCTTTGTTGAAAAGCGGTTTAAAAAATATATCAATACCTTTAGCAAGACTTTCTTTCATGACTATTTTTTTTCCTGAAACCTTTATTGTTAATGTAGTTTTAAATTTGCTTTATAAGGTCACTGATTTCAAATGGGTAGTGTTGCTGCCTCACAGCTCAAGGGTCCCTGGTTTTAATCCTGAGCTCTCTTTACTGTCTGTGTGGAGTTCCGCATGACGTGTGTCTGCTAGGGTTTCCTCCCAGCTCTCTGCTTTCTTCCCACCTTCAAAAAAAACATGCTGGTAGGTGGCTTGAATATGCTAAATTATCACTAGGTGTGAATGAGTATGTGAATGTTTGTGCACAGTGCCCTGCGATGGACTGGTGTCCCATTCATGGTGTCCCAAGCTCCGAAGCCACCTTGACCCTGACCCCTGAAGATGAATGAATGAATGACTTTGAATGTTTACTGAGTTTCACACCTGCCGTTAGACATTCATTATAAGTGTGTTTCACACCAGCAGGTTTTTTTTTTTTTACTGAGGATTGCAAATGCAGATGCTGCAGATGTGGTAGACAGAGATTAGTGAAAAAAGGGAAAGGAGTACTCCTTTAACAATGGCTTTTTTTTACTCTGGAACATTTTCTACTGTTTGCTTTCATATAGCCAAGATAGCTTTCCATCATAATACTCACTTGGTAGTCTCCACAGGTCTGGGATCAAAGTTGCCCTCAGCATCAACTGTGGCTTTTTTCTCCGTGGCAGAATAGCTGGCATCTACATAGTCAGGAGGGATGGCACCAGCAATGGCACAGATGCATGGCATGGCAATCTTGAACAACTCTGCATCAAATTTCTGTCAAAACAATCAACATGCTTGTCTTAGCAGTTGTGCCTCCCTGTATTTCATTTCTCAAACCTAACTTTTATGCATGTGGGTCTCACCTTGTGTGCCAGAGACTCAAAGATTCCCCAGAAAAGTTTACGTGAGAGATGCAGCTCCTCCTCTGATGTGGTGCCAAAATTAGCCCAGCCATTCGGTAGGCAGTAGTACTTCCAGCAGCGCTCATAGTGATTAGTGAGCAGCTGAAATAAGAGACGTAAAGAGTCACCTCATATATAATCATTAGAGTAAGGAAGCGCAAAAGTGTGAAAATGAGCAATGAACAAGCGCCCATACTTTCAGAGGCATCTTGGCATATTCGTTGAGGATTGGCACATCGAATACAAGTCTCCGCAACAGATGCTGCAGCATTGATGGGTGCAGGTACCTGAAAACAAACAAGGAAGCCAAGTCAGTGAAACAGATTCTATGATGCTAACATGGAAAATGCCAAACTGTCTACAAAACCTGAACGGCTATGGCAGAGGTGTGTGAAAAATGTAACCATTATGTTCTAGCATGTCTCAATATACTAAACCTTATACCTACTTATGCACACATGCCTACTATTTTTATTGATATTGTTTGCTGAGATAAATATAATATATACTGGATATATTAGAATAAACTGTATTGTTCAAAAATCAAAAGATGTCCTGTGTGCTGCTGAGTAATGAACAGAAGCGTAACTGACTTGACCAAGGACATGAGGCATTCCTCGATGACATCACGCTGGGCTTTGGTGAGCGCACGGCCGCGGGACAGTCGGTAGATGGTGTGCAGCATGGAGTCGATCATGATGGCACGGTGGTCAGTACCCGCAAACAGTGGAGCACACTTGGTCAAAAGTGGCAGCACGGCTGAACACAGATAACGGTTGAGTGCCAGCGCCATCTCCGTGGTACTGAATGCCACCTAAAGCCCAACAAAGAAACATGTTCAGATATTTTCATTCTATGACCAATACATAATCAAGATTTTCATGTGTATTAGAATTGCGTTTTCTCAAAATGGGGTTAGTGAAATCATAGCCAGGAGTCTGCAATCTTTTTTAGGCCCAATCCCATTTCTACCCCTTAGCCCTTTCCCTTTCCCCTGCCCCTCCGTTTCGCGCGTTCACGTGAAGGGGTAGGGGTGTCTTGATTCTCTTTTGGTTGCAGGGGTAGGGGTAGGGGTAAGGGCCAGATAGCCCTTCAAACGAAGATTTTTCGGGACCACACTTCAGACGAAGGGGTATGAATTATCTCAGCGTAAACCGGCTACAGCGGCAACATGGCTGCCCGAGCGAACAAAAAGACCCACAAATGTAAGCATTATTGACGTTAATAAAGATTTTAATGAACATAAATCATTTGTTTTATGTTACATTCAATCGTGTGTTCATATTTACGGTGATGTTATTCAAAGAAATGTTTGCAAAAAAAAAAAAACTCTAAAGTTTGCTAACGTCATATCATTACAGACTGCACGATAGTGCCACAACATATTTTTTCACGATAGTGCCACCAAAGACATTGAGCAGGGCTAGTCCCCCCAATAATTACAAATCGCTATACTTTTTTTTCAAATATTGCCAATTCGAGAGAGAGAATTAGGACCTAGATGACGTATGATGACGTGAAACGGTATAGTAGTGGTGTCCCAATTCTTAGGGGAATATTTTCACCCCTAGCCCTTGACACTCCATTTCAAGGGACAAGGGGAAGGGGTAGGCATAGGGGTAGGGGTAGGTGAAGGGGTATAAAATAGAATTGGGATTGGAATAGAATTGGCCTTAATGTTGCTACAATCGACCACTAGTAAAGTTGTTACAGTTGTTCTGCACAATCTCAGGTAACTGAAGTATGAAAAATATCACTTGAATCTAACTGCAATTCTAATAAGACTAGGAAAAGTGTTTTGAAACTACGTTTTTACATGGTGTAACTGGATTGGGTATTGTGGATAGAAAGTTGAGGAATTAAAATTTCTGATGGCCCCATAAATAAATATGATGGTAGTAAATATTTATTATTTTCATAAAACAGATATGTGCTTATGTACTGCAAATTATTTGTTATACACTGGAAGGGTTAAGCTTTATGTATTAATCTAGATTACTGTTTCTCAATTCGTTTCCTGCAGTACCTCTGCCCTGCATATTTTGTCATTTTCCTTCTCTGTTTCCCTCAGTTTAACCTAGTTCAGGCTTGGTAATGAGCTGATGAGTTGAATCAGGTGATTTGGGAGCAGAAAAAAAACACCAAAATGTGAAGGGTGGTGGTACTCCAGGACCAGGATTGGGAAACACTGGTCTAGACAAAATATACATTCTGTGGAATTGTTTTTGATAACTCCAGATAACATAGATATACAGTACCTAACCATAACTAGGATATTTATTGCTATTAATGTACTTGTGCCTCTCTGTTATGTAATTAAATAAACAACAGTTCACCGTGTCCAGAGAGGCTGCAGCCCTCATGTCCGGGAGGAAGCCAACTTCCAGCACATGCAACAGGAAGTCTTGGTTATCAATGCCATACACTCTGTCTAGGAATAACACCATGGAGGCCTTGTGGTCTGGTACAAAACTGGCAGACATCTTGGGTTCAACAATCTGACCATCTATGAAAAAGATAAACATTATGGAAGGAAAAAAATCAAGGCACCAACAAAAAACATAAGGGAAGACATCTTAAATTGATGAACTGTTATTTTCAACATTCTTATCACATCTACTGCTAGCATACCTTTTCCATAGGTTGGGATCTGCACAGGAAGACTGATAACTCCCACCAGGTCTTCTATAGGAACCAAAGACCTCAAGATAGCTCTGATTCTCAGAGCCTCACCTTTGCCAGCTTGGATCAACTGTGAACAAAGGACAGATCAATATTTACACTTCTATCCCTAAATGACAACTTAAAATGTTGCCAATTGTATTCAGTTGTCTACAGAAATCAGTAAGAATTGAGCAAACTGTACACATTTATTTCAGGTTTATTTTACTTACATGCATCTCAGGGGCACAGCGACCCAGCAAGTCAATAAGCGCCGAGTAGAATGACATGATGGCGTTCCCAAGATGCACCCTGTTCTCCTCCTGTTGCTCCTCTCCTCCAAACCTGAACCAATCACAGAACGTAATTCATTTCAAATTGCTGTAATTCATAAGAAAGGCAATAAGCACTGTGCAATGAAATGAATTAATTAATAAAAAAATAAAAAATAAAAAATAAAAAAACAGTACATGAAGCGTCTGTCTTTCTTCGGGGTTGGTCCGTCCCTGGCTGGATCCTCTGAGATCTTAATGGCATCCTCCATCGCAGCCAGCAGCCCAGCTCCTCCCTCTCCTCTCAGGGCGGGGCCAAAGCACTCAGGACGCCGGATCAGCAGACGCACGACCACATTAGCGTTCTCCTCCACACTCTCACCTATAAATGAAAGCTCAGTGTTATTCTCAGGAAAAATTAACCACCCATTTATTGCTCTTATGTTAAAATAAGTAACGAATAATACACTATGCTGTCACATGAGAATAATCAACAACAGGGTGATATGATTCGACTCCACACAAAGCGGGGTTACTGATACCACCCCGAAGTTTATTATTTTCCTATAACAGCATGTGCTTTATAGTGTTTCATTCCTTTTATGGCAATGGCAATTTGTCAATGATTACAATTTTTAATGAAAATAAAGGACAACATGCTTTTGTCTATACTTTTTATCCATTTACAGTTATGTTTAATGTTGCGGAACAAACAATTTAGCTCCCGTTATCACTTATGTTATAGCAGCTTTTATTAGTTATTCCCTCATCCGTCTCTCTTTTTTCTCTTTCTTGAAGTTAACAAGACAAAATATGCAGCCGTTACTACAGAAATGATTATATTAGAACGAGTGCATTAATATAAACTTTGCAGCTGGAACTACTGTCAGAGCTGCAGTTATAGCAATTTAATCAACACCTTCTGACCAATCAGAAGCGAGCATTTAAGTGTAAGTAGACCTAATGGCTAAGCTCCAAATTTGCAGAATATTTGCTCTAAAAGAAATGCTCATATTTTAAGGGCTGGTACAGAATCTAGAATTTGATTCACCAGGTGAAATGAAACCACGGACCATTAACAAACACAGCAAAGCGGAGGAAGTCCAGATAGCGCTCTCCACCGCAGGGGTTCCAGCTGATGTCAGGGTAGCCTTTAGACAACAGCATCGGGCACGCCTGCAGGCCACATCCGGCCAGATATGTCACCACCTAGTAGAGAAGATTAAAACCGTGAGCATTTCAGTAGTATATTTTTTCATCTGTGCAATTCCCTTAGCACATGCAAAATGATCTTACCATCTCCAGGTCTTGCTCCTGCAGCGCTAGAGCCAGCTCATTGTTGTCGATACAGGAAGCTGCAGCTACATCCAGGGGTGTAGATCCACGCATTCCTGAACAAAAAGCCATCTTTCAGACATGGATCCCACATCATATATAACATGTTTATAATAAATTTTATAGACAGCCTTACCCAGGCCAATGCCACTGTTCTGAAGCAGGTACGAAAGGTGGTCGAACATGGAGCGTTGGTTCTGACGACTGATACGGCAGAAATAACACAGGAAGCGGCAGCAGTTCGTGACCATTTGAGGGAATCTAATCTCCTTTTAGAAAGAGTCATAAGTAGGTTAAAAACTATTCTATATTGTCAGAACAAATAAATTAAAAAAAAAAAATCATCTTAATATTGTTCCATTGAGTCACCTTGGAGTCTCCTCCCCCTCCGAGCACGTTAACCATGACCTCCATAACGGTCTCATGCATGCCAAGAGCCCTCATTAAGTTGGGGTGCTGGTAGAACACCTTATTGTTCATGATGTTACTGAAAGACAGAATATAAGCATGGACATTAACTATTTCAGTTCTGAGAACAATCATGAGCTGTAGAACATATCTCAAGGCAACGGAGAGATTTATGAAATGTCATGGTTTAAACAGCGTATTATTTAGTAGTGCTAACCCGATGCTCTGAATCATGAGCCTCTCCTCTTCAGGACCCATCTGAACAATGAGAAGTGAGCGGATCTGGCCCAGGCACTCTAGTAGGTCCATGGTGTCCTGCACCGACACGGCGTTGATGGCGTAGGCTTTGGGCAGAGCTCGAATCAGCTCGCCCAGAGAGTCATACTGCCGGTGCAGCAAGCTGAACATCATTCGCACTAGCTCTGGGTTTTGGATGAAAGACTCTTGCGCCCAGTGGATCACTGTGTGAGAGATCAGCTCCTGCAATGTGCCTGAAAAGAAGGAAATATTTCACACAAATATATAAATATCGTCCCTGTTGCATCACCTATTGATGCATCACTTATTGACACCCATAATTGGGCTCTCAAAATCTTTAAAAAAAAATTACTTCATTTTAGCAATGGATATTTTCTGATATTCATGATTCATGAAAATATCTCTATAGCTGTATCTCACTTATTAGAAATCTAAGCATAGTAATGGAAACAGACATAAAATTGACAGGAATTTAAATATTTATTTCATAAAATTAATAAATATAGTTAATATAGTTATATAATAAATATAAATATCATTCCATATTTATATTTTTTACTCTAACAACTTTTAACACTTTCATTTCACTTTGTTATACTCAGATAAAAATGACCTACACATAGCTTCTGTAATGTACTGTAGATTTTATTTTTTAAAAATTGTTTATTAGAGAAGCACAACACATTTGTTACTCACTGGGTTTAGGCTCTTCCTTGGGTTCGGGCTCTTCTTCTTCTTTCTGCTTACGCAATTTCTTAACTCTTTCAACCAACTTGAGCAGCCTTCCTTTAAGCGACATATCCACCTCTTCCTCCTCCTCCTCTTCTTCCAGGTGTATGCCTGAAAATCGAAAATTTATTTCCCCAAAATAATGCTTTCTGTCGCTTTCTTAAAGATTCAGTGCATATCGTTTTTTGTTGAAAAATGAAATCAGAAGAGTCAGGGGAGAACAATATGGTGTAAAATATAACGATGCACAGAAAATTATACCCAAAGTTGTGAGATTCTGAACACACAAGTGAGTCAATACCACAAATTTCTCATGATAAGTCACAATAATCATCCTAAGTGGTCAATGGGGACAGTCTAGGATGAGCAGACTGTTTAAGACTCACCACAGTGATTCAGGATGTCACTGTGGAAATTCTGGAGAGGTTCTCGTACTTCCTCAGGCACGGGACACTCATCATCCTCAGGACTCTGCTTAAAGTTAGTCAGCATGATAACCTGGGCAAAAAAAAAAAAAAACAAGATATCTCAAACACATACTTGAACACAAATTGAGAGTGAGTGTGTGTTTACCTGGTCATGAAGAGGACAGAGTACAATGAGGTGTTTGAGCTGAGATGTGAGTGTGTACCTGCTCTTGTGGAGGAGACCGGAATTCTCGGGTCCTTCGGGCTGTCTCAGCAGCGGTCATGGTGAAAGCTCTCATGAGCTGATTGTAGCGGTCGCGTTGGTTGGTCTGGATGCTCTGCACAAATTTATCAGAGAAAGCAACAATGGCTTCCACACGGTGCCTCAGCTCACAGTCACAGAAATACTGCAGCAGGGTGCACATCTGAGAGAGAGAGAGAGAGAGAGAGAGAGAGAAAGAGAGAGCAAAAAAAAAAAGTGGAAAAAAATATATTAACTAGAAATGACAAGTGAATCTTAATACAGGATGTAATAGGGCTGTCGAGTTGCATAAAATGTTTAATTCAATTGTAAATATTTAAAATAAATAAATGTACTTAATTATTAATTCACTTATAATGTCATACAGTCACAGTGCAAACACTAGCAGTACAGCTGCTTATTATTATTATTATTATTTTTGGTGATGGTAGTAGCAGTAGAATCAGTAATAGTAGCAGCAGTAGTAGCAGTAGTAGCAATGTAGTAATCGTAGCAGCAGCAGCAGCAATAGTAGTAGTAATAGCAGTAGTAGTAGTAGCAGCAGCAGCATCAGTAGCAGTAGCAGTAGTAGTAGTAGCAGCAGCATCAGTAGCAGTAGTAGTAGTAATAGTAGTAGCAGCAGCAATAGTAGTAATAGTAGTAGTAATAGTAGTAGTAATAGCAGTAGTAGTAGCAGTAGTAGTAGCAGTAGCAGCAGCAGCAGTAGCAGCAATAGTAGTAGTAATAGTAGTAGTAGAAGCAGCAGCATCAGTAGTAGTAGTAGTAGCAGCAGCAGCAATAGTAGTAATAGTAGTAGTAGTAATAGCAGCAGTAGTAGTAATAGTAGTAGTAATAGCAGCAGTAGTAGTAATAGTAGTAGTAGTAGTAGTAGCAGCAGCAGCAGCAGCAGCAGCAGCAGCAATAGTAGTAATAGTAGTAGTAATAGCAGCAGTAGTAGTAATAGTAGTAGTAGGATTAGTAGTAGTAGCAGTAGTAGCAGCAGCAGCAGCAGTAGCAGCAGCAGCAGCAATAGTAGTAATAGTAGTAGTAATAGTAGTAGTAATAGCAGCAGTAGTAGTAGTAGTAGTAGTAGCAGCAGCAGCAGCAATAGTAGTAATAGTAGTAGTAATAGCAGCAGTAGTAGTAATAGTAGTAGTAGGAGTAGTAGTAGTAGCAGCAGCAGTAGCAGCAGCAGCAGCAGCAATAGTAGTAATAGTAGTAGTAATAGTAGTAGTAATAGTAGTAGTAATAGCAGTAGTAGTAGTAGTAGTAGTTGTTGTTGCAGTAGTTGCAGTAGTAGTAGCAGAGCTCACCTGCAGTTTAACTGACTCTGGAAGTTTCATTTGCAGCAGTCCTTCCTCTGGCGCCTCCTCCTCTTCCTCATGTCCCTCTTCTCCTCCTTCTTCTGCCTCCTTCTCTTCCTCTGCTTTTTCTCCATCCACTTTTTGTCCTTCCTGCTGCCCCTCCCCTTCCTTCTCGATCTCCTCTCCCTCCTCCCCTTCCTCCTTCTTGAGCGCTTTGAGCTCCTCATCCTCTTCCTCTTCTCCTACTCCTTCGTCCAGCAGCTCTGCCTCTCCCTCCGTGGCCTCCTCTTTCTCTTTGGTTTCCTCTCCCTGCTCTTTAGATGCAGCTTCCTCCGCTTCCCCCTCTCCTTCCCCCTCTGAAGCTATATTTTTTGGGCTGAAAACACTGGGGTCGATCATCTTAAGGATGTGCTTGGCGTCATCATCGTTGAAGATGCCCATGATGAGGAGGGTGCTGATGAGTTTAAGGATGGGCACAAAGTGGAACTCGACGCTGCCCCCTACTGGATCACGCATGGCCTGACTGCCGTCCATTACAGCCTCAGTTAGCATGCTCAGAGACTTGGTCTTTAGTTCCTATAGGATATCATATAACAGCACATTATATATCATATTAGACATTTATTTAGGTCTTAAATAAAGTATTTGAATACAAACATTGAAATAGTGTAACCTAACACATACATACAACATGATGATTCCTGATACACTAGCACTGGCTGATTCAGTGACACTTTCTCATACATTAGAACTGACTGAGATAGTTAACACACCCAGATGTGCACCAGCAATGGTTACTGTTACATAGCGTACCTGCAGAGGGAAGATAGGGCTCAGAGTGTACAGGTCTGGATCGGTGCCCACAAAATTAATAGGTGAGAAGTGGAGTTTGGGCCTGAGGCAGGTGGTTAGACCCACTCCAGGCAGATCATGAGCTTTTTCAGCATCAGGGTATAGAGTGATACTGAGCGTCTCCTCCGTCATGGGCACGATAAACTCGCGATTGGTGCCCAGACGGTTGCGCTTGGCTGACTCTAGATGGATGCTGATGAGCAGGTCGTAGTAGCCGATACGCAGTGGCCCAGGCAGGTATGTGTTCTCGATGGCATAGAAAAGCTGCGACTCATCCACGTGGCTGCAGAGAGCGTGGGCCACGCGGTTGTTGCCCAGAGCGCACACGGCGCAATACAGCATCAGAGTGTGGTAGTGGAACTTCAACAGGTCTTGGTGCTCTGACAACTCCAGGATGTCAATACATCTGAACAGCACAGAAGAACATACAGACTATAAAAACTAAAATCCTGTAGGTCAACAATACAAAAAACGTTACATGACTAAAACACACTAGTCACAAATTTCAACGGGTTAAAATGGGTTAATGTTTTTTTTTTATTATTCCAAAGAAAGTAAAACTCTGTAATATGATGCTTCTGAGCTGCTGTAAGTTTCCTTGATAATCCTGTAATAGTAATACTCAACAACTGTATCAATTCACAGGAAATCTGTCCTCATATGTCACTCATCAGCTCAGATACATCTATCATCATGCCCCAATTTTAGGCACAAAAGAAGTCTAACTACATGGTGACGGGCCTGAGTCGCAGCCAATCAGGACAGAACGTGAAATACCATAATATAATACAGTAATGAGAAGATGAAAGAAGAATGATAAAGCAATATTTTTTCCTGATGGACGGGTAAAGAGTTTTGTTGTTGTTGTTGTTCCCTAAGTTTGCTGGAAAGCCAGTCAGTGATAGTCAACTGATTTATCCTCACTGTGGAATTAGTATTGTTATCCAGTTATGTTTTAGTTTAAGAGATATTGATACCCAGCTAGTGAGTAACTAGTTGAGTTTAGTGTGTTTGTATGAATTATTGAACTCCAGACCTACTTTTATCACAACCGCTGTGTGTATTTCATCCAGCGATTTGCGTCTTAATATTGAAGGGACATGACAGTTTTGTTCTCTTAACTGTATTTTAGGTAACTAGTTAGAGTTATCTGGCTAGCTTACTACCCAAGCTGCGCGTAGCAGCTTCACCTTCACTTTTAAACCAAAGCTTAAATTGTAGCTGGCTAGCTAATGCTGGGTGACTAGTTCATTCTGTAAGTTATGGGCTGTTTATAATCTCACAGAATGAGCACAGTTACGATTTAGATATACTGCTGAGTGTACTTATGATGCAGATTCTCACTGAATGCGTATTGACTTGGTACTCGCAGCCATAAGACTAATCTGTGTGATGGAGAAGGACAACCCACGTTATGAAATATTCTTCTTTGAGTGCCTTGTAATAGCATTTAGCTGCTTTAAATTATTAAGAATAAAAAAGCATATCATATTTTGCCACACTTTACTTTTTAATAATCCGAGCAACCAGGTAGCAAAATAAATGTGATCAGGTTAGCATCTAAATCATACAGAGCATGGTTGGTATAGGGTCAGGCTTATTTGTGTCCCTTTCTCTGACCTGTTCTCCTCAGGGATGTGCAGTGCCATCATGGTGAGTGGCTCGGTGCATTCTACCATCCAGCCGTGCCTCTCACTCACTTTACCCACTTCAGGTTTCAAGAAGTGGTTTGGGACTCGACTCCATATAACCGGTGTGAGCATCTCCACATCCAGACGAGGAGGACACTGAGGCACGGGGTTCTTCCTTTCACTGCGAAACATCGCTGCTGAGAGAGGCATAATGTTCTAACAGAGAGAGAGAGAGAGAGAGAGAGAGAGAGATTTAGGAAAAGAGACAAGATAATTGTCTTTGAGGATAATAACAAGATAAGTACATTATGTCTATGAAGTTCTTCAGACACTCAAGTTATTTTAAAATGGCTAGCAAAACCATGCCAAGGAAGCTGACTTGTGTAATCATGATTATGTGTTCAACGGGTTCATCAGTTCAACGGAGAGCAAAGAACTGATGGATCCCCTTGAATAAGAGGAGAATGGAAAAAAAAAAGATATTGTTTGTGCACTGAACAACTAGTGCATTATATAATGGATGCGTAAAGAGAAAGTAGAGGGGAGAATAACTGAGAATTATACTAAAAGCAGTGCTAGAGAAACAGAAGGAGGGAGAGAATGAGGAAGAGGTCCAACCTTTAGCTTTCCCAGTTCAAACTGCAGCATGTTCTGGCTGAAGGGCTGAACGAAAACAGCAGGGAAAAGCTTGGTGTTGGGTTCCACCTGAGAGAAAAACACACATTATATATTATGCATTATGCAACAACACAACACTTTGTCAATGAACATGGTCCCCACATGAAGTGGAAACATTTTTACACTGTTTTTTTTTTTTTACAGTTAAAAGGTAAAAATAGATCAAATGTCCTGAAAATATTAGCAAAGTCCTGAAAACGTCCTGAAAATCCCATTAATATGCAATATCAGCTAAGGGAATGTTGAAATAGTAGAGAATTCACTGATATACGTATGCAATTATATTTTAGCCTCACTTATAATATATCAGGTAAACTGTAATGCTAATGTTAATGTTACTGTTGCGTATATACAGTACGTCATTGAAAATGGCCTAGAAAATGATCGCCTGAAAAGAGGTGGGAACTTTGACAAAGGTTTTCAGTTTCAGTTTCAGGTCATTTCGAAATTTCTAGTAATGTTAAATCATGGTATTCACTTACTCCTAGACAACAGTATGGTTTATTAACCTGAAGTCATCAATGTCACATATAACAGCAACATGAAACCACAAAGAAGAAAAAACACACACACAAAAAAAAAAAGATCCACTTGAATCCAAAGGGCATGCTCTCTCAAACACTTGCACTCCCAGGCTCCAAAAGAAATACAAGCCTATCTCACCTGGTAAAAGGTGTTGATTTCCTTCCCATTGGCCATGAAAGTCATAAGACCGGTGGCCAAGTCAACCAAACAGCCAACTACCAGATCTTCCTGGGTGAAGCGCTGCTGAGAACCGCTGATTAAGTCGCCTCCCCACACCATGTAGCAATTGCTCCTTTTTATGCTGATGTTATAGGAATGCACATATTCATGAACCGCAAATAACACAAAACCATATTAACCTGACAGAATATTTCTTGAGTCAAACACTGAAGTCCATGAAGTTGCTCACTGATACTTCGTGAAAGATTGCATCTTTAAGACATTTCAGTACTTCTACAGCAAGTTTCCATTTATTGCAAAACTATAATTTTTAAAATCATATTAAATACAGAAAAAATGAGAAATTCTCTCACTGGACTTGATGCTATTCATGTCATGATTTAAAAATGGTATTGGAAACTAGAAAAGGCTGACACATAGCAACTATTTCTCTTTTGTTGATTTTTGATTGTAATAAACACCTGCCTAATCTGCTTTTGGATGACTGATCTGTTTCTGATGCCAAAAACCCCTGTTAAAAGCACAAAACATCTGCTGTCAGTCCTCACCTGTCATGAATGTTGCCTTTGTCATCACCTACAGTCACTGTCACAGTGCGAACTTTGAAGAGGTCAAAGTTAAGATCGTACTGGTGGTAGTCAGGGGTGACCCAGCCAACCCAAACACCACTGGGCTCCTGACCAGCAAAGATCCGCACTGAGTAATAATACTAGAGAGAGAAAGAGAGAGAGAGAGAGGTTTATATAAAGGATATCCCACTGACACAAATTATCTATTTTGATTTTAATAGCAATATATCTATTATAAAATGTATTGAATGCTTATAATACTATAGCAATATAAACAATATCTGTAGAAACATACCAATAATACCCTTTCTCATACTTACAGATATTTCCCAATGGTGTAAATAAGAATTTTATTAACACGTTTATTTAGTCTTAGTGCACTCTAGCTAAAATTAATTTCACTTTGACTAGAATAATTCAACCAAACAAATAAAGTTTCATTGTGCAAAAGTATTCTCAAACGTTGTATATTTTGCTCAAACCTGAACAGAACATAAGTGTTTGAAAGGCTCACAGTAGTGGTACTGAGGATGATCTCAGGGTCGTCACGTTCATCCGGCACTACATCCTCTACCAAGCGTGGCACAACAGGGGGAGGAGGGGGAGGAGCAATCATAGCCGCTTTCTTAGCTTTAAAAAGGAAACTGCGAACGAAGGAAAAGCAATCGGAGATGAACCCGACAATGTCCTTTTGATAAACTTCCACAGTTACATACACAATGTCAAGAAAAGATTTAACAAAAAAAAAGTTTGTACCTAATTCACCAATCACACATTTGTTTTATTTCTTGTATTTAGCATAATAGAGCATTAGTTCCACACTGCGATTTATAATCAGGTAAAACATACATCTTGCTGTCCAGGTATGTCATGGCTACATGTCTTAGATAATGCAAAGGTCTAGAGTTGATTCTAGATGTGTCTCAGTTGTAATCTGGAATCCAGTGCTGTCATTTTTTGAACATTTGAATTGAAAAAAAAAAAAGAGTCTATGACAGTAAGACAGTCCACTGTCAGACTGACAAATGAGAATAAATCAATCAGAGACGCCACTAAACTAATAAGAAGGAAGAAAGAATGAGGTGGAACAACTGGTAGAATGGACAGATTACAAAAGAACACAGCAGTGGACAACTTAAGAATTGCTTTCAGTCATGAATCTGAAGACCATACTAAAGACACAATAATGCCAATGGAACTGAAAATGCCGGCAGAAAAGCAACCCAGGTCACAAACTTCAACTGCAAATAACACCAGGTACTACAAATAATCACTGTACTTAAGATTAGACTAATCAAGGCATAAATGCAAAATAAAAGAGCATGCTGTACTTTAAACCGACTATTTCATTTCATATACAAATTAATGTAGGGTCAAAAATCGAATTGGTGCTTAAAAGGGTAACTGTCACTAGTCTATCCTCACCCTTTCTTTTTGCCTTTTTCAGAGGCAGTGTCCTTGTCATTCTCCTTGATACCAGGTATGTCTCTGGGCACAGACGGCTCCTTCTCTTTCTCCTCCTGCTCCTTCTTGCTAGCTGACTTCTTCAGCACTTCATAATCAGAGTCAGGATCCACTTCCAACACTTCATCCTCTGGGATGGTTAGGGCTCGAGTGAGGGGTGTGGTGCCTGCTTGCACTTTGAAAGTCTCGTGGAACTCGATAGGCATGCTTAGCCTCAGGAACAGCATGTCTGTGTTGGCATTCTGGGACCCAAAGGTCTTGTGGGTGAGTTTCAGACAGGGGGCGCTGTCCACCGTGCCGTCCACACAAGACACCTACGCAATTAAAAAATTCCAGTCAAAAACATGTAAAGCACTCTTCTGATCCAGTGTAATATGAGTATATACAACTTTACACACACAAATCTGTATGGCTTCAGTTAAGGAGGTTGTCCTGAGATGCTGTTACACCAAATACTGTATGATTCTAATCAAATATGGCCCAGGTGTTTAGAAACATGGCAAAAGAAAGTGCAAATTGTGGGTTTCCATGACATAATCATAATATTCTAAATCAAAAACTAAACATACTTTCAGGTTTTATCGCACAATGAGTTCTAGCTTACAAATTGTATGTCAAAATAGCATAACACCATAAGTTCCTGCTTTAGCAAATGGTGTTACCTAGCTAGACATCTTAGCAATTGAAAATATCTTGAATATAGTATGAAGTCTAATTTATTTAGTATTTCGTATTGTCAGATTACAGTAAACCAATTATAGGCTTATTAAACCTATTTTAGACCTTTTTTTTTTTTACTAATTTTAAGCTTTAAATGTATTATTTTGTTGGCAGATAATTTTGCTTCTTTCTAAAAAAAAAATACTTAGCATTAGCAAAATTATCTGCCAATAGAACAAGACTATTTCAAGCTTGAAAATGTAGGTTTACAGAAAATAGAAAATTAAAATAGGTTTACAAATCTTATATTTGGTTTATTGTAATCTTATACTAGGAAATACTAGATAAATTTGACTATATTCTGGATATTTTCACTCGCTAATATCCTTTTTACAGTCTAAGCATGTAGCAGATACAATAAGTAATATCCTGTCATATTACCAAGGAAGTACCTTTCCTTTATCTGCATACTTTTCCAATTCACTTTGAATTTATGGCCACATTTAGTCATTTCCATTCCATTCAATATTTATAACATTCTATTATAAATGAGAGACAAGACCTCAATGTGATTGTGGTTAGTAGGCACTGGGATGAACTGGGGCAGACTCTTGCTGAACCACATGGTGATGTCCCTCTTCATGTTAATGGCGAAGGGCTCAAATCCCTCCTGCAATCCACAAATGGCAAAATAGCGCAGGCTGCTAACATTCTGGCCCAGGTTGATACGGCCCACCTGAGACAGGCCCAGTGCACACACAGGGATGAAACCTGACAGAAAAGGAAGAAGACATGTGAGGAAAGAATGAATAAAGCTAAGATACTATATATTGTATTCTGTATATTGACTGAATATAAAAATAAATGTTACAGTGACATCTTAGTGGATTCATTGCAAATGGGACATCCAGCGGCAAGTGAGTAAAAAAAAAACAGTGGGCTAAAAAAGCCACAACAACAAGGATACCTATTGCTGAACACCACCCTGACATTACCACTCCCTGTATCCACTACTGCAAAAGATTTAAATCACTGTTATCCGTCAGAGGTTGTGCAGCTCACCATCTCCAATCTCGATGTCTTTGAAGGCCATCTCAGAGCCAGAGTCACTGATCAGCATCTCGCCGTTCAGAGTGAACATGATATTCATCTCTACCAGGTCAATCATGCAGCCCACCACATCTCCTGACTGCCACTGGCGCCCGAATGGCTCATTTCCAATGTGCCAGCGCTGAGCCTGGAAAAGAAAGCACCCCGTGCAAATGATCAATACATTAATGCCACTATTCTTTTCAGCAGCAAGATCTCTCTGATACAGTATATCCAGTGTCACAATTTGGATTACTGCGTTAACTGCATCATCAAAGAACAGTGGGTTTAGTCGCATTTATTATCTAAAGTGCTTCTCATGCATTTAAAGAGATTGTAACCTACATGTCATGTCCTTTAAAGAATCCAGAGAAAATACCAGTATTATTGAAAGAATCCAATACTGTGCTTAATTTATTTCATTATATCCTTGTAACCAAATAATTATAACTCATTCCTGAGCTTGTTCAGTGCAAAATGTCACTTTTCAGGGACAGAGGTGAGCACTGCATGTGTATTAAGTAATGAATAAAACATGGCCTGCTGTTACAGGAAAATAATCAGTGATAGTGGTTCACCCAATGCAAAGCAGTTATCACTAAGTTGATATTGTGTTTTATAACTCTTATACCATGGTGGTTGAATTGAATTACAGCCAGCTCTACTGTCAGAGCTGCAGTTAAGGAAAATGAATGAGCACCATCTGATTAATCAGATTCACGAATTCGTCAGGGCTGTGGTGTAATTATGATTACCTGTTGTTAGGTATGGATAGCTACCTATATGTGATCCATGTACAGGATAGTATGACTATCAGGAAACAGTCATGGAGGTATTATATCAGATGCAAAACCCCATGGAGCAAAGACAAAAGCCATTACATAAACCATTACGTACCCTGTTTCCATTGAAGACGTAAGCCAGTTCATCAGCTCCGAGATCAGTGCCTGCACGGACGTTAGGTCGAGCCCAGCCCACCCTCATCTCTCCCGTCGTCACTGCCTCAAATTCAAAGTACCATTTCCCTGAGGTCACGGCATACTGCTTCTCCGCCCTGAAGATTCGCACTTTATCCGCTCGCCCGCTTTCCAATGAGTGGCCACCTGGAGGAGTGAGAAACAGGGGGGTTTTTAGCTGTTTTCATCCTTGTATGAAAATGAAATCTATATTTATATCAGACAGAATTTGTATTTTTTTCTAGCATACATTCTTTTCAAAAACTAACACATTAATTATTCTAACATGGTAATAGCTGTCTCACGTTATATGTTTTTGTTGCTACTGCTTTTAGCTTTTTATAATTTGTAGAAAAGTAAATATTCTTATTTACATAAACAATTTAAAAATCCATTACTTCTTGTAAATTAATTAAATAAATACTATTGACATTAATAACTTGGACCTTTGGACCCTACTGTCTAAGTGTATATTATACTGTATTATTGGCTAAAGAACAGTAGGTCACTAGAATAACTTTGTGCAGTCTGTGTACAGTTTGCGCAGTGTGTGTAATGCTTGCTTACACAAATTGCTTGTCACAAACTGAAAAACATTAATATGGTGAAAACCAAATTCTATAAAACTAGGATATTAGATGAACTTAGATACCGAAGATCATCAGTACTTACTACCCTCCTGGTCTGGTGGCTCGATGTTGTATCCGTAGCCAATGAGGGTGCGTACAGCATTGTTCACACTGTCTCTGTTGGTTTTCTTGGTTCTCTCATCCAGCAAGACGTACGGTACCAGACGTGGGTTGCGTTTATTCAAAATATCCTAAGTGCATGAGTAAGGAAAAGAGGATGAAAACAAGTAACTGCTCTACACTTTAATTTAACAAAATTCAGTTCAAATTATTCATAATTTCTATCTTACGTCATCTGTAAGTCAACCATTCCTATTATAAACAGGTGAACAGTACAAGCTTTGGTATCTCAAAAAAAGGTCTTAATACACACCAGGACAGCAGTACATGATGCATTAGACAGAATCCCCAGTACTTGAAATGTACAATTCCCTGTATGATATTTCATAGTGAAAAATTCATTACTTCCAGCACTGAATCCCTGAATAATACCTGCACGATGCTGTAAGTCCAACCCTGCCTCACACGGTCTCGTGCCCACACGTTGTGCCCATTCTCTGCCAGCTTCTCCACCAGCTGGTTCTGGTTGGGAGTCAGTTTCACATGGCTGAGATCCAGAGGAGCTGGCTTGTATCCACTGCTCATCACATACCTGAGAGATAGAAAGAAACAGTTTGTTATATTCCTAAACAGTATATCTGAATATAATTCTTTCATATCTTTCCTGTATATACAGTGTGTTAGTGTTAAGCTAGTGTTAGTGTGAATAAGCTCAATATAAGATGTAAATGTATATGTGCAACAACTCTAGCTGTAGTGGAGAAAATCATCTATATGTGGTGGTCTGAGAAAACCATTCTGAATGGCAGAATTATAGCAAACAGCAAAAAAACATGACATATATTAACATATTTAAAAGCAAACCTGGATTTTTTTTCTGCATATAACATTCATCTCAGCTTACCTCAAGTAACCATAAACTATTTCATCAAACTGGATTATGGATTTTTTATTACTCTTGAATAAGGAGCCACTTTAACAAGCACAATGGTAAAAACAGTCAGTCTGCCTAAACATATCTACAATCTTGCTAGCTGAGTGAATAACAGGTTCGTTGGATTTGCTGACTAATTAAGTGACCCCTTTTTTAAAGCAGTGTGACGTTTAATGCTTTGTGGCATGTCTAACAATTTGCCCACTTTCTTCTTTGCAACATACGTTTTGGGCAGTTTGATCTTCTTCAGATTTTCTTCTGCTTTCTCATCTCCCATACCCACATGGCAACCCAGAGCCAGGAGCGTCCTGAGGAATTTCGCAGAAAAAAAAAAAAAAAGTATGTGTGAGCAACTGAGTACAAACAAATAAGATTAGAGTCAGAGCTGAATTTTAAATGACAATAACAACAAAGACTGAGATTATTTGAATGGAAGGAAATCATTATTCACTTTAAAGTTTCTCCAGACATCTGCAAGTTATAGTTTCTCTCAGGTTCTGGCAGGCTCTGGAAGTCCACCAAGCATGGGTGCAGTTTCTTATTATCATCACGGAACTGACAAAGAGAGAAGACGATGTATAAGTGTATATTTGTGTGTGTGTAGTGTGTGTGAACGCAAGAAAGAAAGTTACTTACTGGACCATAGGTCCAACCTTGCTCGATGCGAGTGACAGCCCACAGCTCATGGATGTTTTCAGCCAGTTTTTCTCTGATGCGCTCCAAGTGAGGGGGCAACACAATCTAACCAAACACAGATGCAAGAGATTTATTTCTTTTTAACCAAAACTGCTTTATGAAAACATAATTCTGAGAAATGTGTAGAACAATGAGAACACAGAGAAGGAGAGATGGAAAGAGTGGGTGAAGCACCTGAGCGGTGTCCACAGGACAAGGTGTGAATGAGGTGTGTGTGAGGGACTGTGTGGGGCCCAGAAGGTTTCTGACTTCATTGAAGTCATGCTTGTACTCTTTGACGGGCTCGATACGCATCCTCTCTCTGGGCAGAAGAGCCTCGTAGCATGGAGCATAGCCAGGAGGAGGGAAGAACTTAAAGTCACCGTGACGTCCACCCAGTAGAAATCGAGCTCTAGGAAAGTTAAGGAAGGTTAGAACATGCCCCAATTTAAGGGAGAGCACTGAGTGAAAATCTCTCTCAATAAAAAAAAAAAATATATACTGAATTTACAATTTATCAGCAAATCATAAAGTTCATAAGGAATAAAAATTTCTCACTTGACCCCAGCTGAGAAGCTAATAACAGGGAAGAAGAGGCCGTCCAAATTGAAATTCTCAAACATGCCCTGAACAGGATGCCCATTGATGCGGAAAGAGATACTGGGCACGCTCAAATCCAGACAGCAGCTTACGACATCATCAGCTGCCAGGATGTGCTGATTGGGTGATGCCACTTGTCGAGCCACATGACCTAGGAACAACAATTTTTAAATTGTCTGGGAATTCCATATGAAACTAGTCATCAAGTCAAACTGTGAGGAACAATCGTCAAGAGGGATGTCAGAGGAGCCTTTAGGCATCCTCACTCACTATTTCAGGCTTGCACACTCACCTGACCACAGGTGAAGACCATCAAATCCATAGGAGTAGAGGTCATCGCCAACTCCATTGCCTCCCCAGCCTTCTCCTCCTCCAGGGTAGGGACTATATCCTTCTGTTAGCGCCCAGCCAACACGCAAATGACTAGCCTGAGCAGTCACAAACGGCTCTACGTAGTCCACAATCATCTCGTAGTACCACTTCTTGTATTGCGTTGAGCCCTCACATGTTCCTAGGAAGATATTGGGTCTTACACTGTGAGGAAAAAAAGAGTAAGCCGTGTTAACCTTTAGAATATTCATAACAGATTAGGTGGAAACAGAAAAAAAGCTAATCCTTCCATATGTTTTATCATCAAACAGAGAATTTGATGTAAGTACGTGAGGAGGCATGGCACAAAATGCAACTTGATGTTGATGTAAAATGCACTTGCAACGCATCTGAAATTAATGTTCAATTTATTAATGCTGTAGCTCATCATGCAAACTGCGCTTGGGACCAGCTGCTTAATTCACTCTGCATTGAAGACTGAATTGTAGTTAAAAACCAAAGTAAAGTGGTGAAGCGCTGAAACACAGAGCGGTCAAAGAGTTCAGTAAAAAAAAAATGAATGAATAATAATAAATGAATTTTTTTATTAAATAAATACTCATCACAATAAGTACATGGATTGAAGGGCATTAATATGGCTGATATGTCATTTGATTACTAAAAAAAAGGACTGGATACTAAATAATGGGCTGCCTGTGTGCAATTAAACTGCATTTTATTTACTATATTTTATATTTACTGTGGTCAACTGTGGCTTTTATAACACAGGGAAAAATGGCAGTCTCACAAAAGACTTGTTTTAAATGTTGAATTTCACTATGTGCTATGATCAGGGTTGTCAAAAATCAAAATTGAGCAAGAAAAACAGCCCAGCTGACAAGCTAGATTAAAACATTATTACCATTAAATAGTTCTTTAACGTCAAGGTGAAAGAGGTGCTCAAATGGTCTGATATTTTTATTCACAATGTTGTAAACTAAAAGACTCCGAGAATGAAAAAAGCCTGCTCTGGCATTCAAAACTAGCTCAATTCTGTGGGAAAACCATGAATCTGGCAACACTGCCTGCACAGCTCCAAGTAACACACTTCGTGATTTTACATAGGAAGAACAACGGGTAAAAGACACGTAGCATTTTACCTAGTAACGTAATTTATGATGTTGGTTTGGAGCAGAAGCTCACGGCGTGGTAGCAAATTTTCTGTGATGAGGTTCTGGTTGGACCTCACAGCCACGCCGTTGCACACACACAGAGAGCGCAGCACGTCCAATACCTAAAGAGACAAAAAAAGATGACGTCAGCCCTTGTGTGTCTGCATGTATGTAGAGTACGTTCATATCTGTGTAACTGCGTAATGAAGAAGCTTTTTTTTTTATTAAATTCAAATGAACAAGGGCAACATCAACCCTCCTCTAATCACAACCTTCGTAACTTTCATACAAACTAAGTCAGTGAATAGTAGAACGCAGAGATACCCTGTTAGTAATGATGCTATGCATGTACGAGTGACTCATGACTAGCAGACCTTGTGATTGCGTCCGTGCTTGTCCAGAAGAGAGATAATAGACTTGATGTGGTTCTCCTGGATGATGTTCAGGACTTCAGGGCTTTCAATCAAAATACAGTACAACACCTCCAGAATGCCTGCAGCGAGGAAATAACAAAGGGTAAAACTGTGTAAATTAAGCACCAGCCTATATGATGTCATTCCTACGATGTGTGAGGGCAGAAAGCCGTGTACCTGAGGAGGCCTCCAGACGGTCCAGTTTACTGACCAACCAGTCCAGATTATCGCAGAAGAGAGCACAGTTAGCACGGTTCCCTCGGATAAGCGAGGCTGCATAATAGACAGAAACATGTTACATGTATACATATTCACTGCACATTATTAAGGATGCTGTATTACCTTATGGCAATTATAGAACAAGAAGTATACAGTACGTAAGGAATAAAAAATGATGGAGCATGCTGTTACAGAAAAATAATTAACAATGGTGTGGTGTAATGTTGATTATTTTCTAATAACAGCACGTCCCGAAGTGTTTTATTCCTATTATATACCACAGCAATTTGCCAACATTGACAGTCTTTTATTTATTTATTAATTCCTGTTATCACTTACATTACAACAGCTACAAAGAGTTGTTCCCTCACAGGCTTCTCTTTTTTTCTCTCTCGTGAAGTTTATAAGACAAAAAATGCAGATTGTCATGTTTCAGAGAAACCGCAAAAAGTGCAAAGCCCTCGTTCCTGTATCTGCAATCTTAAAGTAACAGCTCTACCTCTGACTGTTACGAAGCGCTAACACTGGAGACTCCTTCCAAGAATGCCAAATAAACATCTCCTCACAGAAAAAAAATTCACCATAGCAAAAATGACACATGTTTTTAAATGCATTTATGTGGAGGGTCTGCCTGTGTATGTTGTCACTACAGAAATGATAACGTTAGAACTAGCACATTAATATAAACCTGTGATTTGAATTACAGCCCGAATGACTGTCCGAGCTGCCATCAAAGAAAATGAATCAACATCTTCTGACCAATCAGTTTCGAGAATTCAACAGCACTGTGGTATAAAATATTTTATTTGGGTGTAAATGAGAAATGCAGTGCAGAAGCCATATTTAGTCAATAGTTAAATTTGAACTAATGCAAACTATAATCATATGATTCCTGTGATATCACTTAACAGCAACAGAATCCAGGTTCTCACCCAGCAGTTCATAAAGCAGGTTGACTATTTCCTTCCAGGATTCGGCTGCCTCTTCCCCAGCGAACTCAGAGAAGTGAGCAGCAGTGTTGTACACATTAAGCCTGTCCACACACTCCAGCACGATGGTGATCATTCCCTACAGCACAGTCAGCATTGATCAGAAACATGCAGTCAATTGAATCTTCAATTGACCAGATTAGGAGCAAATCTTATCAGTGTAGAAGGTTTGTCTAAGTTTATCTGTGTCTGAGATGATCTGAATATGAATCTCTGAAAATATTTAAAAGTGATCTTTGGTGTACAATACAGAATAAAAGACACATGAAAACACACTAACGTTCTCGTACACTACTTTGAATTTGCACGGAAGCGATGATAATGATCCAGATGATCGTGATAAAGATTTGGTAATACATAAAAACCTTTACTCTATCAAGTTTAAACTGTGTTTTTTTTATTTATTAGGAAATGTTATTTAAAAAATGTGCCTTCCGTACAGTATAGTCAACATAAAAATACATATTTGCACTAGTTTTACACTAAAGAATCTTTGTTCTGCAGCACACATGCACATACACATACCTCTTCTTGGAAGAGGTTCTGCCGGTTGCGCAGTGAGCGCAGTTTTGTCTGCTTCTCCTCATGCTCCAGCTCCTCCTCAGGTGGCCGGAAGTAGTGGATGAGATCCTGAAGGGAGAGAATCACTCCATCCAGAGGCAGAGAGACCGGACCTGCAGCCCTGTTCTTCCCACTCAGAGAGTCCAGCCCCCTACACACAAATACACAGTGATCTTTCTCCTATTCTTACTTCCACAAAAGTATGATGCACAGGCAAAGAACAACGGGAACAGTTTAGCCCTACAGCTTTTATCCTTCTGACACCCACATACAAAGAGCACCTTTAGTAATATTCAGGGTGGAACATTTTGAACAATTCACAGTACACTCTAAAAGTTTCAGTCATTTTCTATATCCAGTATTTGCTTACAGCTAATTTTGAAATAGGACATTATTATATAATTGGCAGTGCAAGCATTTTATATAGGAAACAAATTTGTAAAATGATCACTCTTAACCTTCTGCAGGTGATCAACAATGTTTTCACCTGGTACACTGATTCCTCAAAAAGCATTTATTTAGAAATTAGAAATGTCTATATATAACCATAACAAACTTCACGGATGGGCAAGGAGGAGGCCGGAACCGACTGAACGCCAACGTAAAGTTTTAATAATAAACAGAACTTAAACATAAAAGAAACCACAAACGTAGCACAAACATCTCTGCATCTATCTGCCTCTCTCTCCCTCAGGCGTCTCCAGCCGCTCCTTTATCACTCTCTCCCACTGATTAGACAACTCAGTGCCAGGCGTGCGTCCTCGCAGCCTTGCCCCTCCCTCCTCCTCGTCACAATAACATATTAACAGTATACCTATTTCATATTTCCTTATGACAGTACACCATGTCATCAGCATATCAACCCCTAGTTAAGAGTCTTTATGTACACTTCATCAGACCTTCTTAAAGTAAAGTCCATGGATCCCCAGAGGTCCATGAAGTGTAGCCGGGGGTCTGTGTTTTTTTTAGTCTGGCTACACTGGTGGAAATCAAAACACACTATTATTAACGTTATAACATTTTTTGAGTTTTTATAGTTAGCCTGTTTGACTGGTCGTTTGAATTGAATTGGTTCTGGTAATATGATCTGATGAGTGGTGTTCCAAGAGTGCTCACATTAGCATAACAGCACTGGGACATTTCACTGTTTGTATCACTCCACTTGTCTGTGTTCACCCCAAAAAATTCCAATTCTACCAACAGTTTGTTACACTGAAACCGTTACTACAGCAGAGCTCGTGACGTCATCAGCAGACATGGCAAGCAATACATTTATCATGAATATAATTTTTTTATTTAAAATATGAAAGCTCGTCAGATGAAGCTGAAAAGGAAGAAGGGAAGCCAGTTTCATCAGATGCACCTTTAATGGGAACGTCCAAATCAATGTGGGCCAAATGAGTAGCAAGCTAGCTAGCTCACAGGCTGTCAGTGAGTATGGCTTCTTCGGGATGTATTTCCATTAGTGGAGCAAATAGAAATGAAATATTTGACCATATCGTGTCTGAAACGTCAGTTAACTGATATTATTTTTTTTGTTAATAAACTGTTGTATAAAAAGCAATATCGTAACCGCAATT
The DNA here is from genome assembly GCA_037576675.1 of Pangasius sanitwongsei. NCBI lineage: Eukaryota > Metazoa > Chordata > Actinopteri > Siluriformes > Pangasiidae > Pangasius > Pangasius sanitwongsei. The sequence goes on from CM075008.1 coordinate 25,417,950, forward strand.
GTTCAGTTAAATTGATTACCTGCGGCCGAAACACAGCCGTGCCGATGTTCAGTGTAACAGCCCTGTTGCATGCGTGGTATTGCTTAAATAACGCAAAACAAGTAGATCCATAAATAATGTAAGAGTTCTGTTTGATCTGTTCTGTTTTAACATTTTAACATGTATATAATGAGCCTGATATTTGAAATAGTTTGAATAGGATTGTGTTCAGTTAAAAGGGTTCCTGGCTGCAAAAGGTTTGTGAGATCCTGCACTATATTAGATAATATCCTTTATATACACTATATTAATATTAGAGCTAGATGCGTTAGAGTCAGGATCAAACTTTCATCATGGTAGATCTCTACAGATGGGGTTGAGTCAACCTGTTTAATGTGTTTGTCTATTCATAATAATAAAATGGGTACGTAATATTTTTACCTGCACTAATAATAATAACTATTTGTCTGCATTTTGCAATCCAAAAAACTGAAGCCTCCAACTGTGCTACTGTATCGCTATAGATATTAATGTGTCTTCTGGATTTAGCAGACTAAATAAATCGCAGGAATTAGCAGGCTGTGAAATGTACTGCTTCCTACTTGATGAACTGTTTAAAAAGGCCTGTGGTGCTGTAGATCATGCGGGCTGCCTGAGACTCCTCTGTCTGAGAACGTGACATCAGCAGCGCATCATCCATGTGGCCTTCCTGATGCAGAGTAACCTAAAGAAGAGAGAGAGAGAAGGATGGAAATAAATATAGACATTTTTAAAGGCAAAATTTGATTTTTATTGAGACAGTATTCACAACACTCAGTTACATATTTATCAGTTATACGTTAATTATGCAGGGCAGGCAGGTAATGTGCTCTTGGAGTCTGTCATGTACCTTTCTTTTCATAGTACCCAGACGAGCTGCTTTGGCATCGAGGGCAGCGTAGGTGAGCCACAGACCTGTGGAGACATGCTGTACAAAGCACATAGACTCGCCATACTTGATCTCTGCAATCCCCATGCCCTCAACATCACGCTTCTTCACCACCTCCACCTTCTCCTGCTCAAGGGCAACAACGAAACACATACAGTGAAAGAATGTTAGTTAAAATAAGATTGTTCCAAGTTCTGCTGATCAATTTTATATCATTTTATATTATATAACTGATGATTAAAAAAAAAAAAAACGTTTGAGTAGGTGAAATGAACATCTATTGCAGTTTTAATCAAGAATTTCAAACATATAGAGACCTTGGAGGCACGGAAGCAGAACGCTGACTGCTTGGTGTTGGCCTTCTCGGGGTCTAGCACCATCAGACCCTTCTCTTCATCCAAACACAGATAGCGTCCAGTGGTGATGTGGCGAATGCGGAATGGCTGACCCCACTTCATATGACCACCACTCCAGCTACAGAAAGCAAACATTTAAACACGTCAGCGATGAGTAATAACATCAAGATAAGAAACTTTTCAGAGATTTTCAGTAGACTGTTGAAAATTGTTGAATGTAGTAGTAGTCAGAGCAGCTATACTTGCACTATATGCTTGAAGACATTTCGCAACTCTCAAAATCTCTACAGGTCAATGGCTGTCATGTGACCTTAAAGAGTTTCATGTAATTTTCCATGTATTTTTAGTACAACTCGCGAAAAATCTTGAATGAATGACAAAACCTATTGGAAATCATATGTGCTTTTGTATTTTTTATACATATTCCAAGTAATTTTTCCTTAAAAAAGACAAATACACATAGGAATGCCCTTGACATTACCTGGCATTTAAGCTAATTAATATTTTGCGCTGTCTTGGACATTTATCTGTACAATTTACTGCTCTGTAAGCTCAACGCTTATATCTGGATATCTGATCGTTCAGATATTACTAATAAAAGTTTTCCTTGCCTGATTCTCAAAGGTTCAAGTCTCCACAAAGAACGTGCTTGACTACAGACAGCTCCTGACTCATACTGTGCGATCCTGAGAACGCAGAGAACGAGAGCAGAGGGAGAAGAGAGACAAAGAGAGGGCAGAACACATAAAAGAGAGAAAGAGAATACATTTTATGCCATTATGATTGCCAACACTGTTTTCTCTGTCTTTGTTTCTCTCTTACTTGCGCTGGTCTTCTCCTTGGTCAGGTGGCGGTATGGCCAGACACTCGTCCATATGACCATGGAACAAGCGTAGAACATGGCCTCCAGTCAAATAACCTATTGAGGACATATATATTAAAACAGAGAACAAAAAATGGCTAGAAATATTGACGGCTTGGTACCAGAGAAGTGTGAGTGATATTTTTGGTGACTATCACGTATCATACATATACAGTGAAAGCTTTTACTGATATGTTATATTGAGTATTTCAGAATAAATTTGACAATTATACTGTTATAAAATCAAAATAGATGCCATGGATTGATTACTACTTGACTATTGTTGTCTAATCACAACAGATAGGACAAAGATCTGTGTAAAATACAACCTACTTTGCATTAATATCGAAAGCATTTATTTTTTTTCCACTATGCTTTGCTCAAATCACTTTGGTTGCTAGTGGGTGTTCCTATATTTAGTTCACTGTCATGGTTTCCCTGGTAGTGTCTGGCTAATGCACTATAGACATGAAAAGGACATAACCGTCACGAACCATAGGCTTATTTTGGCTTTTGGGGTTTGTGTATGCCTTCTTGTTATAGGAAATCGGAGGAGCTAAATGATCATTATCTATCAGCGACTCCATTATCTATCAGCGACTCCATCCTTATAGTTATTGTTTTGGTTAACAAAGCTAACTTGGGGCTAAAATGACCCCAAACATTTCTCGCAACACGTGTGTCCCCATTATTTGCTGCTTCAATTTCGCCAGCAATGTGCTAAAGACAAGGTGTCTTGATCCACATGACCACAAATGAAAATGTGCTCTAGCTGAAAGTAAAAATGTCCTGAGAGTACTTGCATATAAATCGCACACATGCAGTGCATTACCATCTCATAGGTTTCTGCCAACTTTTTAACAAGATATATGGAACTGAAAAACACAAACTGAGTGACTTTCAGATGCCATGTGACAAAACAACCCTGCCAGTGTGAACACAGGCTCAGGACCCAAATTAATTGCAAAAATTGGATTTGAAAAGAGTGATTAAACAAAAGCTCACCCTCTGCTAGCTCACAGCCTGAGCACACTGGATTCATGTTCCACAGAGTTTGCATGAAAGAGGCGTCTACCATCAAGTCCCCACTGGCATAGGACAGATGCTGCATGGACACAAAAATCACAGGGACTCATAGCCAACAACCCACCAAGATACTCAGAATTGCATACACATGCTGTAACAACAGTGCTTTATATGCCAGGAGATATGTGTGTGTGTGTGTGTGTATCCAAGACGAAGAAGCAATAGCAGGAAAAGATGAAGAAGAAAGAAGCCATGTCCTACCAGGTATCTCTCAGATGACACACTAACCAGGATCAGGTCATCTCCCACTCTGACCTTCTCACCTTCTGACCTCTGCTTGGATGCAGGATGGATGGTCCACCAGCATGCTTCACCTACAGTAAAGCCGTGCCACATTTCAAATACAGAGTCGTAACATCCCAAACCACACGTCCACATGCATTATAGAATAGACAGCTAACATTTACATTAAAGTGTCTTTCAAAAATATATAAGCATGTCAAATACTGCTTCTTTAAAATGTATAGTTTAGGAATCAGTGGGCTTTACTGACATTCTTTATGGTTAATCTTTATTCTTTAAAGTTACAAGCATGCTAATAATGCAGAATAAGATGAGTAACTGAGTTGTATATTGCAAATTTCCATGCTGTGTAACATCTTTATTATATAAATAAATACACTGTTTATCATGCCTGCATGTGGAGTCCCTGACTTAGCATTATTTGTGTACGGGTAGCTTGTTTCGTAGACATTTTGTTAACACCTATGAAGCCTCATAACTGTTCTCACATTTTTTTTTAACAGAGTGCAGAGTGTCTCATTTTTCAACCTTGTCAACGTGGCCTCCACAGAAATAATACAACAGCAACCTCAGTTTCCCTAAACAGGGGACACAACTGCACCAAAAACTGTGCTGCGAAAATATCAAACCGTATCAGAGGCATGAATGTTTCTGTGTGTGTACCCGTAGAGTCCTCCTGCAAGCCCACATCGAAGGCCAGCTTGTCCGTAAGAGAACGTGATGTGGTCAGGCAACTGAGGTACTACAATTCAAGTGAGTCAGAGTGTGTTAGGGAAATACTTCTGCATTCATATAAATGATCATTAGCACATACATTATGACAGTGGAAACTAACTATTTACCAATGTAATACTGTGATAATAAAAACATATTGTTATCAATCAGTCAATCTCAGGTGCCACTGTACATTAAAATTGCAGAATGGCTGAATGTTTTGTGGCTCACCATGCCAGAGTGGCTGTGTCTCAGCAAGATGGCATGGCCATACAGCAGTGTTCGATGGCCTCCTCCCTGAGAGGACTGGAGATGGAGAGCCGGAGGAGAGAAAAGAAAAGAATTAAACCAAGACATACACTCGTTCTCCTTCATACCTGGGAAAGGAGAGTGTAAGCATGGCTTTATGTGACTGGGTGGTTATAAATGTCTGTGAATATGTGTTTCTGTATGTGAATGTGCATATGTATATGTGTGTGTGTGTGTGTGTGTGTGTGATGCACTTGAATGTGCTGTGTACTGTATATGCCACAGCAAGCTCCTTTTAAAACGGATCTCGTCTTCATTCTTCATACATAAAAACAGAGATCAGTAGCAGGACAAACGATGAGAGGAGAATGTAAAACACACACTGAGGATCATGGGAAGGAAGAAGGAAGAGAAGCCGCACCAAGGAGAAATGGGCATCTCTTCACCTCCTGTCAAACTTGAAGGAAGTGAGTTACGGTACCACAGGAAGACCACACATGAGTACAAACAAAGGTCAAACAAAGGTCACAGTCCACACCAAACCGAAAGAGGCTTCCATGAGGTCACAAGTCACAATATGTGGTAAGTTTACCTTAAGGTTTAGGAATGAGAAGACACAATGATTATTGTTATTAGTGATTATCATCACCGTCACTATCACCGTAAACATCGTCATCTGTGTCAGTAGCATGGCTCGGGTGAGAGAGAGTATGCACACTGCAGGTCTCTGAGGTTAAGCACACCTTAATCCACCTGTGTGGGTCAGTGTGTTACGTCACCATATGTCGTTGTGTTGACATTAGCAGCGAGGGGATTTTCTCTCAGCACCTCAGCGTCAGACTTAATCCCCAGTGACACCACCCCTCCCTCCTGCTGGGACTTTCACATGCCATGCTATACTCATTATCACAGGACACTGCTTGTTTCTAGAGGCAGGTAAAACCCTGCTAATACCAATACGGATGTGCGCTCTCTCTCTCTCTCTCTCTCTCTCTCTCACATCAGATTAATACCCATATATTACTACTGCTGACTTTTTTTATCCTGGAACACTTATGTTCAGGTCATTTTGACATCAGAATATCAAAGTGAAACAGAAATGTTAAAAATAATGAGTCTTTTTTAAAATATAAACCAAAAAGATCTCAGGTACATTTGTCTTGCTTTCACTCACTTGTGGAGACTCAAATCCCCAAACACATCAAGGGCTTCTGTATGTCTATATGTTTCTATAGCTAATTTATGACAGGGGTGGACAAATTAGTAGCCATTAGTAGCCCAGGTGCCAGATTTCATGCCTGGGCTATTTCTTTATACATAGTTGCCCAGAGGACAGGTAGGTTCAACAACCGAAAGAAAAAGAAAAAGACTATAACTACAGCATGCACTACTGATCTCAGATCGCACCACCTGCTGCACTACACACATCAGCGAGATGCGATGCAGGTGTCTGAGTGAACAATTTTTTTCGTAGCCAGATTAATTAGTGTGCATGGAAGACCGACAATCTTTTTTGAAATCAGGGTTGTGCAGATTTCATGAAAGCGAGGAAAACTGTTATGTAGGCTGACTCTCCACCTATAAGTGGCGGTCACCTTGTGGCTAAATATATTGAGAGAAAATAAAGATGCTTGCTAGACTCAAATAATATGGTGTACATGTGATGTGTGGACAGAACACTGCCGCTCATAGCTGAAAATGTACTGCATTAGAACGTTGCTAGAAGAGGATAATCATAAACGTAAGAGTTTTTCTTAGTCTGTATTAATGCACTTGCCATTATTGTAATGGAATTATAATATTATTGTATTATAATAATGATTATTGCATTGCACCACTTTTGAACCTAGTCATTGAGGTTTCAGGGCAACCAAACCTGATGGGCTACCTAATGAATTGATGATTTGTCCACCCCTGTATGAGAGAAAGATATACTAGGCATTTTAACCTAAATGTTAGGTTTCTTTAAAACAGGAACTTTGCATCTACTGGTAATTAGTGAACAGAACATGTGGGTTAATCTGATGGGCTTCCTCTTCATGAGGAAACAACAGAACAGGTGAGAGGTGAGGGAAAAGAAAAGAAGGAAAGTAAAAAGGAACAGAAATGTCATGCTGTGTTTGACCTTAAGGAAGATGGCAAGTGTTTTAGTATTTAGTAGTGATTACAAAGCCATGATATAGTAAATGAAGACTTGTTATAAGTGGAAAAAAAAAGTAAAAGATGAGATGGTAGTTAGTGAAACGGTGAAGGTGCTGCATGAAATGGCGGTGTGGCAGGCACAAATCCAAAGAGGACCCTGTGTTTCTTTAGGAGATGACAATGTTAACAAATTGTGTAAAGAAATTCAGGGTTTTCTTTGAAATTTTTTATCCTTAAATAGCTTGTAAAAAAATATAGCCATGGTAAGCATTATGTGTGTGATGGGCAGGAGACTAAGGTTAAAAAGGGAGGTGTTTTCTAGCCTTGGCCACCAGGATTTTGAGCCGCTGGATCTCTCTCTCTCTCTCTCCCTCTCTCTCTCTCTCTCTCTCTCTCTCTCTCTCTCTCTCTCTCTCAGAGGAGTGTTTACTCGGGGACTAACTCTTGTCGGAAATGTCATTTGGAAATCAAATGAGATTCCGACTATACAGTCAATGTGAGGAACAGGTGTGATCAAAGCTGAGGAGGAAGAGAAGGCTCAGGGGAAAAGGACAGCAACTGCAGCACCATTTCATTTCATCTAAATGAGACACACTGGGAAAGAAGGACAGGAAGGAGTGGAGGAGAGGTGCTTAGATCAGATTGGGGTAGACAGATAAACAAAAGACATGTGCAAGGACATACCCACTGGTCCAAATCGACTGCCTACGGGCAGCAGAGAAAGGGACGAGGTGTCGGGGAAGAGAGAAAAAGGCAGATGAAGTTAAGTTACGCTAATGGAAGCTCTATAGATGGTTTGTCCAAAGGAAAAGACATGAACGTGCCTTACATCACCTCCACATACCCTAACGCAGCCCTTAAATCAACTCTAACTAGGAACTAAACCATAAATAAATAAATAAATAAATAAATAAATAAATAAATAAATAAATAAGAGCAGCTGATTAGATTATTAGTAAAGCGTAGCTTGTAATAAGAGATTACCCTGAGAGCTCTGGAGCTTCAACAGTAAGCTAGTAAAATACCTGTTATGACTTTTTTATAGTTCAAAGCCTGTTCTTTGTTGATTAAACATTTTGCAGCACGACTAAGCTGGGCTCATCACATGACAATATTCACCCAAAGACAGCATCCCAAGACTACACGCTTAACATGATCGTACCTCCACGCTATTAGGAACCCAGGCTCTGCTTAGCTCACGGATATGTGAATAACAGTCATCTAGCATTTCTCATTTCATCTTCTCTAACTTTTACTCTATTATTCCCCAATCCTCTGTTCCTTAATGTCTCTGGCTCTCACCTCCATCTCCATGGTGTTGGCCAGCATCTCCTGCAGCGCCCGCACCGAGAGCGACTGCTCCAGGATGAAGGCGCAGATAGCCAAGTCAGGGGGCACATTCTGGACAGGGGACAGAAAAAGTGTGTGAATGTGCAAAAATGGAAATGTACACTAGTACTTTTAAACTGCAGAATCATTTCACTTAGGCTATGGAACATCCTGTGTGAGAAGAATCACGTTTCTTGTATTAGGTTTTTTTTTTTTTTTTAATTTCCTGTTTAGATATGCCTGCAGGCTTTTTAATACCATGCTTTTATTTCCTTTAGAAATATTAGTCTGAATGATAGAAACCTAGAAATAGTTTACCATGCTTCACCTTTTTTTTTCGTTAATATTGTAAATTTCAGGGCTCTTTATCATTCACCTAGTTTGAAGCTTCCATTTTTGGCTCCTCAGTTTTCTCCAAATTTAGCTGTAGCCCATTCAAACCTACAAACTGAGCTGCCAATCTGAGAAGCTACCAATCTGAGAAGGTAAAGGGTAACACATGCTTTCTTTGACATGTGAGGAAGGAGAGCGCTAACTGCCTTCTTCTGTATATATGAGCTAATGCTAAATGGGAAGTCGGAAAACATGGAATTACATCACTTTCGACCTCTGTCTGTTCAAGCTACAAAGTAACATGTACACCTCCATTTTCCTTTTTTGTAGGCAGCAAGCTAGCAGGCTAACTTTGATGATTAATGCATAATTAAAAAACCATGTACAGCAAACTGCATACCTGATGTTATAGATATAACAATGTGATTATGCTTGAATGTCGCATAATAAAGCAAATATTAGTATATAAATACTAGTATATAATTAATTTAAAGCTAAGAAGTGCTGCTTTGTTTACTCTTGATGCTGTGAGCAGCCATGTTGATTTGACTCCACTTGCTGAAATCAGGGTTGAGTTATTGCGTTTTAGTCATATGCAGCATAACAGACACATGTAATTGGCTAGCACTGCTCTGATTGACAGAGGAGAAATTTAGACCATCCCTCCCACCCAGAGAGAAAGACAATTATGCTGTCCTGGACTCCAAATTATGGACAGCTGTGGCATTTTCAGGATTTGAACTTGAGACCTCCAGACAAAAGGGCAAATGCTTAGACAGTCGTGCCGTTCAAAAGACTTGCTTTAAATACTTGAGTATCTATGTGACCACTCTATTGGCATAAGCCAGAAGATACCTGGGCATTGGATGTTGTTTCAAGGAAGCACAATCGGTTCCCGAAGCCCTCACAAGACAGACACAGCTTGATCTGCTCCTTCAGGACAGTCGCTGTACACTGGAGCACCACCGTGTCATCCTGAGTTCGCAGAGCACCGATGAGAAAAAGGACACACGTTAGAAAAAATCAGTAGCATAGGACAAATAAGGCCAGACCTCATAACTGACAATGGTGCATGACAATGGGCTTGTGGTTAATTAATTCTCCTAATGTGGGACATTGATAGGGACTGATTTGAGCTGTTCTAACACACACACACACACAAACACAAACACACAGGCCAGTCCAGAGGCATGTTGGGGTGTAAATACACCAATAAACACTCCCAGGGCCAACTCTCCACCTGACACAGTGCATTCTCAGCTGTTCCCCTGTCACTCTTTATGTAAGAATACTATATCTCTCTCTCTCTAGACATCTTCTTTTTTTCTCTCCACTTCGAAGCATATAGTTTCATTCCCATGTAGGCTTGTGAGATCGTGTGTAACAAGCCATCTTCCTATTATTCCACCTATCGCTGATTGATAATAGTATCGCTTGTGGCTTTAATGGGAAAAAGAATCGGGCATGGCCAGACATAGGTAGTGTGTGTCATGTACATGTCATATCATTACAGTGGAAAAAATATTGGAAGCCCCTTAAGAGTCAGCTAGCTTTAGCAGTTAGTAAGTGCTTTTTTTTTTTTTTTGCTTAATTACCCATTGACAAGGTCAGGAATGCTGCAAACCTGACGACAAACAGAACGAGTTATTACATGTAACAAAGCTCATTATAAAATTCAAATAAAATTCTACAAACCAAGCATGCATGTACTCTGTGGTGAACAGCAGCTATTTGAATTCATGTATAGTGAAGTTGCCCTGATAAACAACTTTTTTCCCCTTAATTTAAACTTCCATTCATGTTTTGTAAGTGAAGATGTTCATGGCTTGCCATCTGTTTGGCAGCATTGACGAAGGGATCTAAGATGCAACAGAGACAGATGTTTTGTTTCTCTGCTCCGAACTCAGACAGCAGGTTATTAAGATTTGTATAAGATACAAAAAAACGAAACACATATTACGAGCTACAACACAGTTTATCTTCGTCAATCTTAAAGCTGCAGACACCATGCTTTCCGACAGACATTCAAATCGTTCAACTTGACAGACGTCACGATAGTTGGAATCTATCTGCGATTCCCGATACTATTGCTAATCGTCCCAAGCCTATTCCAATCTTTTATTCGCTATTTTATCAGATCTGAATCTAAATCTAAATTTCTGTCTCTCTTTAAAAAAAAATGTTACACACTGAAGACTTTTTTGGCTTTGTTTTTGCCACTCTTTATGGAACGGCATGTCTATTTCATGATGACACCACCATGACATATTTTCAATGACATCCTCATACATGATACACATACTGAAAACTTCCCCAGGTCCAGTTCCATAAAGCAGGTCTAATTTTCTAATGTTTTCTTCCTTTGGAATTAGTCCAACATTTATCTTCTGACAGCCCAAATCTGTCTTCTGAACTATTCCACACACAGGAAATGGGGACAGGGTGCCCTTTATTCTTTTCTACAGCCTCTACCAACCTCCCCTGATACACACACACACACAATGTACTGTTTCTAAAGCATTCCAGTTAGCTGTACCAGAGAGTTCTAAGTATTCCAGAGTACTTCACGTACAGTCTGTAAATACTCTGGGATACCTTTGACGCTATATATATATATATATATATTATCTTGTTGAGACGGCTGATGGATGAATCAGATATTTGGAGCCTTCTGAGTTAAATAGAAAGTAAATTACAGTAAATTAAATAGAAAGCTGCATACAGCTCTTGAACTGAACATACAGTATGTCAACACCGATGTCCTATGAAATACTGAATACTGTAGATGAAAAAATTATTGCAGTACTTTTTAAGTTTCAGTGTTGTGGTGAAGGAGAAGGAGTGTGTGTTTGTGTGTGTGTGTGTGTGAGAGAGAGAGAGAGACCTGGCCCTGATATGGAGATGAAGCAGTGCTCTAAATCTAAAACGAGCTAGCTGCTCCGGTGACTCACACTCCTCAACGGTTCAAAACTATCAGATAGCAGTGCAGTCACTGATGAAGGACGATAGGACTTATACGATTATACAAATTAAATACTATGGGCTCACAATGGACAAATCTTTTCTTTAAGCAGACATGGGTATGGATATACATTTTCACCTACATTGAAAAACACCCATATCAATATCACCTGAACAGAAACTCTCATACAGAAGGAAGACAAATAAGTCTATTAAGATAAGCTCATAGTTTAGGGAATGTAATGGATGTGCATTTAAGAATCATAAGCTTGAGTATCAAAAATTAGGGGGAAAAAAAGCATTAGGATTTGTATATGTTCTTCTGCATGTTGTGATATCAGGAGTGGACAAATTAGTAGCCTGTGTGTCCTGGACAAGCAGATTTCGTGGCCAGGATATCAGTATTTTAATCATAGTTGCCTGGTGAATGAGAAGGTTTAAGAACCAGAACGGTTCGATGCACCTCGATGCTGTAACTATAGCATATGTTTCCGAATCCCACTGCCTGCTGCACTATAGACATCTTCTGAGGATAGAACGTCTTAATTAGTGTGCATGGATGACATCTTATCAGAAATGGAAAACATGCAGGTATGTGGAAATACTGATGAAACTGAGCAAAATAAAGTTTGGCAATGTTTACGTCATAAGAAATTGGTAGCTAGTCAACTTGTTATGTGCCTGGACAACCAAAATACTGGCAGCACACTGGAGCTTTTATTTTTAGGTTAGATAATGATCAAAACAAATTTTCTTACAAACAGTAAACACAGAAAATCTAGTCTGTATCAGAATGCACACTAGTATTTTTTTTTTTTTTACCTAAATTGCATATGCTTTATTCATTCATTCATTCATTCAAAAAGCACTTTACCCTGGTCAGGTTTGGAGCACATTTGGCATATATCCCAGGAACACTGGGAGTGAGGACGGAATACACACTAGAAGGCATCACAGGGCACCATGCACACACACATTCACACCTAAGGGTAATTTAGAGTGGTCAAGCCACCTACTGGCATGTTTTTGGGAGATGGGAAGAAACTGGAGAACCTGGAAGAAACCCAAACAGACAGTCACCTCAGCTTAAGCTTCACCACCATCACCACCATGCCACTTGCATTTGCTTTAAAGGCTGAAATGATGTCACACTCTTACCATCGAAACATAGCATTACTTCAGGATGATGGATCTAACAGCTACTAACCGCTACTCTAACAATAGCCAAATGCTGAGTTAAAAGCTATATATTAGGATATGTGGTTTTTCATTTAGGTACAAAAAAATACAGTTATTTCAGGAAATGAGACAAGAGCCGAAAAGTACCACCAATGCCAAATTTCTTACTACAGTTATCTGTGCTGTTTTCACTGAGGAGGGAAAGGTACTGATGTGTCGTTTGCGAATGAGTCGACTCTTTGTGTCAGCAGCACTGTTTCAGTTTTTTTAGCTCAGCTCTTGGAAGTGAACATGGTGAACCAACTGGCAATTCCTAAGAGCCATTTTAATGATTTGGACAGCCAAGAAATAATGGTCGAAATTGAAATTATTTTCCAAATGGCTGTTATAAAGCATTAATATTCCTGTAAACTGTGTATGTTTCTGAAAATGTAGTCAAGCAAAGGTTGACTATACTCATGTAGAGTAGAAATACTCTTAAAACATGGCTTTTTAGTTTCTCGACTAAAACTACAGTACAGAGGAGAGTTCGTTCCTGTTTACACTGCAATCTTGTAAAAAAAAAAAGGAGAAATTTGGTTTCATTCAAATAAAAAGCTAAATTTAATGTCCATTTAAATCGATTTTTGCAGACTGTATTTTCTGAGTTGAAAAAAAGCTGTCCAACTGAGCCATTTCATGGTGATTATGTTTGTATTCAGAGCTAGCAATGCTGTCACTAAGTGGCATCATTTTATTTAAATATAAAGCTTCAAGGCTTAAAAAGAATGATGTACACAATGAATGAATATATTTTCAATACTTTACCAAGGAAGAACAATATTAAATGCTATGAAAATATTGATATCCGTAAGGCCACACATTCTCCATTGTGGAGTTTATGTTATGAATTTATAATAATGTTATGAAGTAATGATACTTCTCTCTTAAATGTTCCACCATGGTGCAACAGGACAGTGTGTGTGTTTCTGCTCTATTGTTCATAATACTAAAACCACTTAATTACATAAGCAGAAGCCTTTATTTGTCACATATACATTACAGCACAGTGAAATTCTTGCCGTTGCACATTCCAGCTTGTTAGGAAGCTATGGTCAGTCATGATACGATGCCCCTAGAGCAGAGAGGGTTAAGGGCCTTGCTCAAGGGCCCAACAGTGGCAGCTTGGCAGTGCTAGGGCTTGACCCCCAACCTTCTAGTCAGTAACCCCAAGCTTTAACTGCCTGAGCCTGAGTAAGCATACTCGGTTGCATGTACCATACATTGCATTATGTGCTCTTGACAGACTACTAGACAGAATAGCATGATAAAGAAATATGATATATGTACATTATTAATATTATGCTATACCAGCATCATAGGAGGGAAATATTTTAAGGTGCAATATGATAATATGAAGTAAAAATCTTTGTTTGAGCCAAGCCACCTACAAAATCAAAGAAATTCCCCAAGGTTGATACAAGGTTGTTTGCTTAAACAGAGCCCAAAGACGAGCACAGATGATCTTTTTTTTCTATAGCTCAAGTGTTTGGCTGATGAGCAGGGGAACACTGAGAGCAAGCCTATATAACTAAATTTACTAATCCCTAGTTCAAAGTTGTATGAACACATGGAAGCTAGATATGTTGACATGTACTAGACAAATACAACATTTCTGGACTATCAATATCAAAATGGAAGAAACAAAAAACTGGACATATGATTACTTTTGCTGACAAAAACAATCAGGTCTGCAAGTGAGCATGTCAGCAGCTTCACTACTGAGACATCCATGTGCAAAGCTGCATTCCTGAACACCCGAACTCACAGGCTTAGCCCCTCCTAACTTAGCCCCTTAGAGCTATGAGGGGATTTGGGGGATCTACAATGCTTTACATTACTCTCCACACACATCCAATAGCAATATGTTATTGAAAGGTTTCACAGCTCACCCAGATTAAGGTGAACAAATAGGAATAGAAAAAGAATAATGTCCATATGTGTGGTACCAAAGATAGGCTCAATGAAGATTAGAGAATAGTCAGCTAAGGCAGGTATAAGATTACAGCTAAGCCATATTTAGGACAAGATTCAAGTCATTTGACACTTAGAGACTTAATGTCATAAGAGGGAAGCAAAGGCCAGATACAAATGCAGTTAGAAGTTTTATTAATTGGACTGGCAAATAAATCCAAAACAGCATCCAAGAGATATGACCCAAAACCCAAGCAAAAGGTCAAGCGGAAAAGTCAGAAAACATCAGTATCAGGACAAAACCCAAAATCACAAACAAGGAGCAGAGCAAAATCAAAAACCCACAATGGAAATCAAAAACACACAGAAATCAAGACTTGGCAAGTTCAGGTAAGGATACACTGAGCGTTACTTCACAAAGTGGATGTGAAACTGGACTCCCTATATATTGTGTGATCATGAACGTGTTCACGTGTGTGCAATTAGAAAGCCGGTGACTGTGAACATGATAAAGTCCAGGGTGGTGGGAAGCGTAGTGCATGTCAGCCATGTTTGTATGCCACAGTGTATTCTGGGAAACAGAGTTTCTTGCCGATTCCAGAGTTGACCTGACACTTACAGAAAAAAGATCAATTAAAAACACATAAACAAGACCTGACTTCATTGAGACTTTAAGTTTGTTTAGTATTTAAGTTTTAATTAAGGTTTGATGTGAATACAGGACATCTTTTAAATTTTCTGTTATTTAACAAAGCAAAATATAATTGTTGATATGGTGAAGATTTCTGTAAGATGTTTAGTTAGCAATTATGGAAGGAGGCTCCAGTGTCAGCACTTTGTAACGGTCAGTGAGCTTTCCGCAATGGGAAAGTGCTGAGTTTTCAGCCCTTTATCTTTGTCTTTGCACTTTCTGGTTTCTCTACTGTAAAAGATACCAGGAACTAACTTGTTTCACTGATGGTATGCAGCATTAATTGTAATTTTAAATGGATAAAAGGTATGGCACACATTGTTCTTTGATTAATGAAATGTAATGGAATTGATGGCAAATTGCTGTCGTAAGAGAGGAACAAAACACTTCTGGACAAGCTGTTATAGGAAAATAATCAACTATGAAATTAGAATGTATGTGTTCACTATTTATAAAGGTAATAAAGCTCAGATAAATAAGTAAAGTTTAAATGTCTGTCTACCATCCGAGTCCATTATTTTCAGCTACACTGGTTGTTCTTTCGGACTCATTTGCATCCTCTCACTATTTACAGTGAGAGACTTTAGCAGGTTAAGAGCCCATGTGGTTTGGATATTCAGCCCAGAATGATTCACCCGAGTGTCAACAAAGTCTAAACTCTGTAGTGTGACTCAGTGGGAGGCAACCAAGTTGCTGTGATCTCAGTGGGTGCATGTGCCCACCATGCTACTGTCTAAAGAGACCTCCTAAAGTCAGCTACAGGTGGGTGGCATCAAAGGGACCTAACAAAAGCCAGCTACAGTCTCGTGTCTCAAAAAGATGAGAAAGGACTGGTCATTTATTTATTTATTTACTTATATTTCAGCACCAAGCTCTCAGCACATGGGCCAAACTATTACCATGTCATTCCAAATTATGGGTACTTCAGCTGAACAGCTAAAATTAAGACAAAATGAAGGCAAAAAGATTCAATAAGGAGTTGCATGCATGATGTAAGATGAGAAATGAAAAGGATCTATAACACAGCTTCCTTTATCAATGCTTTACACAGACTCCTAGATGCTTTTTAAGGCTCCCTCGCGCAGACAGACCAACATTAGTGACTTAGAGTCTGTACTGAGAGACAATTGAAGGATTCCCCCATCGCCAAATTGCTGACTTGGGTCTTCTTGTGCCAAATGTCCAGCTTACACCCACTACACTGACTACAACCCCGCCGAGATTGATGGAAAGATAGATGAGGTGGGTGGATGAGCAGAGGACAGAGCAGAGGGGGAAGAGAAGATGGCGCAGGGAGAAGTGATACAGGATGAGAGATGAGTTTGAAGGGATGATCTATTTAAAATGCTTTTTTATCCCTCGGAGTAATCGAAGCTAATAATCGACACTGCTCTTGGGCATATAGGACTTCCTGTCACATGTGCCCTAAACAGAATGTTACCTCCTCTATGGGTGGATGGCCAGTAGAGTCAGTCAGTGTGGTATTTATGAGGCCAGGAGGGTTTATTGCCCTCTATAGCACAACAAAATTCCAAATGACATTGCCAACTACGAGCAATTAGACAGCCAGGAATTGCCAAACCATGCAGACATTCTGATCAGTCCTACAGTTTTTGCTTACCCGACCATCATTTTACACATTTTTACACAACGTTACTGCTGAGGAAAATCTGCAAAACTAAAAAAAAAAATAAAAAGCTAGTTCCAGTTATAATCTACAAATAAACAGCCATTCTTTCACCAACTACTGCATTTTTCTTTCTCATGAGATTTATAAAACAAAATATTTTAGCTCGTCATATAATCGAGAAACTGGGAAGTCATCTGTCCTGAAGACTTCCAGCTTCTTCTCTTACTGTCACAAAGCACTGATGCTGGAGAGGTGTCACTATAGACACAATAAAGTAATAGAGCCAACACTTTAATATTATCATGTTCTTGCTTTGCAGCTAGACCTAATGTCAGAGCTGTTCTAGAAAATTAAATCAACACCTTCTAACCAATCAGGATCAAGAATTCAACAGTGGTATAAATATAATTACCCTAAAGCACCATAGTGAAACCATGGCAGTACCATGAATAGATAAACATAGTTACCATAAAACACCAAAGTATTAGGGTTTAATATATATTAAGTATAGCTGCCATAGTTATCACTCATGGCAATATCATAGTTTAAAATATGTTACCAAAAGCATCATAGTATAATCACAGGAGTGTTATGGTTTAATAATGTACTACCTACAGTTACAATAAAGTACCTCTGGGAAATTATGGTAATATAATGGTTCAGAGTTGGATATCAACGGTTGAACCCAGCATGAATTGTAGTGAAAGAGATAACACATACTGAACAACAAAGTTCTAGCATCCGTGCTTGTATCTAGACTGCAAGATTTGAAAATAGCTTTGAAATTAGAGTAAATTACGGCAGAAGCCGGAACAAACCGCACTCTTCTAAGAGACGCTGCCATACTGAGTAAGGAACACACTTAAAATACAGTCTGGAATGTGTGTGTGAGTGAGAGAAAGAAAATAGAAGATAAGGCACACAGTAATAACTGGCTTAGGCTGTATGTGCTGAGCAAAGTGAAACTGAGAAAATTGACTCTGGTCTTATGGCTTGAACTCTCAATCCTCATCTGACAGGAAAGAGCTTTTTCGTTTTGCTCCACCTCTTGATGAAACATGAATCTGGCTTCTATCACACTTCCAGACAACAACATCACGATTGTTCACCAAGTTCCTAAGTTTTACCTCATTTTTTCACATCTCCGTCACCTCCTCCTTCTCCTCATTCCCCTGTTCTCTCTCTCTTTCTTCCTCTCTCACTCCTTGACTCTATTTCGGTGACTGCACCTGTCACTCCCGCATTCCCTTGCACTGCTGACTGGCAGATAGTTAGGAGGCACGCTCACACCAGCTCAAACTTCTAAGCATGAGAAGTACACTCACTAACCACTGACTATACACAACATAGAGCACAAGCCCAGACACATAGCACACATTTACATATACAATTAAAAAAATGCCCACTGAGCAAAAGTTAGACAAATTTAATAACCTAGTGTCTAATAACTATATCAGATATCATGTGTGTAAAGTGTGTTTATTAGGTGTGTAATGCAATGACAATCTGTATCCGTATCGGTTTGGTGCTCCACATATCCTTATGTGTGTTCAGATTTAAGTTAAATTCTGACTCTGATAGTTCCTCAACCTCAGCTACATCCCTTGAGTTCATCATTGGTGCGTAGGACTGTTTCAAATTCTGTGTATGCAGTTGATTTTTGTTCCCACTGATATTTTCAAACAAATTTAGGTAGTTCTATTTTCCAAAATATAAAGAAAACTAGTAGTCTAACTTAATCCGCCTTGACCCAGACCAGGCAGTTACTAAGGATGAATGAATGAATGAATGAATGAATGGTGTAAATGCATCATGCAACTTTTTGTTGTGTCTCGTGGGACGCTTTTGAAAAAAAAAAAAAAAAAAAAAAAAAGGAATATTTATATAATTATTTATTTATTTTTATGTTTTTTTAAATATTTTTTTTGTTTTTATTATGCATAATGTATTCATATTTTGTTACATCATGAATATTTAACTTAATTATTAATGTATTTTGTGACATAGTACATTAATAATTATTATAATTGTAGTACTATCAGGAGATAATAATTATCTTTTTCACATCTATGAACCTACCAAAACAAATGTTTATCCCTTATAAATGGTCCAAAACGCATCCAACTTTTAAAAAAGGTTTTACTATTTTTTACTATTGCTATCTATTCTTCAAGAATAGATTTTAAAGCTCTTTTATTAGAATTTAAGGCTTAATCGTATAGCACCTATGTATTTAGCCTGACAGCTTACATTCTCAATCAGTTTTTAAGATCCATGCTGCTTTGTGGAGCATTTCTCTCTATTTTTCTCTCTGTTATTAACAGAAGAAATTGATGTAGTTTCTAATCTCCAGGTCAGAGCTGGGAAGTAACAAAGTGCAATTACTTTGTTACTGTACCTAAGTGTTTAAGCTTCTGTAATTTACTTGAGTTTTTCTTTCACCTAATACATCTGACTTTTACTTTCTACATTCCAGAAGAAAAATCTCTCTTTTTCTGCTCACTACATTTTCAAACATCACTACATTACTCCACAATCATATACTTGTAAAGTCATAAGGTGACTTTTAGTATCAGGTGGCTTCCAGGAGTTGATCTACATGAACAGATGTGACAGTGAGAATAAAACCTAATACCCATCATTATAAACTATCTGCTGCTACAGACACTTTGTATTTATCACGGAACTTTGTATGGCGGCAGCTTCTAGCATTGTGGTTAGCATTTTGTGGATTGTTTGTATGGTCATGATAATAAGTTATTATCATGCTAACTAATATTTGAGAGTTTAGGAATACAGCTGTTTTTAGATCGCTAATGTTTTCCCATGTCCCTTGGTCCCTTGGTGAACGAGGCATTAATTTATCATCAGTAAGTAAAATCAGTGTGTGATTTGACAATGAAGTAGATGTCTTTTTCTTTTATGAATCTGTCTTGTATTTTTAACTTGATACTTTAATTAAGTTTATGACTTTTCTACTTTAACCTGAGCAAAGGATTTTATTTATTTTGATAAGTAACTGCATTTTTTTTTTTATACTTGAATAAAGAATTTCGGTACTTCTGCTATGGCACGTGGAATTCACTACCTGTTTAATTCACCAATAGACAATTAAAAAGCAGTTTGACACAGGTTTATTTGTTTTTAATTAATTTGTAATTCATTGTATTCTAGTTATGTTTACTTGCTTATTATTTACAGCCTTTTTAATTTTTTTGTTGCAATTATTTACAGCCTTTTTAATTTTTTTGTTGCAAGTTCTTATTTTCATTACTTAATCAATAAACTCACTTTACATTTTCAGAAATGTCATTATTTCCCCCCTTATAATGTACCTTGAACTGCTCATTATTATTATTATTAGTAGTAGTAGTAGTAGTAGCAGCAGCAGTAGTAGTAGTAGTAGTATGCCAACTTCTCTGTAAACACTCAATAATTAATGCAGTCATTAAGCAGAACGGTGAATGAGTTCTGTTTTTTTTTTTAGAATGATGAAGGGGTTCATATTCATTGCTAAATGAATATGAAGGGGTTAGGTGTTCAGCAGAGATGTGTGCATTGTTATTCGTCTGAAATCTAAGAAAATATGAAGGGAGAACCTCATCGCTGGGAAATGCAACAGTAAAAGGATCATTTTCAGGGACTGAGACTCGGAATTAATAAGCTGAAGCTACAAACAGTGCATCATTTATGAAAAGCTGGAATACCCTAGGAAGAGAATAATGGAATCCTATTTCGTACAAAATAAATCATATTTCTTATGCCCTTAGGTTCTGTAAATGATGAGATATGAAAAGATGTTGCTGGTGCAGCTTTAATGCTTAAAGCCAGACACATATCAGACGACATTGTTTTCCTGACACCGGCTTAAAAAAAGCAGATGAGTAACATATCTAGAGAGAATATTTAATGTTTGTTTAGAGATGACTATCAGTCATAATTTCGCTTAAATTGCAAATTGAACTCTATTATTACTCAAATACAGCTGCAGGAGACTGTCACATCGTACATCATACGCATGCAAGTTTCAATTACGCACTGATCTCAGCACGTTAAAGGAACATGATTTAAAAGCATGCAGAGCAACAGCTGAGAGCACCTGTTTATTGTGTTAGAGCTGATCATGACACCGGATGAACACCAGTGAAACAGGTGCTTGTACTTCCCCTCTCTCTCTCTCTCTCTCTCTCTATCTCTGTCTCTGCCTCACTATACCCTGGTCATGTGTGTGCTCAGCAAAACCAAACCCTAACACCCAGTTAGAATAACTGTCTTTATTTAACTGAGATCACAGGAGCACTTAAAGAAAATAAACCCTTTTATATCTGGAGGCTAGTGGTGTAGGCAGGAAAGAATTTCAGGAGCAGGGTGAGGAAATATACTAAATAAAAATCTCTGCATATTGATAAGTGCAATGCGCTCATGCATTTAGGGTGGATGCCATGCCACACAGTAGTAAGGGTGGTGATGGTATTCAGAATTTGTTGCTTAATCATTTAAGGCATGATCTAACATCAACCAGTGTTGCTTTATTAATAGCATTGACATACACAGCTGTACCTCTGAAAACGATTAAAATAAGATGATAATATTAGGGGAAAATGAAATCTTATAAAAAAAAAATTATAAAAAAGCATATCTACCCTTTTTTGTCATGCTGCAGTAAACGTTCAGTACTTCATTGGCTGCCATGTCAATATCTCTATACTCATTACATCATGATAACATCATCATAAGACAGTTTCTGAGGAAAATCTTTTATTTGATACACATATAATCAGCTGCACTGTATAGGTGCTATATTAAGAACAATTTTACTACCAAGCATTTGGATAAATCCCTCCATGCTACGCCTCTGCTGGAGGCGGTGTGCTACATTGGACATTTTCTACACATCTTTACATTCAACCAAGCTTCATTTACACGTTTTCCTTAGGGTGCGAATGTGCACACTCAATAATACTGAGGTAAAAGTAAGATGGAGAGGTGTGTTAGGTGGAGCACGCCTCTGCAAGACAAAAAGCACCACACTTTACCAGTCTTAAGTTACTAGAACGTTTACTTTTCCTCTCCAAGCTGCTTTCTTCTCTCCATTTTGTGTATATGAAATAATTCAATAGCTTAGAAACATAGGCGCACACACATGTAGAATCCTCCGGAAAGATTCAAGCGATGAAGAAGTAGGACACAAGCTTTCTTGCTCTCCTCCCCCTGAGTGTCAGGCGCTTATAGTGGCAAAACTATAAAAAGAAGCGTGTGTTATAACCGAGAGCCTGGACACCCCCGAACATTCTCCAACATTTCTGTTAGGGGTGATCATAATGACAGCGTATCATGATATGGAAAAGGGAAATAGTTAACCAACAGTTAAGCAATCACTGATAATGATAAAAGCATTAAAAAAAGAATTTTCAACTAGGTTTTAGTATTTCTACAACAGGGTAGCCTATTTTTTTAAAGGACAAACATGCCAAAATAGAGCGATATCCTCATAAAAGTTCCAATTTAGCAATATCTACCAACGGTGCAATGCTGCTCCTGTCCTGCATGTCATTCCATGCTGTCCTCTTTAAACGCAGAGTGGCAAGAAATTGTCATGATGTACAGAAACTACATTTTTCATACTTCACAATGTTCCAGGTTTGTAAATATCATGTCTCTCTCAACACTTACTCCAACCTAATTTGCGTCATAGTGCTAAAAACTTCCACCACACACATCTGCTTGTTATAAATCATCTTCCAGCATGTATGAAGTGTGTCACCGCTGCGTATCTTGCTCTCATAATGTCATACAGCTCTCCAGAATGTAATACAAGCTAATTCATTACACTGACAATTCAAATGTGGGCATAAGAATCACTCAGTAGAGAAACTATTAACTATCATAGCAAGGACACGCACAGGGGCATCATCGAGGCCCTGTGTTCATCTCCACAATGAGCTACGCAAACAAAGGCTACTTCAGTGTTATTAGCTCCACCTTTTTTTTCCATCATTTAGAAAAATGCCATTTGTGGTTTTGTCATTCTGAACGGATTTACTCCCAACACTGGCATTTGTGTTATCAGCTTTCATTATTGTTTATAGCCAATGTTTGTCCAAAGGCTCAGACAATCCAGACATGCGTTTGCACACATTATTACTGCAACAGACGCTAAACAATTACCCAAATTCTCCATCATCTGTCATAGAGTACACAAAGACCCACAACTCATTTCCTAGTGAAGTTTATCTACTTTCAGTCTGATATTATAAAGAATTTGTTGCAGGTGTCATAAAAAAAAGCACACACACACACGCTTCTTTATATTAATCTTTTACATTTTTATACATTTTTCTCCTCCTTAGTATTTTTTCCCCCACATAATTTACCTTTTTTAATTACTTGTAATATTTATTAATTTGTTTTATATTTACTGAGG
>CM075008.1:25447019-25460326 GCA_037576675.1 Pangasius sanitwongsei
GGCCAGGCCAAGTGATTAGGACACCTGATTCTGATAATTTGGATGGGTGACCGAATACTTTTGGTAATATAGTGTATCTCTGGAAGTGTACTGCAGAGAAGTACACAATTCTTCCTGACATATTCTCAAACTAATTGATAGTTTTGATGATGGTGATGGAGAACACTGTTGAATGTGTCATTCCATAGCATATGATTTGCAGCATTTCTATCCTCATCACATCATTGTTGTCCTGGAAGAAACCACGGCCACGGCCATAGAAACACTTCCTCAATAAAGGTGATTAGTCAGAAGCATTTTGCATTAATTTGCAGTAATACAAATTAATGAGTAATTCACACTAGGAAATAAGGCACTTATTGAGCAACAAGAGCTGTCAGTACCACACACAGCTGAAAATGTAGAACCTGGTTTATAATTTGATGATGATTGATAATGACTGGCTACTGTAAGTATCGGAGTTTACAAAATATCAGAGCTCTGGGCATGTAGTACTCAGTAATAATTACAACTGTTACATTTAAATTATTATTATTTTAAATTATTAAATAATTAAATAGACTCCTCAATACCCACAGACTGGACTTACACTAACCCAGACACACATACACACATGCACACACACACACACACTTATACTCAGCTGACCATCATTCCACTACCTCTGCAATCTTTGCAAATTTCTTTCTTAAATTGCTGCAAAAACACCATAACGAAATATTGTATTGACCACCTGCATTTTTGCTCCTAATTAGTATGTTATCTTTACGCACTTTAAAGTCCTTTAAAGTGCCTATTGTCCTGTTTAGTAATTGTTGTACTGTCCTGCGTCATTTGCTCACATTTGCAGATGTCTTATTTAGTTCTGTGTAGTCTCATGTAGTTCTGTGTTTTATGTAGCGGCATGGTCCTGGAGGAACGCTGTTTCATTTCACTGTGTACTGTACCAGCGGTATATGGTTGAAATGACAATAAAGCCACTTGCACTTGAACTTGAAATTCAGGATAATTGTTTATAAGGCTACATGACATCTACATAAGCTCTTAATGACTATGTCAGGTGTAATAGCAGTCAAACAAGTCAAACACAACTTTAAACACAACTCAGTAAAGATCCGTCAGAGGAAAAATGAGAACAAAAGTCTGCCTCCTGCTGGAAAAAGCCAGTTGTCAACTGTCATGAAGTAAAGTGTTACCAGGACTGTAGACCCGGATGAAATGATCAGACATAAATACAGTGGCTTGCATTAGCTTTCAACTATTCTGAGGTCTCACAGCAACAAGGCCGATCACGCAATCATTGTTAAAAATGTTATGCTGTTTTTATTTGTATTTTATTTTATTTTATTTCAGTTTCAGGTTGTAACACAACAAAATGTGGAAGTGTGATTACTTATGCAAAGCACTCTGTGCACACCAACAAAAGCTTTATTGCTAAATTGCAATTTATTGAAATTCTGAGACTTAATTATGACATTTTCCTGAAATCCATGACATTTGCATACATATTGGTTTGGTTTGGTAAGATTAATTTCATTCATTAGGATTTCTTAGAATCTATTTTATATATTTGCCTTTATTGCATAAAGCTAAATCTGGACTATTGGACAGTCCACAATACAGAGAGCTTTTAATCAGAGGCTGACTTCTACAGCACATACTGTAGCACATTGTAAAGCACATACTTTAGCTTCTGTAGCTTCTGGTTTACATGAGAAGATTACTTGCTCTTGACCACTGACTAACAGTATTAATTCTCTTAGCCTTTAAGCTCTTTCCCCCAAAACCCCACTAACGTGAGTGGCTGAAATGTTAGAAATCATGCAGGAGTAGTATATGGACATGGACAGGCATTAGGCCTGTTGGGAGCCATGCACAAAGATACAAGGACATTTCTTTTCAGTTTATTGGTATACATGTTCTTCAGTAAATTCAATTAGCCTATTAACAATATGGCCATCACATGCCAATCAACCTGAGTGAGGCGGAGTTTCCTTTCCGCAAACAGCTGTGTCTCAAAACTGGATTCACACAAAACGTGAGCAGCATGTTAAGAACAAGGGTCTGAGGACATATCCGAAGTTTGTGGCGTGGTCAACTATAGGAGGCGGAGTTAAATTCGGACAACAGCTTCACAGGATCGGATCAGATTGGAATTTGGGAGACTGTATCGGTATGCTAAGGTGGAATTCTCTATCTAATGATGACCAGGTTACTGAAAAAAAATCCATCATCGGCCAGTCAGATTTCAGCAGATATCTGACAGGGTTAGCATTGAGCAATTGTTACAAAACTTCAGCAGTATGTTCGTGTCTCGTCTGGGAGCAATAATTACAAAATGTGAGTTTGGATCCCACATATTGCCACTTTCAGCTAGAAGGAAGGAGGGAGGGAGGAAGAGAATTTAACACTTTCAAGACTAAGGTCAAAAATACAGAAATTCAAATCACTGAAATGTCATTCAATAAAACAGAAAACTGTCAACAACCATACACATAAATCAAATAAGGCATAGTGTTAACTGTATTGTTTGATTTACATGTACAAAAAATGAATTACAAGCCACTGAAAAGTATTGAATTCAAAAATTCTTATTTTGCTATTATAGTCAAACATCGTTACATTGTTCTTAGTGTTTAATTGTAAGAATGTGTTTGTATTTATATGCATTATTCAAGTTTATTTTCAATTCATCAATTCACTCATTTTATATATTTGAGTAAATATAAATAAGTTGTTTTACTTTCACGTTAAATGCTGTTATGCAAACACATTTTTCTTTGACACACATATATAAATTAAACTTGAAAGCAAAATATGTCCAGAAACCAGAAACATGTCATAAAAATCTGAAAAATTACTTAAATAAATAAACATTGAAAAAAATGGGCACATTATTTTTCACAAAACTTTAGGAGTTATTAAGAAATCTTCATGGTTACATACATCGTTAAAGAAGATTACTTTTAGAAAGCTTTTCCTTAAGTCAGAGTTTCTGTTTCTTTAGTAGTCTTCATGAATTTTTATTCTGGTGTTTGATGAACCAGCGAGTGGGTCGCAGGTCGAGCCTAAGCTGCTCCATCACCCACGTGTCTCTCTGTGCCCCCTCCATAAACTCCTCCAATGAAATCTGACCTGCAATATAAGAAAAGCACCTTTGGAGCACAAATATGAGATTGCACTACTGTGAATACACACTTTAGAATTCTGAATTCTGATTTTTAGACTGTCCCTTCGTCTATCTATCTAGCTAGCTAGCTAGCTAGCCTTCTAGTTAGCTAGCTATCCTTCTAATGGTTGTAACAAGCAGCTATTGACAAAGAACCACTTTGCTACTTGATTTGGGAACTTACCATCCTGATTTAGATCAACAAGCTCAAAGATCCTGTCACTTATCTGATCTGGATTGAGTTCTTCAGAGTCTGAAGAGTTCTCATAGTTTCTCAATTTGTGGATGATCTAAAGACAGAAGTATTGTGACAATATGGTTAAACATGCCCATGCTGTAATGAATCAATTACAAAATTCATTTAAATGCCATTCTGGTTGAGAATGCCCCCTCCATATACAATGGGGTCCAAAAGTCTGAGACTGCTAATGAAAATGCTTCTGTTTGGCATTCTTCATTTTTCGATTTAAACCAAAGGGTTTCAGTACAAATGATATTATCAACAACAACTTGAGTGAAATGTAGAAAATCTTCAGTGAATTCAGAAATATTCACATGAATTTCAGAATTTCCTAGTATCTGGTATGTCCCATGTTTGCTTTAATGACTGTGCACTTGAAAAACCTGATGATCTATGTTAGGTCAGATTCATCGCCATGTCATCTAAACATGTGCTTCAGTGGTAGGTATAAGACTCATGGAAAAATCTGTCCTTTTATACAAAGGCGTTAACATGGTCAATATCACAAATTTGCTTAAATTGTATATTCAGTAGTCAAGATGTTGCACATTTCCTTTTTATTTTTAAAATTCCAAAACTTTCTGTTCTTTGTTATTTATCCAGTTTTACCAGATTAAAATTAAATTAAACTTTTAGACCCCATATATATATATATATATATATATATATATATATATATATATATATACTGTCCACTTTAATAGGAACACCTGTACACCTGTTCGTTCATGCAGTTATCTAATCAGCCAATCATGTGGCAGAAGTGCAATGTATCAAATCATGCAGATACAGGTCAAGACCCGAGATGGATGGGCTACACAATGGGCAGATGAGCAGAAAAGCTTCTCAAAATGCACAATGCATCAAACCTTGAGGTGAATAAGCTATAACAGCAGAAGACCACATCAGGTTCCAGTCCTGCCTGCCAAGAACAGACTCACCCAAACTGGACAGCTGAAGACTGGAAAAAAAAACAGGTGATATATTTTTTTAAATCTTCAACTGTCCACTTTCGGTGAGTCTGTGCCCATGATAGCCTCAGATTCTTGTTCTTGGCTGACAGAAGGGGATCCTGATGTGGTCGTCTGCTGTTGTAGCCCATCCACCATCCCATCCTGATGTGTTGTGCATGCTGAGATGCTTTTCTTCTCACCACAGTTGTAATTATAGTGATTATACGAGTTACTCTATCCTTCCTGGCAGCTCAAACCAATCTGCCCATTTTCCTCTGACATCTCTTATCAACAAGGCATTTCTACACACAGAACTGTTGCTCACTCAGTGTTTTTTTTTTTTTGTTCCTTGCACCATTCTGTCACTCACTCATTTTTTTTTGTTTGTTTGTTTCATGCACCAAACTCTAGAGTCTAAAAAAAATCCTAGCAGATCAGCAGTTTATGAAATACTCAAACCAGCCCTTCTGGTACCAACAACCATGCCACGGTTAAAGACACAGAGATCACACTTTTTCTTCATTCTGATGTTTGATGTGAACATTAACTGAAGCTCTTCACCTGTATCTGCACGATTTGTTGCATTGCGCTGCTACCACACGATTGGCTGATTAGATAACTGCTGTTTCAATATTACAGAGAAAGAAAGTCAGAATTACCTTAATTACATGTGCCACCTCCTGTCTGTCCAGTCGTCCATTTCCATCCCTGTCATAAACTTTGAAAGACCACTTCAGTTTATCCTCAAGCTTGCCACGAAGGACCAGATGCAGTGCGGCCACATACTCCATGAAGTCTATGATGTTATCCTGACAAAAACAGGGTGCACAATGGGTCAAATGTTAGTCTGAGACCAAAATTTGTATTCGTTTAATCAAAGATGTGATGGTGTGAGCTGGCCTGACACGAAGTGGAGTTACATTTATTACCTCGAAATTGATTAATTTCCTATAACAGCATGTCCCAAATTCTTCTTATACCACAGCAATTTGCCAATGATTACACTTTTCTATTAATTAAACAATAACACATATTTCTATCCATTTATAGTTACAGTAAATGTTGCAGAACATCTGTGAAACAAGCTAGATCCTGTTATCACTCACATTAGTCCCTGACCAGTCTCTTTTTTTTTATCTCTCTTGAAGTCAAAAGTGCAGCTTGTGACATTTCCAAGAAACTGCAAACTGAAAAAAAAGTAAAGTCCTAAAGTCGTTCACCTCTTAAAGAACTTAAAGAACTACAGTCAGAGCTGCTGTTATAGAAAATAAATAAACACCTTCTGACCAATCAGGAAAGAGAATTGAACAGTGCTGTGATATAATAATCCATAATTAATCATGTCTGGCTATAGTGGCCTTACATTGCTTCAGATAAAACATCCTCTGTGAATCAGCTCATATTTACCTTCATGATACTTACATGATTGCTATCAAATGATCTAAACAAATTCTCCATGTAGGCAGATTCTTCAACAGATGAGTCACACGTGATCCCAAAGATCCGTTTGAATTCATGCAGGTGCAAGTTTCCACTTGGGCACTCATTTGCAAACTTCTTGTACATCTCCTGGATCTGAGAAAGAGCTACTTCACTGTTCTCTGTGCTCTGCAATTGTCCCATTATTCCGTGAGACAGCTGCAGATTTACGCAGGTAAATTGGCTTGTGTAAAAATGTTCAGTTGCGTTTCAATTGTCCATGATGATCCATGACATTCTAGCCATTGTCTCTTGACAGTACAAGATGAAGTGAGCCCCTTCACTGCTGTTACTGGATTAACTCTTGAGTGCTCAGTATTTTTAGACACAGATTCCAATCCAATTTTGTACATCTTGTACAATCTAGTACATCTCCAGTCCAGTGTTTCAGTTGTCTCTGCTTACAGTAATCCCCAGCTTGCATGGTAGAGGGTCCCTTAGAAGGAAATGTATTAGATTCTCAGAGTACTCATCTACCAACAATCACTAATAAATGACAGAAACTTAACAAACCACTAAAATTTCTATAAATTTCTCTGAAGTTAAATGACTTAGTTATATGTGCAGTGGACTTTGAAAACCCTTTCACATGGGGAAATATTTATATAATATAAATATAGAGTTCTAAAAACTACGAACTGAAATATGTCTCAATTGTATTTCAAGTAGTGGCAAAATTCTAGCATTTTAAATTCTGTTTTAGTGGGAAAAGGGAGGAAATATTTAAAGATTACACTCCTACTGTGGTGCATCATGGACATTTTTACAGCTGGTGTCTGATTACCGGGGTAAAAAGTAACAAACTACTCTCATGTACTCTCATTACAGTACTCAAAGACGTTTTTTTTTTCAGCATAATTAGATCATAGTACCTTTACTTGAGTAAATAAAACATTAAACTTGGCTACATTTAATTTTGATCAAGAGGAAAAAGGTAATAATAAGCTAGCTAGGCAGCTACAGTTAGCTTTGTTTATATATTGTTGTGTTCACTTCAGAATAGCTCACTTGGTTGGTTAGCATAAGAACAGAATAGGAAATGGAACATTTTCGGATTAGGTGTGTCACTTCCAGACATTTCTGAAAGTAATTTGCAAAGTAATTACTTTGAAGGCCATTACTTTTCTTGAACATATGTAACTATACAAAACTTGTTCAAATTGTGACATTCAATGTATGAGCACATTACATTTAGCTGGCAAGGATAAACAATTTGAAAACACAATTCATAACCACAAAGTATATGCAAAGCATACACTTTTTGTTTCACAATTCAGAAAGTGTTTAATATCTGGGCAAGGGTCACTGATACACATGCTACGATAACAAATACAGCAAGTAGCAGCAGTCAAAACATTTTCTTTTTTCCAATATGAGATGGCATCTGCATGGAAAATCACAGATGTGTATCTAGATGGGACTAAAAGGGTCAGGTGACTTTTGAGTTTGGCCAAAAAACAGTAGGAATTCAGCCTGTAATTTTTGAAGGATGAAGAATAACAGCGACAAGGCCAACCCAGACAGAAAGAAAATCACAGCAGTGCAGCTGTAAAATAGGAAATTACCCCAGGACCCTATGTAAATTTAATCCCAAATAGGGCTTTAGACATCTTTACGTTCTCGGAAAAAATGGATATTTACTGTACCTTTCTTTGGCACTGGAGTGGGAGTTTATCTTTTTTGTCTTCTCTACCTCTAGTATGTATGTTTCACTTGGTAATGTCGATATAATGTATCTTATAAAAAGATTTAAGCTACACATTCCAACTGCAATTACCTTTTAGAGTAATGGTTTAAAAGTACACACTAGATTTCCCTAGAAAAGGGCACATCTAGTGTGTACTTACTATATAAGGTATAACAGGTGTACGCTTGAAGCTACCACTCCAGTGACAAAGGAAAGTACAGTTTAGTACCCATACTTTCTGAGAGTACAGGCAGCCTGTTTTGTTAAACAGTTAATGGCAACTGTTAAAGTTCTAACTTCATCTGATTCATTATTCAACATGATCTTTGCAGGAAGATAGGCCGGGCAGGACTAAAAAGTAAATAAAAAAATAAAATCCACACAAATACTGTATATTAATGGTTTCTTAACGTAGCAGTAGTAACAACTGATGGGTTTTCCCAGATCACCACACATACTGTACCTAACACATAAAACTTTTCCAGTCACACTTTGAGATGCCATCTTTTAAAGAATGCATAAAAACGTGTGCACTACTTATTCCTCGTATAATAAACATTTTTATTCATGCATACAAACCATTATGCAAATTATTACAATATTCTATTTAGTTGGAGTCTGTTAGTTTAACTGAATTTGATTTATTTTCTCCATCAATAAGATCAAGACAAAGATCCTGGTTGTGTACGTGAGGAAAGCAACAGTATGACACACAGCCAACTAATCCCTGAGTTATTTTGATCCCTCCTGTAACGTCGTGGGTGCTTTCTCAGGCAAATCCGCGGCCACCTGCATGGTCCTTTATAGTACGTCAGTTCTGTGCAGGCAATCAGCACTAAAGCACGGCACCTGCGCACGCCACTAAAACCCGTGTTTTTGTCAGTCAGCGTGTGGACATAAGTCTGTGCTGTAACCAGTTAAAAGACAGGGGCCTTCCTAGGTAGGGGGATCTGGGTTGGCCCTGAGTGCGGTCCCTCACACCTCCCGGCTCTTCTTGTCAGCCACCCTTCACTGGGGTAAGGGCAAAGCCAGGTCTTTATTGACGCAGGGGCTGCAGGGAATTTCATTGATGAGGGCTTGGCCCACAGCCTGGGGTTGCCCCTGGAGGCACTCGTGCATCTATTATCAATCTCTGCCCTGGATGGGCATAGCACTGGCCTCTGGTCCCGTAACCACCCAGACGGCACCGGTCACCCTACGCATAGGGAGCCACACTGAGCGGTTGGCCCTACATATCACCATGGTTCCTGAGCTACGCCTTATGCTGGGTTTCAGGGAGCATGGCTGCGGGAGCATAACCCCCGAATCGTTTGGTCCACCAGTTCGGTCTCCATATGGGGGTCTCAATGTACTGTCTTGTACTGTCTTGTGCTGTCGGCACATGTTTGCACTTGTGCACTTTATGTATAAATTATGTAGTCCTTTGTAGTTCTGTGTTGTTCCGTGTCGTCTTATGTAGCAACTTGGTCCTGGAGAAACGTTGTTTCATTTCACTATGTACTTGTATATGGCTGAAATGACAATAAACTCCACTTGAACTTGAACTTGAACTTGAACAATGCCCACACAGTCTTAGAGGCATGAGTAACCCCTCCTCCACCTTTGGGGAACCAGTGGACCTTTCAGGGGTACTGGAGGACTACTGGGACCTCTGAGAGGTGTTTTTGAAGCGCAGGACCCAAACGTTTCCACCCCATAGGCCCTTCAACTGAGGTATCAACCTGCTCCTGGTGGCAGCCACTCCCAGGGGCAGGTTATTTTCTCCCAAACCACCAGAGCATAAAGCCATGGATTAATATATCCAGGAGGCTTTATCCCTGGGGTTTATCCGTCCATCCACATCACCAGCAGGCGCAGCCTTCTACTTGGTGAAGAAAAAAGATGGAAGCCTGCGCCCCTGCATAGATTACCATGGCCTAAATGCAGTGACGCAAAAGGACAAGCACCCCCTGCCCCTGATGAACTAAATTGCCTTAGATCGCCTGCCTACAGCGGGCCAAGATCTTTTCCAAACTAGAGCTACGCAGTGCATATAACTTGGTCTACATCAGGGCAGGGGATGAATGTAAGACCGTGTTCATCATGCAGGCATTCGTCACTAATGTCAGAGGCCGTTTCTGGGGGCCTTAAACCCCATGTTTTTGTCAGTCAATCCTCAATATTATAATGAAGTTCAGCGAGAGACACTCCTTGCTGAACCGTCAGTGTACTCATGACTATTCACAATGTTGAGTGCGGCCAGCACAGAGTTCACTCCCCACCTCGCGCCCCGCTGTCGCCATCATCATTCGAGGTCGCGTGTCAGCCTCTTTTTGTCCTGGCCTCGCATTCCGGTTCGATATTTGTCATCTTTTATCCATTTGGATAGTGGGCCCTGCTTGGTACTATTTCCATCTCTATACCGATCCCTCCCCATAACACCTCCTTGTGTGCGCACAAATGTACATACACACACGCACACTTACTTTAGACAACTTAAGACCTATGTAGCAACTGTCACAATGTCACAATGGAAATAATGTTTTGTCTTCCAAAGCTTTTTTTTGCCAGCTTTTATTTAAAGTTGATTTATTCTCTTTAAAGTTGCTCCTCTTTTTATTGGCTTGTTTAATTTAAAGTTATTTAAATTTGCTCATCATTTTTCTTTTGTAAGTTGAACAATTTTATTTCAAATTGACTTAGAAAATACTCATTTTGTTTTAAGTTTTAAAGTTAAACCTTATCTTATTAATTTTTTTATTTGGGAACTTGCTCTTCAGGGCCATAATATCCATTTCCTACTCAAGATGATTATGTAAAGTGGATGTGTTGAAACTAGTTACTAAATTTGTAACCTTGCATGTGCTGCCATCTTCTGGAATTTATTGTATATTACATGTGAAATAATTAAAATAAGTAAAATGTTCATATACTCAATAATATTCTCAATAATAATAATAATAATAATAATAATAATAATAATAATATCCCAAGCTCAGGAACGGGGCCCTGGGGCTATTCAGCATGCCTTTTCTGATACCTCTGTTCTAACTCTGTTTTTTTTTTTTTTTTTTGAGATGATGTTTTATTGCAGGATGCACCCACATGTATCTAATTTTAAATTGTTAGAATTTTAAATTGCAACATATAGGCACACTTTTTTTTCACATAGAAGCCATGAGGAGTGCAAACTATTGCACCCAATGTTACTCCCATCCTTTGAAATTGTCTGTCCAGCATTTCAAACCTTGAAAGTTAATTAAGGGAGATTTGACACTAGCTTCTTATATGCTGCACTTGTGTCCAGGGACAATCAGACTGAAAACAATAGCCTACTCATCATCCCTTATGCAATAAGATGTTATTAGTCACATAAATCTGTTACATAACCGGCTCATCTTACCCTGAATCCCACTCCATCGGGGGGGGGGGGCATTTTAATCCTCCTGCACCCAGTTTGCCCACTTACCATTTCTACTTACCATAGTGATGTGTCATTCATAAGCGAGTCGACTCTTTGAGCTGATTCTTTTACGTAAACTCTGGGAGTCAGCGTTCACATCTGAAGAGCTGTAATAGATCCTGTGACAATTTCTCTTGTATTCTCTAATGCTGTTAATCACATAATGAAGTGTAGTGTATCAGGAAGATAAACAATAGGATAAATGCACTAGAATCATCTGCCAATTGTTGCTTAATATCTGCCCACAGAGAATGTGTAGGGGTATGTGGGCCCTCACTTTAACGGATGTTATCTCAATGGAGCTCTCTATGGCTTGCGTACATGGTGCTGGGGCCAGGGCAGTGGAGGGACAGAGGGCTGCATTTGTTAAAGTAAAGTCAATCATTTCCTCCTGTTGAACCACTAATGAGTAATTTCAATATGTATAGGTTCAATTGTTTCATTCATTTATTTTAATTTTGTCATTACTAGGTACTTTTTTCTTTCCTTCTTTCTCCTTTTCCTCTTCTTCCTTCTTCTTCTTCTTCTTCTTCTTCTTCTTCCTCTACGTATACCCTACTTTCATCTGTACTAGTCTACCATGGGCTGGGTGGGAACTGGGAGGGTGGGGGTTGGTCTAAAATTTATTTACGCATGTTTCCACATCTGATATAATTTACACAACCCAGTAAAATAAAAAAAAAAGAAAAAAAAAGAAAAGAAAACTTCACTAAAATGGCCCTTTAATAAAAATTAAGTGCAGAGACAGGCATTAATATTATTAACACAGGAATGCCTACTATATTGTCAATGCAGATATGAGGTGTGTTTTTGGTTTTTCATTTATTTATAGATTTTGTAACAAATGCAATGCAAAGTGTAATGATATTTTGTTAAAAAATTGAAAGATTGCGTAGAATTTCTGAGTCGCTGAAGTGAACTAGTAGCTTTTTTTATGATAAGGCATTGCCAAATTTATATATTGAGGCCACAAACTAACTATCTCGTGGCACTGAATTATTATACGCTGGCCTGAGATACCAAAGTCGTGTGTACGAATTGTGCAACTGTGTAAAGTCATAGTTTGTATGTGGCCTCTATGTTCACACTAGCAAGCAAAAAGGAGTCATTCATGTCACTTTGTCTCTTGTTGGAGTGTAATGAGTAATATTGATTTTAATTAATATTGAATAGTGTGGGCATGCACCTTTCAGCGTCTTTTAGTTCTGATGAGAAACAGTAGCCAAAATGTAAATGCTTTTAAAGCTAACTAATTAAATGCAAATTAAATAATGCACTAATCAGTGTGAAAGCTAGCTAACACACACCAGAGGCACCAGCAATCGCTTCTTCTTCCTTCCAAGCTTTATTTTTTGTATTTAATGTCTCTCTATAGGTTTAATGAAAGTTTTTAAATTAAAGTTTTGCTTTCTGTGCATCTACAGTAAACAGGAACTAATTACAGGTAGAAACTAAACTGGTGTGCAGGGAACTGAAGAAACCTCGGACCACACGTCCCATGAGATTGGTCTGAGGAATCATTTGAGCCAATTATTTGTGTTTTATTACTTTACCGCATCATAATTAACCTACATAGAACAGAAGTGAGAAAATCTCAGTTCAAATGTCACTTTTCACACTGTTGCTGCAATCTCAGCTCCATGTAGAGCATGTATATCGAAAATAAGCAGTCAGGTGTTGCTTGCTAGTGTGAACATAGGGTAAGGCAACGCAGGATATATCCATCTCTCGCCAGGAGTATGTCCAGTATTTATGTCTTTATACATCATTCCAATATTGAAGTAAAATGTAAAATTGTCAGTCATCTCCATGATTAGGTTATAATGGCCATAATGGTATATTTCTATTGATTTCTCTTCTTCACACGTTTAAAAAGTCTTCACGAACTAAGTGCTTTGCAGCCTTGAAAGAGATCTTGAGAAAATTAACTTGTAGTCTTAATATCTTAATTCCTGGCCACACCTTATTAAAAAATAACCACAATGTGACCTCCAATACCACAGTTTACTGATGAAAATGAGCACAAGGAGTTGACTCTTAATGGTGAGTCGAGCCGATTACGCTGACTCACTTAAAAGAGCCGGAATTGCCATCACTAGTGCAGACCCATCACCATTAGAACCTGTGCTAATCCGAAGAGGATAATCCATGGATTACGTATTTATGACAAAGCCTACAAAGGGCTTTGCACACAGAGTCAGATGGGCTGGCTGGTGTGTATGTGTGTCTGTGTGTGTGTGTGTGAGAGAGAGAGAGAAAAAATATATATATATATATATATATATATATACAGTCAGGTCCATAAATATTGGGACATCGACACAATTCTAACATTT